>OLKM01000101.1:301722-423211 GCA_900291075.1 Melanogrammus aeglefinus
GCTGTGGTTTCTTCCATGGTAACTAGGCTCCAGGGAGCCTGTACTGGAATAGAGAGCATTTGTTAAACCTGCCCAGAAGTATTATACGATGTGTCCCTGTGGTCCATTCATAAGTACACACAGAGATCAGACCAGAATTGGTATGCTCCAGGTGAAAATAATCGATTGGTTTATGCTGTAATATTGTCACTGAGCAGGGAGATTTGTAATGTGTGCCCCTCTGAGCAAACTTTATCCTATGAATCATCTCAATCTATCCTTCCAACACTGTGATGTAAACAAGCGGAGCGATAAAGCTGATTCAATTATAGCACAGAATTCTGTGACTTTCAAAACTTAACATGTTGATTGCATTTCCGAAACTTGCCAAAAGCTCCACCTAGAGACCGAGCTCAGTTTCATGCAGTCAGCCCCAGCAGCACAGTAAGCCTCCCCATGCTCCTTCCCTGTAGGAACACACTGGGGCCTCATCCATTATCCATCTTCTCCAGCCCAGGCTTCAGTTACATCCGATGCACAATTTACATTTTACAAGGTTTTAGGCCAGTCGTGCGTCTTTATAACCCTAACTGGATTCATTTAACGTTTACCAAAATGTCAAAAATAATCTCCAATATGAAATTAACACGTAGAAAAAGGTCAGATGGACATATAAGCTGCTCATAGTTCAACCTCATTCTGTGGAAATAAGTCAGCTCAAGACCAGAGCATGCTCCAAATGCAAGTCATCGAAACTGCTGGGCTTTTGGTTTCACCAGTCAATCTTAGCTGTAGAGTTTCCACAACATGACAAGTGGAGCAGTGGATCAGACCAAGCAGATCGGGGTCGGACACAGTCACTGTTTAATAAACATTATTTTCAAATATATATATGTGTGTGAATACAGGCTACATTAGTCATTAGTATATTGAAGGCTGAGGAATACTATATTGATAACAATATGAGAAGTGTTAAACATCTCCCATTTTTCACTTTCAAATTTGTATTTGAATGCACCAAATAATTGGTCACGGTCAAGGCCCAAGTAGTAAATGATCAAAGTAGGAAATTCATGTGATCACCATTAAACGCTCCATTGTTATACAGCCTACTGTATAGCATTAAAAAAAACATAAATACAAAAAAATGATCTTGGTCTGGTCTTACTTTTTTCCAATAAAGTCACTGGTTGATAACAGTGACTGGTCACTTTTGACAATGGTCATGAAAACTCTACGTGCGCAGAATATGAAATCCCTCGGTGGTGACAAGACACTTTCGTCAAGCTAATTAAACAGCGTTTAGTTCAGAACCGTAGAAAGCAGATGCTCACGTGGCAGCTCAACAGCTAATATCCTGTTTGGGATTCTCTGTTTGCTTCCCTCTCAGTCGCTTCATTCATCCGTTATACTCCCCGTCCGCGTTTCGCCCATTTGCTTTCTGCGCGCTTTAAGCATTCACAAACCCACCAACCGCATAGTGCACTGCCAATTCATTTGCGCTCGACAATCAAGTCCTCAAATGTTCATGTCTCCCGCATTAGCTTTGCCGGCAGCTCCCTCCCGCGCAAGGCTAGCACACACTGTGCGCTAGACGCTACTCACACGCTCAGCCTGTATGATCAATCTGCATCTCTGCAAATAAGAAGGAGAAGTTGGCAGAAGATGTGTCATCTCCCAGGGACAGACGGCACAACTCATGGGCCACAGGAGGAAGTGGGGATCCATTGGGGACCCCCCTCTCCCTCCTACCTCCCACCGTGCTGTGATGTTTTGATTCATGCCTGGTTATTGTTTTTGTTTTGCTGAGGTGGGGTCTATTAGTAAGTACCACTGAAAAGGGTTTTTAACAGGATTTTGTTTTAAGACAAGATCCAATCATGCAGCAGGTGATAGAAATAAACACCATACCATTGTCGTGCCAGAAGGAAGAACTGTGCACTATATAAACAGGAAGGAAAACCAAAAAGGGTGCCTTTCTGGTCAACAGCAGGGTGTACCTGAGTGAGCTCCGGTATGTCGTTCTTGTCAATTCCCATTTGCTGTAAAAGAAGATACAGGGACATTTTAGAAAGGTTTTCGTCAATACTTTTTGCTTATATACAGTTATATGATTGGAAAGTTGTTCGAGGATCCAGCAATCCTTCTATGTTACAGCAGAACTTGTCATCCAGCAGTCCTACTATGTTACAGATTTTGTCCAGTCTTTATGGCGTTCATTAAAAACCTTCACAGAGGTTACAAATCCCCGACTCCAGCAACATGATTGGTGAAGAACAAATATGAAGCAAAAGAAAGTGAAAATCCCAGTTCACTATGTCTGATTTGTGAGACTAATATTCGCTCCTACCTGTGCGACTTTGAAGAACTCCGAGACACGGGTCATTCGCGTGAGGAACCTCTTGTAGATCTCAAGACCATCTTTGCACTGACTTCTCTTCATCTGGAAGAATTTCTCTGGAAGGCAAAACAGACGATTGTTGTGTCAACAACTGCAGCCCAAGTTACTTTTTCTTTAAATCTGTTGGGAGAAGAGTTACTGGGGCACCTAGGAGGTTGATGATGCCATCGTTGTAGCAGGCGTACAGCTTGATCAGATCTTTGAAGAGCATCAGAAAGCAGCAGTTGATCACCGCGTTGTTCATATCTTTTGGCTGGACCTAGATATGTGAAGGGTGAGAGGAAGTGTGACATAAATATACACAATTGATTTTTGGTTTACAGATGGTACATTGATGTCAAGAGATTTGGTATCATAGGAGTGTGGTTGCATTTGTAAACCTTTAACAAGCGAAAATGAAGTACTTGTAGTATTGTACGCAAAACCATTTTTACCCATGTTATTGTGAACATGTCATGAAATGCTACATTTATTGAATGGGTGAATCAATGTTTCACATGAAAATGAAACAACGTCCATTCACATCCAAACTTATAGTTACTGTCACTCACGTCAAACTCCATCAGCGCGTCTATCTGGCTCTGCAGGGTGGGCATCCCTTTCAACAGCTTCTCCACGGACATGGTCCTCATGGCTCCGTCCGCACTGGAACCGTGGAAGGCGAGGCAGAGGAGGGAGGAAGTGAGAGGGAGCAGTATGTGATGGCGTAAGGCCCGGGACGGGGGTTAATGACATTATTGCTTGAACCAGCATTTGCCAAAGACAAACCCCACACAGCAGTACATAAAAGCAACCCTAGGGGCTTCAATGTGGGGTCCTCCCATTTGAGATACACAGGCTTAAATTCCCAGTAACGATTTCCAAGTCTCTAGAGAAATGCAGCCCATTCAGCCAGACAGTCGATTTCCCAGTTAATGGAGTCTGTTCTATGCTAGCTGTATGCCAGCGAACCAATGATGGGGGTGGGGTTATCCAAGCCCACAGCGCCATGGCTCAACTCTATCCACCTCAGTTCTGCACTTCTGTAGAGGTTGACCTTGTGTGTGCCAGAGGTACGGAGCGTGCCGGGCTTTAAGTACAACTAACCGCCTGCTCAGTATGCATGGAGCTGCGGAAGGCAGAAACCCCGTTCAGATAGACTAGGCAGTGTGTTGTCGAGAGACAGAAAATCATCTCTCTCTCTCTCTCTCTCTCTCTCTCTCTGAGCGGAATGATTCTGGTTCTGGTCGACAGCCTGTAAACTGAAGCTTGAAATCTCTCTCTCTCTCTCTCTCTCTCTCTCTCTCTCTCTCTCTCTCTCTCGTCTCTCTCTCAGTCTCTCTCTCTCTCTCTCCTCTCTCTCTCTCTCTCGCTCTCTCTCTCTCTCTCTCTCTCCTCTCTCTACTCTCATCTTCTCTCTCTCTCTCGTCTCTCCTCTCTCTCTCTCTCTTCTCTCTCTCTCTCTCTCTCTCTCTCTCTCTCTCTCTCTCTCTCTCTCTCTCTCTCTCTCTCAGCACATGTAACAGGATAACAAAGGGACAATTCTGGAGATAAAATACAACACACACCCCTTCTTCACTCGGCCGAAGTCGAACGACATCTGTCTGTAGGCGAAGGCCTTCTCGTTGAGATAGCGGCTGTAGCGTCTGATAAACGTGGACATGTCGTAGCCTGGGGGGGAGTTGGGGGGTACAAAAGTGAGAACAAGGCAGCACTACCACAACGAACAAACATGAATAAATTTACAACGGAGCGACTGATTATCGTTTGACATCGCCGCAGGGAGAGCCTGGTGTCTAGAAATCAGATGAGTCATCGGATAAAGAGATAAATAAAGTTAAAAACAAAACAAAAAACTGTTGAATGGATGGTGTGACACAGAGCAGAAGTGGCAATGCTTATGGGTGCTGTAGGTGAGATTGAAGAGCTTTTATTGGAGTGTCGTTGGCACAGCCATCTGTCAGCTAACAACTAATGAGTGAAAATGCCATGTGAGTGGACAAAATCTATTTAGACTTGAATGCGTCTGTGACTGTATTCTCCCACCTTATTTCTGACCAATCAGGGAATGTATTTTGTAATTGGGGCGTAAATCCCTCTTGCTGGTCAATAAGAGGTATGTGAAATGAAACTCTTCTCAATGGTGGAGAAACGTGGCGAGGCTTGGAGCACATTTAAGAAGGGAAACGTGTAGATGGTGCTAGAGACATGCAAGTCTAGCATCGTGGAACAAAGTAGCGTAGTCCAATTCGATTTGATCAAATTAAATGATACATGGAGAGAACTCAAAAAGGTTAAGGGTTTGAGCGGGAGCATTTGCATGCATATTAGATTAAACGGTACACGTGTCAAAATAAAATGAAGGTTTGCTGAATGGACGGTAGGCTTCAGTCAGATATGTGCATCTCTACTCACCATGGGAGCCAGTTTTATCCAGGAAGTTGCTGAGGTTGAAGAGGGTGTTTCTGGAGGCCAGGAACTGGAGGAACCTCTGTTGGAGATCACAGATACACAAGGTTAGTTCACTCTGCTACAGGGGGAGATATAGGCACATGAACTGCTCATACATGTTTAAATAAAGGTGCTCTGAAAATAAATTCAAGGTTCATAGTGATTAAGATTTGATATTTACAACACTTTCTAAGTCATTGATCGGGATGGGCAAAAGGACGAACAAATGCAAGATTGAACTAAAATTGCTGTACGGTTTCAACCTAGACGTTGACCTCCAACAATAGAGCCCTGGGATAGGTACCTACACTCACTATATAACAATACCTCCCCAAGGACCACTCTACAGAGCAGGACTCTAATAACACCCAACAATACATACACAAAGCAACACATGGCTTTCATGCATGGAGTGTAAATCCACGTCAAGCCTAACCCTATAGGCAGGCTTACCGTGGAGCTACACACATACACAGTCACAACACCGCTGTCAACAGCCAGCACACCCACTCCTGTTGCATGGGAGGCTAGTGGAACAGTATGTCCTGGTGCTTCAATTACCTCTGGTCACTGATAGAAGGGTTTCATTACAGCAGTGACACAGGGAGAGAGGGGAACAATCCCACTCCATCTGGAGCCCCTTGCTCTACTATTTACCTTTCACAGCACAGCATGGGTCCCCGCCATGACAGTGGAGAAGTTGGGCGAGCCACACACTTGCACACAAATTCATATAGTCTTCTCCAAGAGAAAGAGAGAGGATTGCATTTGACGGTGGCAAACCAATAGAGCGAGGCATAGCTAGTTTAATCAAGCTCATTATGGGTTAAGCTCTGTTGCCCATAGCAGCATCTGTAAGAAATGTATTCCATCTCCCTCCTACGCTCTCTCTCTCTCTAGCTTACACAGTGTCACCTCTGTTCATTCTCCCTTATTTGGATTCAGAGGTCGACCCCCCATAATAATAATCATACTAATACATTGGATTTCTAAAGCTCTCCCGAAGACGCTTTGGGTACTCAGCCAAAGTGCTCCATGCATCGGTTTTTCCTCTTTCTCTCACATATCCCCACTGTGCATTGCTGTTTGCATGGTTGTTTGTTTCTGAACATTCTTATCCCTCTCCTCCACATGATCCGGTTCTCTCTGGATTTCTTTGAACCCTCCCATTCTCTAGTCTATAATCTGCTCTAGTCCTTCTCTTCTTGCGTGTGTGTGTGTGTGTGTGTGTGTGTGTGTGTGTGTGTGTGTGTGTGTGTGTGTGTGTGTGTGTGTGTGTGTGTGTGTGTGTGTGTGTGTGTATCAGTTATGTGAGAGCAGAGGACAGGGTTTGGCTGGACAGCCGAGGTGACCATGGTACAGCTGTCATCAAGGCAATAAGTGGGTCAGGAGTGCAGCGTTGTTCAGAGCAGTACTGGAGAGGCTGAAGTTAAAGTGTATTATATTCTTTGAAGATAATTCTGATGGTTCCTCCCAGTGTGTGTGTGTGTGTGTGTTGGGGTGTGCGTGTGCATATGCGCGCGTGTGTGCGTGTGCGTGTGTGTGTGTGTGTGTGTGTGTGTGTGTGTGTGTGTGTGTGTGTATTTGTGTTTCTCTCTGTCTCTCTCTGCTTCTATCTATCTCGGTCTCTCCCTGTGTGTGTGTGTGTGTGTGTGTGTGTGTGTGTGTGTGTGTGTGTGTGTGTGTGTGTGTGTGTGTGTGTGTGTGTGTGTGTGTGTGTGTGAGTGTGAGTGTTAGTGTGTGTTTCTCTCTGTCTCTCTCTTTCTCTCTCCCTCTCTGGCTCTCTCTTCTCTCTCTCTCTCTCTCGCTCTCTGTGTCTCTCTCTGCTACTATCTGTCTCGGTCTCTCCCTCAGTGTGTGTGTGTGTGTGTGTGTGTGTGTGTGTGTGTGTGTGTGTGTGTGTGTGTGTGTGTGTGTGTGTGTGTGTGTGTGTGTGTGTGTGTGTGTGTGTGTGTGTGTGTGTGTGTGTGTGTGTGTGTGTGTGTGTGTGCGTGGGGGGTATTGTTAGTCTAATCAAGTGCTATTGTATTGTTGTCCCTTATGCCAATGGTCAAAAGGTACAGGTAAAGAAGGACGCATGCAGAAAATTGAAAATACTTTAAATCGTAATGTTTGCACGAATCTTTGGAATAATTAAACCCTCTCCTCCTACACATATTCTTCCAATAGAATATGAGGTATTTAGGTTCCTGTTGGTGTTGTAATGTTTGTACCATATCACGCAGTATGCATACCGGTATATATGCACCATCCACACACAAGCCCAGCTCACCTCGTTGCCGTGCACCATGAGGTGGTGGGTGGTGATCAGAGCTTTGAAGACCACCACCCAGCTGGCATTGCCCACCCTCTCCAACAGCGTGTCCGCCATTGTGGGGACAATGACTGTGTTCTCCTGGGTGGCCTGGATCAGACCTGAGGAGGAGGAGGAGGAGGAGGAAGAAGAGAAGGAGAACACAGGATGATGTTAAGATGTACAATGTGTGACTCATTGCTGTGTTTATTGGGTGTATACCTATACCTTTATTGCGATTTCTTAGATTTTTATACCTTTGGGATTTGAGGTTGTACTTATGAATGATGACGAAACTTTGATTTTCAGATGTTGTACTGAACTTTGTAAAAACATTGAAACAAAACTTCGAAATACATTCAAAAAAATATATCGGTTCATATTCCATTCATGCTTGAGTAGTCCTGGGAAAATATTGACGTCTCTACCATCCTGCCTTTACATGGCCAGGATGGGTTGCCCCAGCCTTACTTCCACATATTAACTACTTGGTAGTCTGGCTATCAGTCATCTCTGGCTTGTACTGCCAGTTCACCATATGGCTACCCTTACCAGGGACAGCTCAATGATGCTTTCATGTGGGTCCCCCCAGGATACCACACTGGTGGTCCCAGGGTCCAACATGGTGGTCCTAGGGTACAACATGGTGGTCCTAGGGTACAACATGGTGGTCCCAGGGTCCAACATGGTGGTCCCAGGGTCCAACATGGTGGTACACGGTGACCAACAGCGCTATAATGTACTTTCACAAATGACCTGTGCACATTTCGAAGTACATCCATGCATTTGCAAATAGCATGGATATATTCAAAATAACATATAGATATCTTTAAAGTAAATAGTTTTCTTCATTTTAAGCAGGACGACAAATGAGTTTGTACAATTCTTATTATCATAATTGAGTCTTTTCGCTATAAACCTGTCACGAATGGACGAGGAATGGAATATTCCATTGCAGATAAATAAAGAGAGGGAGGGAGATGGAGGGAGGGAGAGATACAAGGCATATTAACTAGGATGGAATTTATAAGAGGGACAGGGAGAAAAGGAGAGGGCTGGAGAGGTGTAAGAGCAACATGGTGCGTCAGAAGGGAAGCTGCCCTGTCCTTCTAAGAGAGACACACACGGCAAGCTGAAGGAATAGATAAGAGAGATGCGGTTAAAGAGATAACAAGCCACGTTTCCTTCCTGACAGCCAGCATTGAATAGAAAAAAAAACACCTTCATCTACAGGCTTGATCCATGTTCAAGTGCCTACAGAGTATCTCTGAATAATCTCCCCATGGACAAGGGATTCCCGGCATGTAACAAAACCCCCTGACCCTACCGCCGCATCACAATATCAAGCTCCAGCGACGCCTCCAGCCCAGCCCTCCCCTGTGGAGTCACGAAGGACAGCGCGAGGGGGCGGATGACAAGAAGGAAAAACTCAAGCAAATAGACGTGGGTTTAGAACTCCGGTCCGTGACTCTAGTTGTTCCATGAGGGCTTGGGGTTCGGAGGAGTAGGGCACAGAGGAGTGCCGGTGGTCAAGTCTCTCTGTCCTGTTAGCCGAGCCACACCCCTATCAGTTCCACACACTGCCCAGGCACAAAGCCAGACAGAGGAGATTGCTATTGATTTTTTCTCATGGGCATAATAGCGTCCGTCATTACCAATACACGTACGTGTCCATACCCATCCGTCACTTCGGTTGAGACATTTAGGTCCTTTCAGTCGTTACTGCTGTGGCCAAAGGGGACACGCTTGGATGGATCCCGTCCTCAACGAGTTGGCACAGGAGATAAACGTTTAACACAATGACATTAGTCTTATGTAATTGTACACATTGGATCCATCCCTCTCTCCAATCGCAAAACTAAAAGGTGACTTCTTCAATTTTCGCCTCGACTCTCCGGAGCCATCTTCCCCCCCATCGATCAGACTCGCTGAACCTTTGGATTGTTTTAAGCAGCTTCTAGAAGTAAATCTTTAACGGCAAGGCGTCTTTAGAACTGCATCTCAGTTTTGTCTTTTGAATATGGTTTAGTTCAAGTTTTAGTTCGGTCTCTGATGATGTTATTTATTTGTACTTCTTTTAATAATGTTAATTTTTTTTGATGTGTATGTAGAACCCTTTGTAACTGTGTGCCTAAAAATTGCTATAAACAAAGCCCTACTTACTGACTTAGTACAACTTTTTGCATAAATTACATATATTGTAATCATTCAAATCATTCATTTATGTATATAATTGTTATTCTATGTATATTTTATAAAGAGAAAAAACGTAAAAAGAAAACTGTAAATGTTATGGCGACGAAGATAATGGTGATGGTAGAGATGTGGACAAGGACAAGCAACCATACACTCCACACCCTCTCCTCCCCTTCCATCCATCCATCCATCCACCTTTCAGTCATTCTGAGCAACCATCCATCCATCCATCTACCACCTCCCACTTCATCTACTCGACATCTACCATTGATATATGATTTCTAGGAAGGAGAACCCAGAAACACAGACTATGATCTGTACACACACGCGCACACACACACACACACACACACACACACACACACACACACACACACACACACACACACACACACACACACACACACACACACACACACACACACACACACACACACACACACACACACTATTAAGGATAATCCCGGAGACACACAGGCTGACCAACATGCGATGCGGAAAACTAACCTTATGACAACAAACAAACAACCATAATTTAACCTAAATAATAACAATCTCATTTTAAGGGAAAATTTATTCCTCCACCAGCTTGGTCTTCAGATTATGTTTGCAAAGATCTCAAACTGAACCACGTGACGCGATGGAGATGTAAAGTACTGCTAAATTACATTATGTCCCAATAACGGGTTGTGGTTTATTGTGCCTATACCGAGGCAAAGCAGGATAACACTTCAGAACACCATGTACCGATAACCGGTTGTGGTTTATTCTGCTCAGCCACAGTTACTTACAATAAAATATAATGCATAAAATATTAGTAACTTTCCTCTATAATGAAATTTGTATATTGACTACTTCAGCTTGCACAGTTTACATTTTTTGAAACAATCAGGATTAAGTATTAACCAACGCTGTGGTATAATGCATTATAGTTCTGTCTCGGTCAAGCCCGGCTGTTGCCGTCTTATGGTTGACATTAAGTGACAGCAATAACCGTGGGTTCAAAAGCGAGAGATTAGTAATCGCCAAAGTTCAGGCAACGAAACCGAAGGGATGGCCCTTCAGATACTCAGCAGCAGCAAAAGCCACAACAATAACCTCATTTAACACACACCTATCACAAACTCAACGGCAAGCAACACTTGCTGTTCTGAACAAAAAGCTGTCAGTTGAGAATATACTATATTTGATTTGGATTGAGGGTGGAAGTCTGATAATTATATAACAGTATAATGTTGTGTTCCCCCTTGAGTGTCCTTTACAGTATTTTCTAGTGCCGCCCACACACATTTAAGGCCCGCCGACACAAGGTCATGCATCCCAGGGAGAACGACAATCTCGAACATGATCAGTCGTTCTACAGAGGAGAGAGAGAGCGAGAGTGAGAGAGCAAGAAAAGAGAGAGAGAGAGCGCGAGCGAGCGAGAGCAAGGCTAAGAGAAAGGGAGAGAGAGTACCTGAGGCATCATTGTGTAGCAAAGCGAGAAGGACCACGTCCTAGCATGATGTGTGTGTCATCACAGCCCCGTGTGTGCACGTGCACGTGTGTTTAACTGCAGCATAGAGGAGTTATAAATAGATAGCCTACCACACTCAAACTGTCACCATTTTAATACATGCTATCTCCACTCGGTGAGCTCCATGTTTACATAGTCTTAGCATGGGTGGTGTTAGCATGGGAAATGGGAATCAAATCCATAACCCTAACAGTGTTATTTCCTGTACTCACTGTATGCAATCAAGCAATCAGACATACATACTGTCACACTGTATAGGCTTCAAAAGATCCAGCATTCTTCATTACAGGGATTCTGGCTGAAGACCGGACTAAAAAAAGCTATAACTAGGACTGCAAAATAGACAAGGATAAAATGCCCAAATGTTTGTACACCTATTCCCTTAGGTACAGAGAGAGAGAAATTTAGTACAATACATTTATCACAATGTTTGTTTTTTCTGTGAGTCTTGACGCGCAGAAAACAACAGATGAAACTCCCACAGAAAAGCATATGAAAAGTCATGCTGTCACAACCTCCTCTCCCGCTGCTGACCAGAGCCAGCCTCTCGTGGTTCGGAGAAGGAAATGAGGTGCAGGCCTATACGCCAACGCATGAACAGACCGCTAGCCAGGTGCAACGCCGAGAGACCCAGTGACGGACTGATGCCTTCCGGATCTGATGAACATAGAAAAGCACCATTTCAGAATGCATCGGTGGGAAAGAAGAACCCAAAAACGGCAGACTTGAGTGAAGTAACAGGGTCACATTCTAACCCGAACCAAACCCATAACCAATGCTCATCCACAACACAATAAGCTGTAACTTACAGTACTACACAACCACATAATCACATTTGGTCATTACGAAGATCCTTTTACCCAAAAAGACTTATGAGTAAGTAATGCCTTATTTATACAGAACCTTACATAGAGTCATTATATACCCCGTCATTATATACATTGTATATAGTGTACCACCCCGGCACGGTGAGCGAACCACCTCCTCCCAAACAGGACACCGTTTTGATGGGGCAAAGCCAAAAAAGGTAGTTTAATCCAAACATAACACAAAGTCTCTGAAAACACAAAATACCGAGAAAAAAACCTGCAAGGAATCGATGGTCCCGTCACCCACGAGGACCGGTCTCTCCGTACAGGAGCCACATGACTGGGAGAGCCCCGAATGAGTGGAGAAGCAGGCTATTTAAGCCCTGCTGCTCCACCTGCTCCACAGGTGTTCCCCATGTCCTTAATTGGCCCAGGCCGGATTGCCACAATAGTAATCTGTGTAGTTAGACCAAGACCCTGAACAAGGGGAAGGGGGAAGGGTGATCGGTTGCAGATGCACCGCACGCACCGCAATCGCACATTTACAAGTGAGTAACCAACATCAAAACCAAGAAACAAGTGCACATCCCCACATGACGCTCCGCCCATGGACAGCAACAGCCACAGGCACAAGAACGGAGACAGCAGAATCTGTTCACAGACTGTGGTACACACCAGAGTACCAGTGAGGACGTGCCAAGATGGTTGCCTGGGCAACCATCTATCACACTTAGTGATTGGAACTCAAGGATTCCGTAAAGTAAAGTACATTTTGTTTTCCGGACAAGCAGGCAGGAATGACGTGGTTACAACGCCAGTGGTGAATCACAGACACAAGCTAAAGGGCCGCAGCCAAAGTCCCCACACAGCAGAAACAAAAGCCAAACGCAGAGTGAGCCATTCCACTGTCGAGCAGGTTCGGTGTCAATTATGGATTCTTTAAGGATATGATAGTACCAATAAGAAAAATGCTAGATAACTACCTAGCTGACTACTTTATATCAATTTGAAGCCAGGCATTTCTTAAACATTTTTTGTGTGACACACTAATCCACATCTTTTAATTTTATACGTATTTCTGTCAATGCTTATTTGGATTGCAGATAAAGAATATAATAATTGAATGGCATACATCTTATGGTGTGCGTGTGTGCATAGCTCAAGCCCCAGCTATGTAGCCATGCAGCCATGTAGCCATGCATCCATCCAGTCACGCATCCATGCAGCCGTGCAACCATGCAGCACATGATGACATGCAGCCATGCAGCACATAATGACATGCAGCCATGCCATTGGGAAGGGGGGGGGGGATTGTTGGAACTCGGATGAATGAACTGTGAAAGCACCATGTTTATATATAGCTCTTCTCCCCCCTTAAGCAGCACACAGATGCTGCCGGGGGGGGGGAAATTACTCATAATTACCCATCCAGAGAGCCAGTGCAACAGTAAAGCAGGGGAACACTACAATGCAAAGACCAGAGAGGCAGGAAGACACGTGTCTATATGATCTTCTACTGCTACTGGGTTTATGACGCAAGCTATGCTAATGTGTAAGCTACGCCTGTAGCTAATGTTACTACTTTAGCTCGAATGCCACTCAGTCTTTTCCCTACGAATATTTTCCAGCAACCTGGCTGAGCTGTGTGTGATGTGCACTTTGTTGATGTGCGCATGCACAGTGCTGATGTGTGTGATCACAGTGCTGATGTGTGTGATCACAGTGCTGATGTGGGGCATACAAGGTTCTGGTGTGGGAGTGGGCGGTGCTGATGTTGGCCGTGCACGTTGCTGATGGTGGTCGTTGCTGTTGTGGCCGTGCACGTTGCTGTTTGGGACATGCACGTTGCTGTTAGGGGCATTAGGTGCTGATATGGGCGTGCACGATGCTTATGTGGGCGTGCACGTTGCTGATGTGGCCGTGCACGATGCTTATGTGGGCGTGCACGTAGCTGATGTGGCCGTGCACGTTGCTGATGTGGGCGTGCACGTAGCTGATGTGGCCGTGCACAATTGTGATTTGAGCAGAGCTACTTCAAGCCCCGGGGCTGGGATATGTTTCTGACCTTAAATGTGACTCCCGCTCTGGTTAGTATCAAGTGGGCGTGGCCTATATGTGACGTAGGCGTGGCATATGTGACGTATTGACTCCGCCCTCCTCACCTGTCTAAAGGTGCTGCCACCTGTGGCTTGAGTAGTTGTTACAGCTTGTATGTTCGAACCTGCTTCCTAGTGGCCATGTGGGGGCAGCTTATGTGCTTAAAATACGTAACAGTATGGCTACATCTAGTAGAACTATTGCTACAGCTTTAAGCTACAGCTACTGCTACTACCACAGCTGCAAATGCTGCTCCTATTTCTGAGACTTGTGCTATCGCTACAACTGCATCTAGTGCTATCGCTACAACTGCATCTAGTGCTGTGTTTACAGCTACATCTAGTGCTATGTTTACAGCTACATCTAGTGCTATAGCTACAACCGCATCTAGTGCTATGGCTACAGCTACATCTAGTGCTATGTCGTCTACAGCTACATCTAGTGCTATAGCTACAGCTACATCCAGTGCTATAGCTACAACCGCATCTAGCGCTATGGCTACAGCTACATCTAGTGCTATGTCGTCTACAGCTACATCTAGTGCTATGGCTACAGCTACATCTAGTGCTATAGCTACAGCTACATCTAGTGCTATGCCGTCTACAGCTACATCTAGTGCTATAGCTACAGCTACATCTGGTGCTACGTTTACAGCTACATCTAGTGCTATGTCTAAAGCTACAGCTAGTGCTATCAATGCTGCTTTAATGACTACTGCTGTTACTAATAGGGTTACTGTTGAAGCAGGGAAGTCTGTCACATCTTTTGTTCCTCTCATCTCATGATAGAATATCACATTTATATTAGTTTACTGCAGGGCAGAGGCAATGTCAAAACTATGAAATATCCTCTGCTATCTTACTGTGCTCTTTACTCAGAGCACATGGCACCCACATAAGCCTTCAATAAGCCAGCTTGCTTCCTTTGCTAGCAAATATCATCGTAATCCTTTTGGGTTGAGTATTCTCCGTCACTCATCAACTCTTGATATTTTTCCACCATCTCCTCCCACCAAATGTTGTAGCTAGCAATTTACCGCTAGCCCTCACACACTGAGCCACGCCCTAAGGTGGTGCGAGCTTCCCATTCTGTGCCTGTGCATTAGAGCCGTGTGAGCCTTCCATGCCGTGACGGTGCCTAGGGTGGGTTGCCAACCTCCGGTGCCATGCTCGGGTCTAGTGAGCTGGGAGCCTCCCCTGCCTTGCTGGCACCTAGGGTGTTGCAAGATTCTCATGCCCCGCCAAGGAAGCCACGAGCCTCACTTGTGGCGCCTGGGCCGAGCAAGGTGTGCGCCTGAGATGACATCTTCTGTGTGCCCACAGCCCTCTGAGACTGTAGTATCCGGTGAGACTGTGCCATCACAGTGTGAATACAATGGGCCATCATGTTCTGTTTATGCAACTCTTTCTTTCTCGTTTCCTGACTGATCCCTCCTACTTTTTTTAACCAGCAGAATGTCACCCACTCGCGGAACTGTCTTTATCCTCATTTTAAGTTTGCTTCTACTTCTATTATAGTATTGTTTTTTCTATTTGATTTCTCGATTTGTGAGTGCCCTTGACAAAAAGGAAACAAGTCTCACCAAGGAGCGTTTATGCTGACACACTCAGTGTTCCTCAGATGTTTACAGCACAGTGATGCACTGCCGCAGCACAAAATAGAGAGAACTTTTCTCACAGTGATTGAGCTCCCTGGCAAGAAGGCAACCCTGTCGCGAGGCAGAGATCAGAAGTTGAATCGACTGATTAAACAGCAGGAAACCCTAGACCTTCCTGCATTATTGATACCTGGCCTGGGTGCAGACAAGGCCCTTCCCCACTGTCTGCCCAGGGGGCCATGTGCTCAGAGGTACCACAGTAAGTCGTAAGGGTATGCAATCATAGCCGGAGAAATATGGGCAATTTGCAGCAACATGGCATTGTAAATAATGTTATGGGAGGATGAAGTGATGATGATGAAGTGATGGCGGTTGTGATGATGATGATGATAGACATAATCAGTTAATAATCAAGGTAATTTACAACGGCAAGTAAACTAGACCATTAGTGGTCCATTGACTTGGCTAATTGCATAATTAGACTTTATCACAAGATAGGCCTTAATTGTATCTGTTAGGGTTGTTTGGCATTGTAAAAGTATGCCCAGGTATGTTTCAACCTTGGTGGGGCCCCAAAGAAGAACAAAAGTAAGGTGAGGTAAATTAACCCACACCGATTCACGTTTCACCGGGTCATTGTGGAAAAAACAGACACCGATTGTCCTGAATGGAAGGGCTTGTCACGGGCGACTGACAGTCTCGTAATGTGAGCAGTAAATAATTAGCTCAGGGCTGGTGTGAATGCTCAGGCTGACGATCAAATGCTTTGGGTCATATTGTCGCTGGCGACAATGCTTTGGTGCTTTGCATTAATGAATGCATTCCTGTTTCAGTGATCCACTGTAGGCGGGATGAGATTGCACCCATGGCTAATGCTAACCAGCTTCCCTTCCTTGGCTCTGTATTGTATACACTCACACTCACACTCTTCCACATGCACACAATGATAGGTGTTAAGCCCTGTCTGTGAATCACAATTTTCATCACAGACAAGCACAGGAACAAGAACAGGATGAAGAGGATGAGGATGATGGGGATGATGAAGATGATGACCATGAAGAGCTGGTCCCTCTGAAGGTTGTGTTAGCAAGAGAAAGGTTGCCGGAACGGGAAACGAGGAAAGCAACAGGGGTTATCAACCATACAAAAAAACAAGCAAAAAACAGGCCCAACCTTTGGGAATGTTAACCTTTCACATTTAATGATGGCTCCCTTTATGGTTAGGGCAGCAAGGCCACAGAGTTCAGGAGGGAGCTTAAGAAGAACGGTCTGATTGGCCATAGAGGGCATGGGATGGGACATGGGGTGCATTCTTCCTTTGGCAGTCAACCAAAGTGCTGCTACTGTACCGTACCGTGTGATGGACCTCGGGCTGGCTCTCTGTCCTCAGATCTCTATCCAGGCCAGAACTTTTGGCATCCAAAAATGAAATGAATACGGAATATGAAAATGTAGGGTTTGGATAGACACCAAAGAACTACTTAGATTTTATTGACGTCACTTTGTAATTTTAATTTGTATGGAGGGTCACTGTCAACCCAGCTCAGACCATAATTGTAATCTCATTTGAAACTAAAGTGAAATCATCTCCTCCACAGGGCACTTTCTCTTGGAAGAGAAAGGCAGGGTGAATTTCCCAAAGATCAATACAGCAACAGAAAATAAATCCACTACCGTAGTAACTCAGAAGTAAACCTCAACAATAGCTGTATCCTTCCAACAAACTATAGATACAAGCGGCTTAACAGTCACTGCGTAATTCATTTAGGTATTTCTTTACCTTATAAAGTATACTTTAAAGAAAGGCATTATTCCTTAGCTGCCATGAAGCACACCCTATGTGACCACTAAGGTACACTGAGCAGTTCATTGGTGGTGATTCTACGATGTGGTCTATATTGAACTAGACGGCACCCTCGTTTTCTGACCTCTAAATACAAACATGAAGGTCACACAGACAAGTTATGAATAAAAAGAAAGAACGTCCAAACATAAAAGGTTAAGTAATCCGCACAGAACTAATAACACATCGTCGACTGAATCCACTTTGAATCCTTTTAACAGAAACCCCACTGATGGGAATGTCTTCAGTCTAGCAGGTGAACTCCTCGACACCAGACTCAAGACTGATTGTGTAAAAATGGCTGACTGCTGTAGCTTGCCAATCGCCGTGGGAGAAGGGAGGAGCTGCTTAATATGCACTTTGAGATGCAAAATAAATGCTGACACATCCTCAGCTAGTAGGGTTGCGAATGATTAAAACCATGATAAACAGGTGGGAAATGACCCCATCTCCCTACCATACACACAGACACGCTTTCAGACACACACACACACACACACACACACACACACACACACACACACACACACACACACACACACACACACACACACACACACACACACACACAACTTTAAGATTGAATTCTTGCCAATGCTCCTTTATCCCTCATATTGAGGGTCAAAAAAAATCCTCTTCTCTGTTTACAATGTTTTCGTCACTCAGTGCTGCGTCACCCATTTCTCTGCTGTGATTGGTCGTAGGCCATTCCATTTGGCTGCCAGAGGCATTTTGATCTGTGCCTGTTGGTGACACCCCTTGAAAAATCGAAAATGAACAGAGAGGTTCCAGACCCACTGCAGTTTGCAATTCGGAGGACATATCTATACTCAAAACTGCATTTTCAGGTGTAATTATGTAAGTATATCACATTGCAATTCACACAACCTCTTAACAAAAACACAACCAGTCACGTTATCCAATCACTGCCGACGGTGTGATAAAGAGGCTGGGTCTGTCAGAAATTCTCTTCCTCAATCCAGTAAAAAAATAGTCTAGACTATTGTTAAGTTATGGTAAACCGTTCAGTGGCAGGACTATAGCATGCAGAATGGATTGGGCTGTGAACTATTTGAATGTGTTAACACAGAGCGCACAGACGCCAGAGGCTCTTGTGAAATCCATGGGCGGGTGTAATCACGATCAGTAATACAGAGTGCTTGTGGTTATAGGAGAGGATTGATATTTCAACGTGACAGACTTTTGGCTTGTATATACATGTCCTCAACACTAGTGGTAGCTGTAAGATATGCTGAGTATCTCACCAGAGGACCTGTTCCAGCATTTCATCACTGCTCTTCTTCTTATCAGACAGCCTCTCTAAATCTATATTCAGCCTGCCACAAGCGATGGTAAGATAACATGATGCAGGTCAACAGGTCAGGTGATAAGGATGATAAGGAATTGCAGGATCTTTAAAAGAGCTTAGAGTATTCACATTCAGCAATGTACAAATACATTACGTTCAAACACACACACACACACACACACACACACACACACACACACACACACACACACACACACACACACACACACACACACACACACACACACACACACACACGTTGCGCCACGCCCACATGTCAAACACACATACACAAAACTATTAGGGTATGGATTCCAACTGCCCACACTGTACATCAGGTATGTGTTTGACTTGCAATATGGTTGCCAACCATCTGTGTGTAGTTTTAGAAGCGTTCAAAGAAAACTTTATCCTATACCATCCGTTCTGGACAGATGGTAGCACACCCTGCACATCAACTGGTTGGATGTGCATGTGGAGTAACATTTGAGGCAGCTACACCTACATCAGCCCTGGCAGTGTATTCCCTGCCGGTCTGAAGCAGGAACCAACTCATTAAGCAGCCTGTGAGTCAACCTGGGAACGAGAAGGGGATGCCAAAAACAATCTCATGATTATTTAGTGTCCTGTTCCTCTGTTTTTCGTTGATTAAATCTAACAATGTCGAAAATGTCCATTAATTGTATCACACACATGCACGCACACACACACACACACACACACACACACACACAACACACACACACCAACACACACACACACACACACACACACACACACACACACACACACACACACACGACACACACACACACACACACACACACACACACACACACACACACACACCCCCCAGGCACACAGTGGCGAGTGTGTAACTTGCATGGTATCCACGGGGGGCTGGCTGAAGAGAGGAGGTAGGAGGGGGAGAAGGTGGAAGGGTTCGGATAAAGGATGGAAGGGCATTCATACTTACATTCCAGGTGCTTCTTTTTTGGTGCAGTCTGTTCGTGTGTGGTAGCCTTGCACACAGCTCGGCACACCTCGGAGCCCGTCAACGTGTACTGGGCCGCGGCAATGCGGTCGGTCAGTGTCTGGCCCGACATCTTCTCTCCCCGGCTTTACGAACCTCGAGAAGCAACGTCAAATACGGTCCCCCCCACCCCCCCAAAGAACGTCCTCCCAGGTTCCCTCCACGTACCCACTGAGAGAGGCAGGCCTACTACTATATGTATACTATATACTATGTACTTAATACTATATAATAAGCTTAAAAAAGAAAAACACACATAAGACCTGAATTAACTAGTTTATATCTTTACGGCGTGTAATGTTAACCGTCGCTTTAATTAGGTTGACTTGACCCAGAGTGTCCCAGGTATCATTAGAAAGACGGTATCTCTATACGATCGCAATAAGGGAATGTTTTGTAACGAATTGCTCATGTCCTTCTGGAACAATCATCGGCTGGTTGTAGTAGGAAATCCGGCATGTTAAATTTCCTTCGTGGTAACCCCGTTACAGAAAAGGCTGATTTGGAATATTTTTTCACAGCATACTCAAAAAAAAAATCTATCCTACTTATGTTTCCATGCAGGCTGTGCTGTATGCTTACTGTATTCTAACGGACGTTCATATGTGGAGAGTGTTCCCTGGTCCTCCTGTGATGCTCGATTATCCTCCACCTTCCTAATCCTCCTCACTGCGACCCGTTTTGTGGTGAGCTTGGATGGAGAGACGGATAGGGTCCCTGGTTTACAGCATCCCCCATCTACAACACCATAGTTTATCCCCCACAGATCGTGTCCTTCCAGGAGCCACCAATTCAAACCAACCACCGACAGTATTTCAAACGGGATCGGGGGATGGTGGCGTTTTTTTTTTTTTTACTTGATTTGCTTCCTCTCACTTATTAATTTATTTATTTTCGTCACATTTCTCTATCCCCGCCCCTCTCGTCGAAGTCAGGTGACACGCGACTGCCAACACATATTCCTCTACGTCATCAACCCGAACTGCGTCTTTTTCTGCACTTCTCGCGGGAACGAAACAGCCAACCACGCAAAAGATCTTCTTGACGTCATAAACGTGAAGCACGAATCAGGCAATGGGCAAGCCCACCTACAATGTAGGGGTGGGGATAAGCCGGTTATGGTAGAGGCTCAGTACATGTTATGAAGGTCACGATAGCAGTCAATCAAGCGCTCAAACCCTATTTGAGATTTTATTTAAATAAACCTTTAACCAACGAGGTTCTGGTTTTATTTTCCTATAATCGGCTAAAGCTCACGCTGTATAACGTGTCTGTAGATCTCCTACTGCGTTAGATCCCCCCCCCCCCCCGTTTTAAAAAATAAATAAATAGCCAATGTTCAATGAATAACAAATAAAGTAGATAGTGGGTGTTGTCTAGCATTACAGAATTGAGTAATGCCGATACCTAGGAACCCAGTGGGCATACGGGTGCTCCAGGGCAGCCAGATGGTCGCTGTCCAGGGTTCTGAATTTACAACCGGGGACTAGTTCTTCCATGCAGCCACTAAACCCAAATTGATGACAGTAGTTATGTAGCGTGAACCAGCAGTACTACACCAAGCAGTTTTACAGTGGTTCGTTTTAGATGTAAAAAGACGAAAAATAAATTATTCTCCATCAACCCATAACATTTAAAGCTTGTAGTCAGTCAGTCCTGCAGACACTGAATGCACACCAAAGCCTCACAATTTGAAAGCATTTATTTTATTAAGTCACATTGATATGGAATGGCACAGCATCTTTACATTTTCCAAAATAACTCAAACTCACAAATGTTAAAGTCAGTCATCAAAGCATCTCCGTATATACAAATAATTAAAATTAAATAGCATTTAAGAAGTAAAAGTCATTAGAAATACAAAAAAAATCTACAAACTTGATTATGTTTTTTTTCTCCCTTAGTTTACCCATATCTATCTGTACAGACTGAGGTGTTTCACTAGTGTTGATCCGTATAACCCATCCCCTTCCCCCATGACATATATATATATATATATATATATATATATATATATTTTAAATACTCCTTTCTCTTTGTGGCCCTTCTCACGTCTTGATCAGTCCCTCCAGGAAGTCCTTCTCCACCATCTCCTCGATGTTCTGCCGGGCGCGGCTCCAGAACACCTTCTGGCTCTCTAGCTTGTGGCCAGCGTCCTTTTGACCCGGAAAGTCTCCCGCGCCTGGTGCTGGGCGGCCGCAGGCCGGGCCCAGGCGGCTCCCGGACTTACAGTTGAACACCTGGCTGAGCAGGTTGAAGAAGGGCAGCAGCTGGTCCATGCTGCGGATCACGTACAGCGTGAGCAGCAGGTGGCCCGGCTCCCAGGAGAGGGTGCGGATCGAGAAGTCCTCCTCCGGGTTTTTCTGCGGATCACAGGATCGGGGCGGGAGGAGTGAGGGGGTTGGGCTCCCTGTGCTTTGAGGGGTGTACTGTCAAATTAATTGTAGTATTAATTATTAGAATTAATTATTGTACTAAAGGGACTCTCGGATTGATTATTGAAGGCACTTCTGTGTCGAACTGAATAATAAGGGAATCACACTGTACTCCATCATAGCCACACTACTAAACCAACCGACTGAATCCTGCTTTCTGTACCAAGCCTATTCTGGGTAGCACAGAATGGTAACAAAAATATGTTACGCTTGCCTTTTAGGTCTATTCAGTATACAGTAACACTGTAGTAGATCAAAGACAATATAGGATGTGTGACTAGGGGAGCTACCAACATTTTTTAACAATCAGTAGCATAATGTGGCCTTACGCCACCATATGCTGTCACGGTAGCCTTATGCTACTGTGCCTAAAAAAACAGGTTAAAAAAAAATACAAATCCAGGCAAAAACCCAGAAAAAGAGCTGTCAGCAAAGCAAAAGCAGCGCACAAAAAGCTTGGTTACCGATGATAACAATGACAAAATGAATGCCCCCATCTGTTAAAAAGCCTTGGTGGGACTCGAACCGAAAACTTTCAAAATTCGCCCAACCCCTTAACCATGTCTAGTTCGGGTCCTCCACTGAGGTCAGTCAGTGTGAATTACCTTGGCCCGTTTCCTCAGCAGCTTGGCCAGTCGGACCACGTAGGGCTTAAACTCTCTCTGGTGGGTACCCTGGCGCCTCACTTCTAGCCCGGAGTCGTCAGAGGCCTCTGGGATGAAGGCCCAGCGGTACCTGGGTAGAGACCGGGCCGAAAGAGACCAGAGACGGCGTCAAACACAACCCTCAACACATTGATCTGGAGATCATCCCAATAGCCCCACAGTCAGGTCCATCCTTACTGAGCATCAACAAAATATTTTGAACACAACGAGCATGCACAATGCCGACATCGCTGCAGTGATTCTGATCTCAAGCCACATGTACAAAAAGGTTGACTAGTTTCACAGCCAATGAACGAAGGAGTAAATGCAGATGAAGATTAGCAGAAATTATCAAAAACATTATCACTTCTCTTTTATGTCTGTGACTCAAAAACCCATTGGTACATCCCCTCTTGAAAAAGAAAACCAACAGATTCCTCCCCCAACCACTACTTTAAATTCCCTCTGTTACTATCTTCCCATAAGCAGGACCATGCAAAGCGGATTATGGATGCTGCACTGACATCTGGAACTGTGGCAGGCTCTCAGAGGGCAGGGCCAGGGCCAGGTCCAGCAGCTTGCAGGCCGACAGGTAGAGGTTGAGCCAGCGCTGGCTGTTGTACGAGGTGGAGAAGCCGTTCCCCCCGGAGTAGGTGGTCTCCAGCCCCGCCACCGAAGGGCCCGACGTTCTAGGTAGAGAACAAAGAACTTTACAAAAGGAACCGGTGCTGCTCAAGATTGTCATGCCTTCTATTTATCTACTTCTATAAGTATTTTTTTAACTTTGATCCTGAATCTGCTTTACAACAGCGCTAGTGTGCCAACCATGTAGGCACGGTACCCACTTTCATTCGACTATTCACTGTCCTGTCCATAAAGGCACAAGCCCAAACTAATATATAAAAAATACATACAACGGTTTGCATGACAGAGCTTCAGAGTTATACATTGGAATTACACCAATATCCATTCCTGATCATTTCATGAAAATATATCCAGAGGGAGAATTGTTGTTATAGAGATGGTTGACAAGTTTCACCTTGAATTCTGTGCACAAGGCCTACCCCCAATCCCCCCCCCACCACCACCACATTGGAGAACTGGGTGACTCCCATTCCCCCCACAAACGCCTTTGAGGGCAGATAACTGGGTGACCCCCACAGTCAGTTCAAGCAGAGCTCCGCGGTTACCTTGAGATGTCCTCGTCGGCCGTTAGCTCCTGCTCCATCAGGAGGAACACCGTCACCTACAGCCAGCCAGGAGACCAAAGGAACACTTTAGTCCTTTAGCATTTAGTCCTTATGCCACGGATTACCCAG
Source organism: Melanogrammus aeglefinus (assembly GCA_900291075.1). Taxonomy (NCBI): domain Eukaryota; kingdom Metazoa; phylum Chordata; class Actinopteri; order Gadiformes; family Gadidae; genus Melanogrammus; species Melanogrammus aeglefinus. Next base: position 325,624 of record OLKM01000101.1, read on the forward strand.
CGGACCAGTTTCTAACAACCAGGAAAGGAGTGGCAGTGTTAGTGGAGCAGTCAGACGCAACGGAGAGGGAGGGAGGGAGAAAGAGAGAGATAATGTAAGAGAGGAGGAGAGGGAGGGATGAACTAGACTGCATGACATTAGAGGAAATTATATAGTCAGTGGACTCTGACGGTTTAAGATAGAGAGAATGAGAATGAGAGACATAGAGCAATGGATAGATAGCCAAGGAAATGGAGTGGGGAGGACAGAAAAATGCTGACAAATTCTTGAAAACCTTTGTCAGTGAGAGGCAGCAAGCAAATGAGAATGAGAGAAAATGATGAACTAAAAGAGTAAATGACTCGCAGCAATACTGAGGCAGAGACAGGGTGTGTGTTTGTGTGTGTATGGAGGCGCAGGGATCCCATTATAAATCTGGACTTATAGATTTGCTATCCTGTATCGTAAGGCTAGCAAAAAGAAGAGCCTTTACCAAACGTTGTTGAATCCCCAGTGTGTGCGTGCTCTCTCACCAGCTCGGTGATCATGGTGGGCCACAGCGAGGTGAGGTGCTGGGGGGACATGCGGAGCAGCAGCACCCTGAAGAAGAGGAAGACCTGCGCGTGGAGGATGGGTACCGCGGGCAGCCGCAGGCTCTCCACCAGCCGCTCTGCACAGGCAACACACACACAGGTCACATGATGCAGGTCCCCGCCACACTGGGGGTGTGTGTGTGTGTGTGTGTGTGTGTGTGTGTGTGTGTGTGTGTGTGTGTGTGTGTGTGTGTGTGTGTGTGTGTGTGTGTGTGTGTGTGTGTGTGTGTGTGTGTGTGTGTTCTGACTACTCTCTGAATGTATACTGTGTTTGTGTCTATGCATGTGTACAAACTAGTAATTGGTGTGAGTGAGTGCGTATGAGTAATTCTGTGTGAAGCCCTGTAAGTGTGATAGAAAGCTCGAACATTGACTGTGAATGTAATGCATGCGTGCGTTGCCAACATGTGAAAGGGTATTCATTCAGGCTTTGCCTGCCGTTAGCTATGTCTCGTTTTCCTCCATGTGCTTGTCTGTGCTCGTGTCTATGTACCTTGGATGTCTGGCAGGTATTTCTGGTACTGGTCCACCTCGCTGCTGTAGATGGTGAAGGCCAGCCGTTTCAGCAGCATAGCCCTTTGCTCCAGCTCAGCGTCGCGGTTGGTGAACAGACTGAGGGAGCTGCTCTGGGCTACGGCCACGCGCGCTGAAACAGGGACAAAGCCACCGCGATGACATCATGAAATACTAACAAGGTTGGCTTGGAACGTGTGCTATGGGACGATGTGCAACGCAGCCTATATTGAGATTGGCACATGGGTAGATTTATCGACCACACAATCCTTTTACTAAAATCGGATCTAGTCTATTGATCCGGTCAATTGATTACCTGTTTGAAAAAATTATGGCACCTCCAGCGTCGAGGTTTTAATATTAATGAGAGCAGATTCATTTTAAATGAATCAATACCTTGTTGACAATGACATACAGCAATTTCAATAGTTGAATGAGCTCTGAAATGGGAGGGGGGGGATGGGGTTGTAATGGTAACTCTCTCCAAAGAGAGCCTGAGGGGAAGTGTTTGAGGCTTACTCATGAGGTCCCGGAATGTGGTCTTATCATGGGTCATCAAGTGATCGATGATGGCTCTCCAACTGAAAGCAAGGAAATTAGTACGGTACGTTTCAGTAATTATTCATCAATGTTAGACACACACACACATACATCTATACATCATTTATTATTGTGTACTTTTGCCTTTTTCCCCTTTTTTTGTGTGCCTCGTCTCTCATCGTTTTTTCGTTAATTTTGCGGTGATCTGTAGTCTGAATTGATGCCCTAAGAGCCGGTTTTAGAGAAAGAAAAGCTTTGCTGGGTCTGTTTCATGCTGTTTTAGTTTGTTGGGGGAGGTGGGAGGGGACAAACGACAGGATTTCGCCTCTTAACATGAATATGCATGATATGCTAATCTGCTCGCCTCTGATTGGCTAAGAGCACTGTGACACTGAGCTGCAGAAATGAGCTCTGCTACTTCCTGTCTGCCGGTGGGCGGTAGCAAGCTAGCTAAGCTGGGCGGGAGGCGTGGCCATGAATACTAATTTTCGGTGTGACGTCACACCGATGGGGTTTTCTCATCCGCTCGTTTTTCTCTTTGATTTCTCTCATTGCCTAATATAGGCAATGGGGGTAGAGGAACACTTTCATGCGCAGCATGCATATGCAACTCGTAGAGACCTATAGTATTTCAACAAAAACAAGTATTCTCAGTTTCTCACGGAATGAGACCTTTAAGACCGCTCAGATACCCAGTGTTTTTTCTGTGCGTCTGATAAGTCAAACTCTGGCATCCTGAAGCCGTGTTCCACTCACTGGCTGACGCAGGAGGAGTCCATCTGGAAGAAGGTGTGGTCCATGAACAGATCAATGGCCTCCTTCTTCCAGGCACGCCGGGTGTACTGGTACCCACTCAGGCTGCTCAGCAGCTGGATGCACGCCCGGTAGCTGGGGGCGTTGTGGGCACTGCGGCACACGACCAAACAACACGGCACAACGCATAGTAAGCAGGACACATAAATAACAGAACCATGACTCATGTGAATCTTTTGATGTAGCACCTTTGTTCTTTTGCTTTTTAAATCGTTTTTTTGGGGGGGGATATCGCAGTGAAAACCGGCTTCTGAGTGCAGTTAATGGATGTGGATGATCTACACCACACACTTTAAAAGATAAACCATGGAAAGTGGTCCCTGGTTCCTGATAAAAACATGCTGGGTTTACCTGTGGTTGCGGAGGTAGGGCACAACATAGTGCATGATGTTGACCAGCAGAGGGATCACCCTCTCCTTCTCATCGCTGTAGAACACCATGTCCAGGAGGTGAGCCAGCACCTGGACACACGCACACACACACACACACACACACACACACACACACACACACACACACACACACACACACACACACACACACACACACACACACACACACACACACACACACACACACACACACACACACAATGCAACTTTAGACTTCATCGAAACTTTCCATCAGACAAAAGGCCCGGCTAACACTGCAACACCTATAAAATGTACACTAGCAATAGCATCATGTAATGCAGCATAGCCCAAACTGTGACTCATCGCATTGAATAGTCTAGAGATCAATGCAGCTAGTCTGAACCATGGAGGCTAAGAAGAGGCAAAGAGAGTGTATTCTATCCCCCGGCTCCTTCCGCCTGCTGCTCTGAAAGACCAAAGCAGATGGATTTATTGGTTTGGTAAAGCTGAAAGGAAACACTCTGAGGGTTTGGGTTTAAATCACCCACCAGGAGATGTGATGGTGATGACGGGGGGGCTGTTGGTGGGTGTAAAGTCTAGAGGCTCCCAGTGCTCACCAACGCTGTTAGTGAGCACTGGGAGGTCATGCTACAGACACATGCTGCTGAAGTTTGAGATAGAGAGGAGGGGAAGGGTGGGCTGGGGAGGGGATATAAGCAGGAGAAGGAGGAGGAGGCTGGGTTGGCGTGGTTACCTCAGCCAGCAGCGTGAGAGCGTGCACGCTGTACACAGATGGAGTGAAGCTGGAGGCCTCCATCACTGTGAGCATTAAATCTACAGGAAGAAAGGCACGCGCACGCGCGCACACACACACACACACACACACACACACACACACACACACACACACACACACACACACACACACACACACACACACACACACACACACACACACACACACACCATTAGTAGAAGCTAGGCCAAAATGTACATGTTGTAATGCAGGAACATGCCAAACGTCTAAGCTCTGTGTATCCAGTGTGGCTTAACAAACATTCCAGGGTCCTTGTTAGAAACCACATCTGTATGAAGATAGCGCTACCACAACCTTTCCACTAGCATTATTCATTAGCCAATTGATAAAGGGTTAAGGCTGTGTGCTGGGAGCTCAACGGGGAGTGCTTTAAGGTATTCAGCTGATGATCACACTAGACTTGTCCTGCGGGGGGGTGAAGGGTGTTTTATAGAAACACCAACAGAAACAGATGGACTCTGTGTCATCAGTCGTTGAATTATAACCCCAAATAAATGTTTTTTTTAAATATATTTGGATTTTATAAATATACAAATCGACACTATGCCACTCTTCCACGGCAGCCATCACCCAACGTGTCAAATGCGATTTCCTCACCAGTTTCTCCACAAACCAGGAGCCAAACTTTAAAGAACTAATCATGTTGAAGAAACGTGAGGACTATATAAGAATGTACACATGAAAAGCCGTACAGTGTAGGTCTAAAACCATAACCAAACCGACAAGACAGCGAGCGCCGGATCTCACACCTTCTACGTCGGCCTCCAGGTTGCCTCCGTCCACCACAATCTGCGGCGAGGCCTTGACCTCCAGGTTCCTCCTCAGCCATGTGGTCTGCTCCAGGGAGGAGCCCGCGATGGTCCCGATGGCCTCCACCACTTTATGGGTCACGTCCTGAATGGAAGGCACACACGCACCAAGCTTTGATCAGCACAGGTCCTCGTCTCTTACGAGTGAAATGTGCATGCCACCGTTTTTAAAAGGAGGAATCAAATACTTTGAGATTCATGACTGACTTCATTTAGAATTTGAATTTTATGGATGTGGAATTTATTCGCACCCAATGAAACATCGTTTTAATTGAGAGACAAACAAAGATAAGAATATATCAATGTGGACTGCTAAAAACCTGCACAGAATATAGCTTCTGCAGGTTTTACAAAGCCTAAATAAACGGCACATGTTGAGGATTGGGTTAAATTACTTGAGACAAAGGCTGAATGAGGCACCATGACACCTTGTTCTAGGCATGTTTACCTGTAGCTCTCGTTGGTCCTTCTTGCTCTCCAGGTTCGGGTTCTTCAAGATGAACTCATTCAAAACCCTGGGGACCAGAGGGGGGCGGGCAGAGGGAAGGTGGTGTCACGTAACAGAGAGCGAGAGAGGGAGCAGCCGCAGACAGCTCCCCAGAGAGACATTTACATTTAGGGCATTTAGGGCACGACACGAACAATATGCTGCTATGATATCCATTGGAAAAAGAATAGTCTGTGAAAAGAAAAAAGCTGTGTGTGTGCGGTGTGTCTGGTGTATGCATGTGTGAGTTGTATGTATGTGCGCGTGTGTACGTAAACACTGTGGCGCGCATGCGTGCGTGCACAAAGGGCGATTGGGACACCCACCCCAGTAGGAGGAACTGTCCGGGGGCGGGCAGGCCCAGCTGAACCGAGTCTTTGAGCAGTGCCAGCAGCGACGGCCAGCTGTCCACCAGACTGGAAACGGGGATCCTGGGGAAAAGGTACAGAGGAGTGTTTCATTTATACTTAAACGCCGGGGGAGGGGAGGAGCACATCACCACATAACAGCATGCAGATAACTCAAGAGACGGACGGCCTCACCTCTGCACGTAGGCGTAGAAGAACTGCAGCATGCACACCTCCAGAGAGAGGTGCTTCTGGGGACGCAGAAACAGAATGAGCCGTCTTCTAATACGCCTCCCTCTGGATTAATGCGGTACTCTGATTCTGTTTTATGGGACTATTTAATTCATATTTCGTGATCTTGAAAAACGACTGAAATGACACCACTCAGAAACACAAAAGTATGACAAATGCAAGGCAAAACCTGGAACTTCATTAACAAGAATCGTGGAATTGAGAGCAAGCGGCAAGGAAGGATATAATTAAAAACGTTGCCAACGGCGTTATATTTCTACAAGTGCTAGATTGATGCTCAAGGGAGAACGCATTCTCTGTGGCAGCTGTGGAACCGCTCCCCATCTCCATCAAATCTGCCCACTATAATTCATATATTCAAATGACGTCCTAAACCCACTTCTATTTACCAGCCTTTGAATCCGTCTGATCCACCTGTGTGCGCCCGTGTATAGACACTGTGTCTGCACCGCACATTAGCAGATGTTTCCTGTTTGGTTTGTTTGCTGCCATCTACTGGATTCATTTACAGGGGGCAGGCTGCGCCCACCTTCTCCTTGGCGATGGCCGGGGGCTGCTTGAGGACCTCCTTCACCGTCTGCATGACCGTCTCGGTGCGCATGGCGCTGACCGAGCGTACCAGCTCCACCAGCAGCAGCTGCTCCTCGCTGGCCGCCGGGATCACCTGGGAGACCGAGGGGGGGGAGGCACAGACACACCGGACAGGCGGGCAGACGGACACACACAGACAGATGGACAATCTCAGAAGAGTGGCAATATGAATGTTTGAAGGGCGTTGTACAGATGGATAGATGGTATAGACGGATTTAAGTTGTTTAATTTCCAAGCTCAAAATAGTGCAGTGAAATTCCTTCCTCCGATGCGTTCCCACAAACTAAATGCAAACTAAATAATTACATACAAATCCTTCAACTATTATTTAGATGCATCACGTAGTATGGTGCGGTGACGCCAAACAGAAATTTTAAACATGTATTTTTTTTTATAATTCTGCCAAGTTCAAGGCACATTTGCAAAATGATCTGGTCTCAGCAGATACCTTGGCTCTGTTGGTTGTTTAGTCATATTTGGAAGCTCAATCTGTAAATGTTCCCCCAAAAAAACTCACTAGAAGTAACCATTAAAAGGGTTATTTTTCAATATTTTCTTCCGGGGGGGGGGCATGCCCCCAGACCCCCCTAGCATTGCTAGGTAACAAACTCACAGAACCACTGCTACAAAAAAAAAATCGAGGGGAAACACTGCAACCTAAATGAGTAAAGTCAAGTGGATGTTTAAGTAACCAAGAGCTAAATCCTTTAATTAGAACAGGAAGGTCTGCTGCACCGGTGAGACCAACACACTTTTACTGACCTTATTCCTGACTGGGGCCTTGGTGTGTTTCCTCTCGTTCCAAACGTAGGCAATAGCGGCCATGAAGTGGGCCCCGTGGTTCATGGAGATGGGTCCCAGCAGCTCCAGGACCTGCTGCCGGAGGTTCTGAGAGGGGGGTGGAGGGACATACAGAGAGGAGATGGATCCACATGTTGGTAGGACTACCTAGAAGGACCTGACATCTCAAGTCTTGAACGCAGAGCACGAATCTGGCTTCATATTTGTAGTGCGAGCTATAAAGAAAGGCATATCGTTTTAACAGCGAAAGAACACGCAAATGTAGCGAGGCTATGCATTGCTGCCGTGTGCTTTGGGCTGAGGGCTTCAGTTGCGAGTACGGTAATCCAATTCAGTTGAAGAACCAACTGTAGTCTTTGAAGGGGAATGGAAGTGAAGACAGCAGCTGCCTGCGCCACTCAGTCTCATCAGGACCAGTTTCTTGTCATTGTGAATGGTATGAAGTGAGTGTCCAGGCATCAGAGGGCTCCGAGCTCGGTACAGAACACAGACAGGCGCTTAACAGATACGGCACGTACGGTTGTAGAACATCGGACACAAACCGGTCCAGACTCAAGAAGCACTTCTTCCGTCACCGTACCTCATTTTTAACCAACAGAGACACAGACACTATTGATGGATTAATTGTACACCGTGGAGGTGTATTTTCAGTATGTGAAAATACACCTCCACCTGTCAAAAATCAGACCTGTGGGTGATTAAGTACTGGAGCGTTGCTCAGAGCAAGGCACTCGAAGTGTGTTTGCGGGTGTGTGAGTGTGTGTGCGAGTGTGCATGCTGGCGGGCGTACGTAACAGGATTTATAGCCTGAATAACGGGCACACGATTAAGCCGTTTAACCGACAACCTCCATAGGGCTTTGTGAAGGAATGGTGCTTTGCATTGATCTGGATTCCACTGTAGGGTACAACCATCACAGATAAGTCCCAGATGAGGTTTTATTGCCAGTGTTAAATAACTGCCTCCCTCCCTCAGAGTGTACAGGCTTCAACAGGCAGGGCCGTCCAGTGGTCCAGGGCCAGGGATAAGTCATAATATGTCACGGCAGTAAAACGGTGGTCCCGATACAATTCTCCCAGAAGTGATCCTGGGAAGAGACAGCTGTCAGCAGGGGGCAGTGTGTTGGGTTGGTTGTCGTTTTTAAATTTATTATGAAAAAGGCGGCAGGCCCAACCCGCTAGTACGCTAACCATGTGCCAGACAGAACACCTTGCAGCGACCCAGGTTCCACTCCCACCTGTAGGTTCATCCTACAAGTCACTGTCTTATCTAACCCACGTTTTCTGTCTCTTCACTGTCCTGACCATCAAAATGCACAAAAAAAAGAAAATATTTATTTTTTAACAATTAATCAAACATTCAAAGTAAAGAAAAGGCCTAAAATGACCAATTAGTTTGAGGGCTTGGAGTGTATTCTCGGTGCCGGCCTGCTCCAGACTGAACATGTGTGTTGGTGCTGTAGAGGTGGGGCAGTACCTTGGTGGAGCCCAGGTTGATGAGGGAGGTGGAGCAGCCCGAGGCGACGGCGGGCTTGTCGGAGCTGTCTGCCTGGTGGAGGACGCTCCACAGCAGGGTGACCGAGGACATGATGGTGTGCAGGATGGACAGGATGCCGGCCCGCGCCTCCGCCAGGTGCTTCTGGTCCACGTTGACCTTCAGCTGAGGAGGAGGCGCACACACACACACACACACCACAGGTACCACAGACACACACAAACACACATAAACACATATTAGAAGGGGCATGTCTGGGGCAATAGATCCTTTCAGAGGTCTGAGGACACACACACACACACACACACACACAGGGGTCGCCCACGACGCTATGGATCTTATACTCTAATGTACCAGGAAACATGGTCCAAGGTTAATGTGTGTAATCGTCTCTCTAGTTTAGTCTACTGACTGCGCCCCGGTCCATTTAAAGAGCAGACATGCCTTTTTAGTAACTCTTAAGTTTAGTTTGTATTTTAAATATATGTTTGTAAGGTAAAGTGCAAAGCACACAGCCCTGTCATCACAAACACAGAATGTCGAATGAATGAATGCATTCCAAAATAGACTTGAGTCATATTTGAAGCGAGCTACCAAATACAGCCAGGTACGCACTGCTTGTGCTCTGCTCTGTTGAAACGATTGTGATTCTACAAATATCAGGGAGAAATTCCCACTCCTGCTGAAGCAACTATAAGCAATGTCAACTGAGCGTGTTGCAATATCAACCAGATTCATTTAACATGCTCCCGATAGCCTACCACTCATGATCCACACACGGCCTAATAATAGACAGACCTTAAAACAATTAAGTCCACATCATCTTTCCTAATTATTCACAAGCCAGCGTGACAGTGGATTAATTAGACCACAAACGATAACCTGAAATCGCATCAGATACAAACTATAAGTCGGCCTTATGGCCTCATGGATAAGCAAACACGACGTCACAGGAGTACTTTATAGTTCAAGCGAGGAGACGCCAGAGGTCACCCCCAGACGGCTACAGCCGGCAGGCAGCTAGTTGCCAACCCCCGTCTGATGAGGATGCCTCTGTGAAAAGGTTCCATCGTCAGCCATCGGCACATTGGTGGTAGACAGCGCCCCCACCTGATGGTACTGGGAAGACGGGTCCAGCAGGCAGTAGTGGATGATGGCGGTCACCCCCTCGAGCACAGTCAGAATCAAGTCCGGAGGGATGCACAGAGCCATCCACTGAGGTCTGGAGCAACGACAGGGAACAGACTTCATGAATAATTAGAGTAATAATAAGAGTCTTTAAGAATCATTAAGAAGAACATACATTTATGAAGCAAATGTGCCAATGCTGATGTACCAATAAACAAGCACACTTCAACTCCCTGGGCCATGTGAGTTAAAATGTGTATATGTTTACCCACAACGCTGCAGACTAATTGTATTAATATCATTTACTGATTATGAAAGGAGTCAAAAAGGTCAAAGCCTCCCGGCCTCACCTGACGTCGGTGATGCCGCTCTCGTAGCGGTACTGCTGCAGCAGGTTGTCCAGGTTCCGGCAGAGCTGCAGTGTGACCGAGGCCACCACGCGGCGCAGCACGCGCCCCATGTAGGGCAGCGTGGCCGTGATCAGCCCCATCCACTGCGGGTGCATCTTGCAGGCGTGGTGCTGATGCAGCGCCCGGATCACCGCGCACAGGAACATGCCCTGCGCCGTGATGGGCTGCCCGTGGAGGTACTGCAGCGAGGTCATGGGCTGCTGAGGGTTCACGTGCTCCACCTCGCTGCAGCCCAGCAGCTCTAACCCGGGCCCCGCCGCCGCCCCTATCCCGCCGGCGCCAGAGCCGCCGCCGCCGCCACCGCCGGTGGCCCCGCCCACGCCCCCGGCCCCGACGCCCAGGCCCCCCTCGCCGCCCTCCTCCTGCGGCAGCAGCACGCGGTGCTCCAGCTCCACCAGGCTCTGCAGCAGCCGCAGCAGCTGCGACTGCACGGCGCAGCAGCCGTCGATGCGCTCCTCCGTCAGGTTGATCACGCTGTCCTCCGACAGGCCCTCCTCCGTGGCGGCCGCGCTGGCGCCCGACGCCCGCTGCTCGTGCCACTTCTGGGCGCTGAAGATGGTGGAGAGCAGGCAGTGGAGCACCACCTTCTGCACCTTGCACTTGGACAGCACGTCGCCGATGAAGGAGGCGAAGCCCTTGGCCGAGCCGCCCGTGGCCTTGGCCAGCTCGCCGAACAGCAGCGTGAGCACCTCCACGCTGGTCAGCTGCATGGCGCGGTTGCCCGCCAGCTCCTGGGCGCCCGCCGCCACGTGCGCCGAGTAGTAGCTGCGCAGGAAATACAGGCAGAGGGAGATGACGATCTCCAGGTACATGGCGCTGCGGAAGGAGTGTGTGTGGGAGTCCTGCGGGAGGGGGCAGTAGAAGTCCTTGCCCATGACCGACACCCGGTGCCGGGCCAGCAGGTTCTGCAGCAGGGACAGCTGCGGAGTGTAGGTGTTGTTGACGCTGGTGGTGGAGATGGCGCTGACAAAGCCGGCTGGCGACGCCCGCAGCATGGCGGCGACCGCCGACAGGGCGTGGAGCGAGCGGGACGAGTCGTAGAGCTGCAGGTAGAGCAGGACGTGCTGGTAGAGGGGGTGGATGTTGAAGCGGGGAAGGGCGGACGACGGCCGGCGCGCTCCCGCCGCGCCGGCCCCGCCGCTCGTTGCGGAGAGAGGAGCGCCGCCGCCGCCGCCGCCGCCGCCGCCGCCGCCGCCAGCGCCGGTCCCGCCACAGGGCGATCCCGTGTCGCTCTCAATCTCCGACACGTCGCCCTCCCCGCAGCTGTACCAGTTCTCCAGGTCCAGGCTGTCGCCGAAGAAGATGTTGGGCGGCCGGGTCTTCTCGGCCTGGATGGCGGCCTTGCGCAGCCTCTCCTCCTCCTTCCTCTTGGCCTTCTTCACCTTGGGCTTGGCGCCGGGGGATTTGTCTGACAGCCGCTCCATGATCTTGCCCTTCAGGCTGAGCTGGGTGCTGCTGTGGCTGCGCTTGCGGGCCTGCTGGGGGTCCTCCACCTGCAGGCGGAGGTCGGCCGCCGGGGGCCCCAGGCTGTCCGGCAGCGTGACGATGGAGGGCGACGAGCTGTGGCGGGTGATGCCCTCCCGCTGCTGCTGCTGCTGCTGCTGCTGCTCCTCCTCAGAGACGCCGTCCGCCACGCCCACCGACAGGAACTCCAGGGTGCCCCCCGCCACCATCTCCGGCAGGCTCTGGTGGGGCACGTCGGGGGCCGGGGCCGCGTCCAGGCGGGTCCCCGTGGAGGTGTCGGAGGAGCTGGTGCTGTCCGAGTCCGTGTGCGGCCAGGCTTCGGGCGGGGAGGGGGTCTCGGCGGGAGCTTCCTCCTCCTCCTCGTCCAACTCCTCCTCCTCCTCCTCTTCATCCTCCTCCTCCTCCTCCTCAGCTAAACTCACCACCCGGTCGATCAGCTCCTCCAGCAGGCAGGCCACGTCCTCCTCTATGGGGTCCCCCTCCTCTGCCAAGGGGTCCGATCCGTTGACCAGGTGATTGCCGCCGGCGCGGGGCTCTTTGAAGCTGCCCTTGCCAACGGCGGCGGACTGGGAGCCAAAGGACTCCAAGCTCTTGGGCTCCCCCTGCTGGTCGGCCGAGGAATACTCGCTGGCCAGCTGCAGGTTCTCGAGGCTCATGCTGAGGACGGACAGGCTGTCGCTGAGGGGGTTGACGGTCAGACAGAAGGGTTCCAGGTCCCCCAGCGGCAGGCCCCCTGGCGGCTGATCCTCCCTTTGGCTGAACGCTACGATGAGAACAAATCAATTAGAAAAAGTGTTATTGTACTGGTTCAATGTTATATACAGTGGTTTGTGTTGATAACAGATCAGCATCGTACATAACTTTAATTAAATAAGAATATTTAAAATGTTTATTGTCATTTTGTAATTTTCCCCCTTCTACATTATTTATTTAGTGTCTTTAAGAATTCAGAAAAGCTACTTTAAAAAATGCATTGTCAATAACAACAAGAACATTGCTTACCATCGGAAAAGCCAGAATCCCTGATGTAGAAGTCCTCCGGGGTGTCCTGCTCGGTGGGGGGCGTGGGGAGGGTATGGGCCCAGTGGCGCTGGGCCTGGACCCTCTGGATGGAGACGCGGTGGGTCTTGGGGTGCAGCAGGAGCAGGAGCAGCGGCTCCAGGACCCGGGCGATGTCGTGCCTCTGCAGCACCTGGTTGAGCCAGGCCCGGCCCACCGAGCTGGCTGAAGGGTCCCAGTAACTCAGGCTGTCCAGCATGATGAACAGAGACCTGGGGGGAGGAGGACGGGGGGGGAGAGGGAGAGATGGAGAGAGGGGGGTAGAGGGATGGAGGAAGAGGGGGGTAGAGGGAAAGAGGGGTAGAGTAAGATAGAGGGAGAGAGGGGTCAATGGAGAGATACAGAGAGGGAGAGAGGGGAAGAGGAGTAGAGGAAGATACATGTGTTAGTTAGAGAGAGAGAGAGACGCATGTCATGGAATACAGAACTGGCATTTAAACGACCTTGAATGAGCCTCGGTTTAAATGAGCCCAAAGAACCAAAGGACAGACATGTTTCATCGGGGAGAGGACTTTACCGGTCAAATGTGCGGGTGAAAGGAGAAGACTTTGTGATGTTCAAGTCTCTTGTCAGGTGCCAAAGCACCGAGAACTTGACGTGAGCCTCCAGGCGAATTCTCTGTGAAGGGATCAGGATCACAATTAGACAGCAAATAGAACACACACACACACACACACACGACAGCCATATTATCCTCTGCTGAGCTCATGTATGTGTCACACTGGCCGGCTCTGTATGCAGTTATTTTATTTGCAGACCGGAATCCTCTCTGCTGAAAGTAACGTCAGCACCTACAAAAGCGCTATATAAGTTGACTGTATTGTCATTATAATAAATATCATCATGATGGTAAGGAATACAAATTAAGACGACAAACAAACAATGGCCAGGAACCGTTCCCTAAAGAGCGACTGCTCTGTTCACGACGACCAATGTTACATCATATTACATATCAGCCAGTTCGCTTTATTACATGGCTGTGCATCCATCTCACATGCGGCTACCCTGTACGTTGCCTGGCGGCCACACGTGAAATGAGGTCAAGCATGCTGGACTGCAGGGAGAATGCGTCAGAACGTTATCATGTCAGGGCGTGGCCAAACCTTGTCCCGGTGCATGAGCTGCTGGCTGATGACGTCCTCGCAGATGCTGGAGGAGGGCACCAGGTTGTGGAGCTGGTAGAAGAGCTCCACGCTGCGCTGGTGGTGCTGTGGCGTGCCCTCGCCTAGCTGCTCCCACAGGATCACAGCCACGCTCTGGCAAGGGGGACGAGGAGGGGGCAGGATTAGCAAGGCTAGGCAAGACTAGGCTAGGCTAGGCTATGCTAGACTAGGCTAGGCTAAGCTAGGCTAGGCTAGGCTAGGCTAGGCTAGGCTAGGCTGGGGGAAGATAGTTCTACCAAGGCTACTAGTGTAGTCAAACGGTAACCTCATATCCCCGCTTATTATGGTATTGCAACAATAAGTGCTTGACTCTCCTGGGAACTAAGTGGAAGGTGTGGTGTAGCAGTGTTAATGTGGGCTTTCTGATTGTATATTTATATTATTGTGTGGTATAATAACAATGATTAATAATATACATGTCTGCCTGTGATATTCGAGCAAATACAAATTGTCTCAAATAGCTTTGTTGTGCACTATAAAGAAATTAAAAGTCTGAGTTTGACAGGAGTGTGGCCTGAACAAGTCCACATTATAATAGGATTCTTTTTGGGAGGCGTATTATTTGCCCACAGAAACTTTGTTACCTTGAAGAAGTCTGTCTTGTGCGCCATGTACTTGAGTATTCCCTGAGTGAGTGGCGGGCGGATCACCACGGCAACGCGGCCCTGGCTGGGACTCATGGGCTGCTGGGCCGACTCGGGGCCCCCGCCGCCCGGGGGGCCCTCGCTCTCGGCCGTGACCATGGCGACGGACTGGGTGAGCCCCACCAGGTCCATGAGCAGGGAGATGGCCACGCCCTGCAGGCTGAAGTCCACGTCCAGGCAGCAGGCGTCCATCAGGGTCTGCAGCCAGGCGGGCGGCACCACCTGGTCGCTCTCTGCAGGGGGAGGAAGAGGAGGGAGGGGAGGGAGAGGAGGGAGGGGAGGAAGAGGAGGGAGATGAGGAAGAGGAGGGAGAGGAGGAAGAGGAGGGAGAGGAGGGAGAGGAGGAGGGAGAGGAGGAAGAGGAGGAAGAGGAGGGAGGGGAGGAAGAGGAGGGAGGGGAAGGAGGAGGGGGAGGAGGGGGAGGAGGGAGGAAGAGGAGGGAGAGGAGCAGACAGTGTGGGGGTTGAATTATTGAAGGGTTTCCACTGATGTATTATTGATACTCTTAACGTTCATAAAGTAAAAAATGGCCTATTTGGTATTTGACACTATACTACACTATACTTAAAAGAGATGAACCATCTCATTTAAGTGATTTTTATGGCACTTTTTGCACTGCATATTTATCATATTAGTATATTTATTAACGTGGAGCTTTTTACTCTGTGGGATGTTTTGCTATGTGTTTAATAATGTGCTATTTTTTCTTTTAAAATTCATTGACTGAGTGAACCCCTGAGTGAACCTGACTGAATGCCCCTGTGCACCTGTACTTCCACAAATGGCAAAATAAACACTTGGACTTTATTCCCAGCGTCCACCTCTGTATTGGTGGTCAAACTGCTGTATCTTACCCCAATAACAGCTAATGAACCCATCTCACCTCGCTGTTTCTCCTGTGAGGGGGAGGACTGGAGGTTGCCCTCAGCGATGTAAACGGGGAAGCTGGAGCACTCCAGGAACAGCTGGCAGCCGGCCGCGAACGCCCGCACGTACTCCGTCTGCCGGGACCCCGGCCCCCCGGGAGCGGCCCCCGCCTCCGTCCGCCCCCCTGGGCGCACGCAGGCCCCCTGCGGCCCGCCGGTCGCGGCGGGCTCCAGCTCGCAGCTGTCGGCCCGCCGGTCGCGGCCCGCCCGCTGGGGGACGATGTACAGGGTGATGAGGTGGGAGAGGAACCGCTGGAAGTGCTCCAGGCACGTTGCATCACAGGCCTCTCCTGGGGCCGGGCCTGGGGGGGGGCGGCGGCGGGGGCACGGCCCGGCCGCTGGGAGGGGTCCGCCTCCTCGGTCCCGCCGGCCCGGTACTGCACAAAGTCGCTGAAGCCGCACTCCGAGGAGCGGCTGCCCGCCGGGGGCTCCGCGTTGTTGTCCTGGAACACCTCCCCGTTCCCGGGGAAGACCGGGGAGGTGGCCTGTGGCAGAGGAGAACCAAGCAGAGGGAGGGCGAAGGGAGCATTTGAGACATGATGCACCCCTACAGCTTCTCACATTCAGAAACAGAACATGTCTCATGTCTGGGCTTCAAGGTAGTTGAAAGGAGCGCAACATAGAGAAACCAACGCCATCATACAGACAAATACAGACACTTAGCTAAGTACAGCACAGCCGTTTGGTTGTTCTCCCTCTGCAGCTAAATCTGGAGCAATTTGCACATCAGGTCTGCAGCTGCAGACAGACCCACAGACTCTCTTTACGGGTTGAATCCCACAATGCTTTGCTACAAGTGGCCATTACAGGCTTTCTAAAACGCATCTGAGTGGAGGCAGGAGGCCAGTCCTAGAGCCTTGACTCAGATGGTCGATCCATAGTACTTTAATGGCCCTTTAGACGGACTTTGATTGCAGTTCAGAGAGACGATGAGGGTTTGGAGGGGGAGGGGGGGGCAATGCTCAACGGGATTTGAAACGGCGCACCTATGTGGCACCATAAGCCAGTATATTGCTTTTTGTTTTTATTACTCTAGCCACACAGAGAGAGAAAGAGAAAGAGAGACACAGAGCAAGAGAGAGAAAGAGAGGGACTCAGGTGTTGCTGAACCATCCATGAGAGACCAATTCCCGGTCGCCAATGCAGCCCATCTGTCCTGTCCCCTGGGCGTGAGCTTTTGGTGAGGCTTCAGTGCGCTCACAAAGCACTTGAAACAGCCAGGTAGATGGACAGGGACCAGGAGGACCTACGAGGCCCAGAGTTATATCCTCTGAGTGGATCTTCAAAAGCCTTGTGCTCGGCGAAAGAGAGAGCGAGAGAGAGGAAGAGACAAAGAGCGAGAGCGAGAGTAGGAGATGCCCGGGCCCAGGCGCTTGACCACCAAGCCAAAAGCAACACAGAGCAGAGGCGTGCAGGGTGCCAACCGGAGCCTGCCCTGGGAAGAGCGGACGCCATCAGACCAAACTGGGTCTTGCCCCTACCGGGGCTGCACCACAGTGGTCAGGGAGGGTTGTGTTGGACTATAAAGCCCACATGATGAGAGGAATGAGTCGTCAGCTTCCAAATATCAGACACTACTTCAAGGCTTGGAAGCACTTGTTTTCGGACGAGGACAAGATAAAACAGTTTTAGTGATGCAGGGGAACAAGGGCTGACTGACTAATTCTGTGATGCCCCTCGTGTCTTTCATGTTGATCATGTCGTTCACCAAGCTACTGCTTGCGTGCGAGTGCGACTACATGAAGGTAAACTCAGGCCGACCAATGGAGTTGCGTTCTTTGTGGAGGAATCAAAAGGAGAACCGCAGTTCCCCAAACACACCAAAGTATTACATCGGTAAAAGAAAAAAAGGAATCGTTCTCTTCCTCATCGTTGTCTCTTTTTTGTCTCACCTGTCCATCCCCCTCGCCTCCGGCCATGTCCTGCGTGGTTGAGGTTGTGGGGGTGTTAGCGGGCGCGCCGTGGCCCTGGGCCCTGGAGCCGGGGAGGGGGGGCAGGGACAGAGGGGACACCAGGGGCGGCTGCACCTTGCTGAGGATCTTGGAGCAGAGGCAGAGGCAGTGGGTGAGTTCCTCCAGCCCCAGCGCCTGGAGGTGGCCGGTCAGGGCCGCCACCATGCGGAGCAGCAGCTGGGGGAGGTGCTCCGTCTGGATCTCGATGTAGGTCTCCTATGGGGTGGGGGTGGAGCAGAGCAGGGCAGGGTGAGGACTCGGGGGAGAAGGGTGGAGGTGATTGCGATGTGGGAGTCTCACACTGACAAACAGACTGATGCTGCGATCGATGATTCCTCACTGTTCTAAATGATACTTACCGTACAGTCTGGGATCTTAACTTAGATCACCCGTCTCTCATTTACCTCAATACTATTACATTTCATAATGAATTAAGGGGGATATATGATACGGTTTGCTTTCTGTATCTGTTGGATAATAAAACTAGTTAAAATCTCTAAATGGCCCTGGAAAGTGATGAGAATTCAGAGTTGGGAAAATAAAGTCAGGAAATTAGCATAGAATTAGGGATCATATTTCTTAAATATGTGAAGGAATGAGGGAGCAAATTAACACATAAATGACGGACAGACAGAACACACACATACAGAGCATCGATTTCATTTTCACAAAGGCATAGCCATGGGGGCCTTTTCCCACCACCAATCAAATAGGTGGTGGAAATATTTGTGTCATTATTGCTTCTAGTGTAAGTGAATATGAAATGCTGAAATGTAGCACAGAGATGTTAAAGCAGTGTTTTTCTGGGATATTTCTGGGATATTTTTGGCCGGATTTGTGGAAATGTTATCGCAGCCTTAAGTGAAGCAAGATGAGGTGAAGAAGCAGGAAAGAGCAGTACTTTACCTGGCATATTACCCTCATGCTTCTAGTAGGCTTCAAGGAGAGAGAGAGAGAGAGAGAGCAGAGAGATTGAACAGACAGGAGCAAGCAGAGCAAAGGCCACACACCACGCGCAACCCACACACACACACAACACACACACACACACACACACACACACACACACACACACACACACACACACACACACACACACACACACACACACACACACACACACACACACACGTGGTGTAAGGAATTTCCAACCTGTATTCATTGGAAACACTATAGAAGGAGCTTGCATAGTTCGAATAGAGAGCAAAAATAAAAATTGGCAGCAAGCTACGTCAATGAATTAATTTCTGAACCTGGCATTCAGAAAGGCATTGCCCGCACACACACACACACACACACACACACCACACACACACACACACACACACACACACACACACACACACACACACACACACACACACACACAGGGGAGAAACACACATCCTTTAGCCAGGAATGTCCAGCATTCTGCAAGAATTACGGAGTAACAATCCTTGCAGCTTTAGGATTAACCTTGCAGTGACGCTTTAATTACACTGCAAGTGGGCCCAGAGTAGGAGGACAACATGAAAAGAAAGACTCAAAGTAGCCTCTTTAAACTGAAAGAGTAAAGGGAGTGGACCAGATCCCATCAGGAACCACCGGTAACACGCCGGTGATAAAACGCAGAAGGTCAGAGCTCAGGGCTCAGGCGTGTGTATCTCACCAAGGACACGATGTCCAGCAGGAAATCCACCAGCTGGCAGAACTCCAGCAGGGAGAGTGATGGGGAATCTATGCTATTGGCGCTCCGCGGCACATCACTGGCACCACCGTTCACCGTCCTCCTGCAAGGAAGAGTGGGTTAGACCGCAGCATGACATGTTTCTACTGCAGCCACCAACCACATCAAAGATACATGACGTTGGCCAGCTCTGTGGCTAAACCCGATAGTGCGCTAACCCGAGCAGGGAGTGTGCCCAGTGGCGACCCAGGTTTGGTACCCTCCTGCAGTCCATTCATCTATTAATGTGATGATCAGGACTGCTTGCTTCTACGGTTGACAAATTTAACTGAAATAGAAAGTTTCTCAATAATAATACTAATACAGCTCTCCTGAGTCAATACCTCAAGACATCGACCAAATATATCTGGAGATACAACTCAAGCCAGGACTAAAACAAATAGCTAAAGACGAAAAACAACTACATTGACTTGACATCCTGCCCAATACCGTACAAAGCCTCTGTATCGACGTCGTTCCACGAGCAAACACGCTACCTGCAGCACTCCTCGAACCAGCGGGCGATGTAGTCCCACATGTAGTAGGGCTCGAAGGAGTTGAAGAGGAGGTTGGCTGTTTTGATCAGCTCTGCAGTCTTCTTATTCTCCCTGAGCTTACTGCGGGGAGAGAGAGAGAGGCCGGCATTAACAACAGACCCAGGCTGCGCCGCAAAACATGAAGGAGGCTGAAACATGAGGCAGGGCAAACCTGCTGAGGTGGGAATGATCCTTGCTGAAGGGGCTCTGGTTCTGCAGGTCCAGCTCTGTTCGGCACTGGGTGTGTAGCGTGCGGAACACCTCGATCAGGACGTCTTCAAGGATGGCCGGCCCTGAGGGGGGGAACAAGAGGAAATGGGTTTGGATTGAATATATCACATGGAAGTTCTTCATTGTACAACATCTACTACTAAGCAGTTTGCAAAAGTTTTACGGTTGTTTTTATTTATTTATATATGGACCCATTTACTCAGAATGGACTCTAAAGTGTTGGACTGCCAGCAGCAGAAGTTGCCAAGGACACCTGACCTGAATATGTTTGGGACAGGTCGTGATGAGCAGAGCACCCAGAGTGGGTTCACAGGCCTGAACTACAGCACATCCAACCACAGCAGCGTTGATCTGTGGGTCATCCGCTCTACCCACGAGAGCATTGGTTCCCCAACGAGGGTGTCAGGGCACACCAGGTTGGTCTAGGAGTACAATCCACCATCCAGACATAGGTAACCTCTATAATATAACCTCTATAAAGTCATCTTTAAAATATCTTCTTCCATGTAATGCATGTCTGTTGAAAGTATAACATATTAAGTGCTAACTGATAATAACCTACATATTATCCTGGTAATAATATATGGAACATTTATGCCCGTCATGCCCTAAAACTTTAATTTAGTGTTCTTTGAATTTCTGGATGGGTCAAGGTGTGTCTTTGCCCCCAAAGAAGGCTGGAACCCCTGCAGTAGAGAAACAGTACAGAACATACCGCCACCCACGGATCCTTCACAGGGGGCTGTCTTTACAAATGGACTCACCCAGCTCAGGCTTGTCCAGCAGACTGATGAGGATCCGGAAGGGCTTGAGGTCGTGCATCAGTACGCTCTCCTCCTCCCCGCCTCGGGCCTTCCCCTGCAGGATCCTCACCATCGCCTGAGGGAACGCACGCGCACACGCACACACACACACACACACACACACACACACACACACTATTTAGAGTTGCCCAGGTTTGCTAATTAGATCATTCCTGGCTAAATTCTACAGGAGCGCCAGCGTGTTTGGTATCAGTGCGGACCCATCCACCTGTGCCGTGTAAACACGCCTCATGTTTCACGCTTCGTCTGCCACAAAATGAGCCGCATACCCGGGAACAGACGTTCCCGGCAGCACCCACAGACACCCCCCCAGGGGTGCTTGCAACAAGTGGCATGCGGAACGCCAGATGGCAGAGAAAATATTTGGAAAACACGCAGCCTATATTAACGTATAGGTTGGTGAACGCACAAAAAAAAAAAAAAAAAAAAGAGAAAAAATCTCCCCGGTGATCGCCCTCTTTTTTTCTGGAACGGTCCGACTCACTTCCCTGGAGTGCCTGGGACGCATCACACCCCAGCTGCACGATGGGGGAGCCATTGTTGTAGCCACGGGGGACTTACATAAGGGGGTGTGAGTGTGGTGTGTATCTGACCCAGTCATGAAGCACACTGGGCAGACGGCTTCAAAGGAAAGGCCCCTGGGACAGAGGGAGAGTCGCTCTGTGTGTGTGTGTGTGTGTGTGTGTGTGTGTGTGTGTGTGTGTGTGTGTGTGTGTGTGTGTGTGTGTGTGTGTGTGTGTGTGTGTGTGTGTGTGTGTGTGTGTGTGTGTGTGTGTGTGTGTGTGTGTGTGTGTGTTTGACACAAATTTAGGACCTCCCTCCCCTTCATTCAAGCATTTCTCTGAAGCCTTACGATTTGGGATTTTCAACTTTTATTTTCGGCCGATTTCAAACACGAGAGCAGCTGTGTTTATCGGTGACCTGGATTGGAGGTGTGTGTGTATGTGTGTGTGTATGTGTGAGTGAGTAAGTGAGCGAGTCTGAGTTCTACCTGAACCAGCATGTCTTTGGAGAAGGTGTTAAAGTAGTGGCTAGCGTGCTCCTCGGGGTTGCTCTGCCGTGTACTGCGAGGTCCTGTTCTCACACCGTTGTTGTCAAAGCCTGCGGAAGAACACAAGAGTACAAAACATCCCGCTTCTTTACATGGTTCACCTGCATCACAGATAGTTAGGACCAAGGCCGGGTGTGCAGTGCATCTGAGAGTGCATTTAAGTGGTTCGTAATGGTTGTTGAAATCTAGAATCGATCAGCCAAGCAGACACTTACCGTTTGTTTATGATTTTTTTTATCCAGTGCAAGCAAGTTGCAAATCAACACAGAAAGAACACAGTTAAAGACAATGATCACGAGACCACAACAATGAAAGTCACGGTTAGACCTATGCACAGACAATGCGAATTGTCAATTAAGGTCAGATCTATTAATTTATAATTACCATAGGTTACTTTTATTATTGGTTTTTGGATTGATGCAGGAACATGTTACAGAGGTATACACTAGGCTCCCACCTGTATATGGTTTACATTTTAAATAACAGGGCTGTCCTTTTGGTGTACTATGGCATTTGTGTGCATTAGTCTTTAGTAGTGACTATTACAAGAATGTTAGTTAATGCAAAACACACATATATATACACACATATAATATGCAATTACATAAAATATATACAGACATACTGTGTGTGTGTGTGTGTGTGTGTGTGTGTGTGTGTGTGTGTGTGTGTGTGTGTGTGTGTGTGTGTGTGTGTGTGTGTGTGTGTGTGTGTGTGTGTGTGTGTGTGTGTGTGTGTGTGTGTGTGTGTGTGTGTCCCACCCAGCAGCCACGCGTAGAGTCTGCGGTTAAGCGACATGTCTCTCCTCAGAACGACATGCAGAGCAGCACACAGGATCCGAATCATGTCCGGTCTCGTCACCTGAACACCAAACACACACACAACAGAGTATAACGATCATCTGCTAAATAACCAACACACACACACACACACACACACACACACACACACACACACACACACACACACACACACACACACACACACACACACACACACACACACACACACACACACACACACACACACACACACACACACACCAGTGCCGACCTGGCTCATGTGGAAGGGGAAGCAGAAGAAGGATGAGGTCAAGGGTGCTGCGCTGCACCAACACACTGGAGTCCTGGACCGAGGTGCTCACTGCCTCCACCTGCAGGGCGCATCAGGGACAGCCACACACATGTACAGACACGCACTGCTTATTAACACATTAGCCCCGTCTAGAGTTAACGCAATGGAAATGGAGTGAGACAACACTGTTTTTCTCAATCACTTTAAACCTAAAGTCAGTGATCATTGACATTTATGGTGACGTCTATTATTGGTTATTTGCGCTTGGTTATTTTGATTGATGTTCTTTTTCCACTATAGCATGTCAACACGTGTAGCATTAGTTGAATCAAAAAAATAAACAAAAGCATTATAGAAAGACGTGATGTGGGCACCATGAGTTCGATGTCGCTGCCCATGACGTAGAGCTGGTCCTCCATGGTCAGCTTGCGGTTGAGGTGCAACAGCACGAAGGTGACCCCGGGCAGGCGCACGGCGGGGCTGGTCAGGATGCTGCCCCACAGGGCGCTGTAGAAGGCCGACTGCTCCACAGCCGCCGCCACCTTCTCCAGCAGGGTGTTTGTTCTGTAGGAGGGAGAGGCAGGATGGGGGAACACAATAGTAGTCTATTGTCACCCAAGACACAACAGAGCTCTGGGGGCCCTGGGACTGCCTTGTTGTTTCATCAGATATGGAGGATAGGAAGTGGGAAGATATACTTGTGAAAATGTGCAAAGTCATAAGATGTCTGTATGTGGAAAAGGTTTTTCTGAGAATTTCTGATAGGGTTTATTCTGGTGTACTTTTCAGGCAGGGCTCTGGGCCGTTATCTACACGGTTAGGGCGGGCTCAAGTTATACTATTGATATCATACAGTCAATAGCCCAGAGTGAGCTGGTTTCTGAACGTAAACAAGGTTAGCAATTACTGGGCGGTGCCGACTACTGTAATAGTGAGCAAACTCAACTGGCTGTAGTGAGTTTGATAGATGTCTGCTTACTTTTATACAGTTGCATGAAAGGGATATACATAAAACACATATTCACTGACTGCAAGTAACAATCTAATTCCTTTGCGTGGCTCAACAGTAAAACACATACTCCAACTTGAATTACTGATTTGCGTACTGCTTTCTGTGAGCACCTAGCAGGTTTAGTATGAAGGCTTAGTTAGTTTGTAGTTTACTTTTGTTCACCAACAGTGGAACAAAAATACATCAAAACTACCATCAGCACCTTTCAACTCTTTCTCCGATTGAGTTTGAATTGTGTTATTGCCCCGCCCACCTGTCATAGTACTCGGACCCCTCCTCTAGGCCCGGCAGGACCCCTGTCAGCAGGCCTTGGAGACCCGGTTTCAGTGTCTTGCCCAGGGGGAGGTAGTAGGTTTCGTAGAGACCCAGCAAGGGCTGGTTTCACGGACATCGCCGCATTGGACAGTAACGGGAACAGCCCAGCACTACAGTGGCAGAAGGGGAAGTAGGTACTGCATTAACTTCTGAACATATCGTGTAGCATTATTTATTCATCTAACTATTCTTATCAACATTGTGTATTCAGTACACACTGACAACGAAACTCAACCACAATCGGGGGCTGATGGAATCGGAGCAGCCTTGTATTTAGCGTGTAGTTAGATACAGGTATCGGTGGTGACCTACCTGTAAAGAAAGAGATCTTTGGCCAGCCTCTTGGGTCCTATGATCTTGAAGATGATCTCGTAGGTCTCCAGCGCCTTGCGGTGGACCCCGCTGGGCAGGGCCGGGTGCAGGCATTGGGCCAGACGTTTGCCAATCGTCAGCTTCTTGGGAACCACCTGGTACTTTGCATTGTTCTGCAATACCTTGAAACCCAATCCCCACAAATATGGACTATTAGCCAAGCCTTTTCACATTACATTCATGCAACTGTGAGTGAAAGAAATCAAGACCTTTATGAATGGGTAACTACACGGCGAGGAGACACAAGTGCAAAGGATCAGGTGTACCTTGTTGAGCTTGCCCAGTGCAGAGATGAGATCAGCCCATTCACTGGAGTACTCAAAGTTCTTCAGGGCCTTGTCCACAGCTGCCACATAGTTCCTGTACTTGGAGTCGCTGAGCAGCTCCACTTCCTCTGTGTTCATTCTCCCGGGTGACGATTCTGATACTGCACGACACTAAGCAAGCAATTGTGCATCACACCTGTAAAGGGCAAAGAAGATGACGAAGAAAACAGATCAAAGATTAACAAGTAAACACTCATTAAAAAAGTGAAAGTTGTTGGATCCAGGTATGTGTTCGTTCACTCGGTCTTCAGACAAGTAAATGACAAACCATGCAATTAAAACTTTATAAAAAATAATGCGATGACAATCACGTTGGGATATCACTTAAAATGTGAACCACAAATAAATATGGATTACTATTTAGTGAAGGGTTAGGGTCAGTGTTTTCAGAAACGTACATTATGAAAAAAGGCAGTTCAGAGATAAACAAACATTCAGAGACCAGTAGCAGTTCGACGTACCAGCAGATCACCTGTTATCCACGACAGAACATTCATCGCCTGCGGGATAGAAAATAAATGGGTTGAGCAAACTTAAGTTACACGCAGGTGAATGGAGGGCCATTTGAGACGGTAATGCCTAAGGGGGGAGGCGCTGCTTTCGGTTAGCTGGGTACACCCAAGCTACCTCACATATGCTGTAACCAGCGATTCCAACATCACTCATCATCCATAACGCGACCAGCATTCAAGCTCACCGCTATTGAATTTCGGTCCAGCGCTGTCCTGCATTCGTACGTACACTACGTCACTTTAAAAAAGGGCTGTCAAAGCCTGAATCCGGCAGCTAGCCAATGTGAGCGGCAGTATATCCAAGAGACGCAAGATGCTGCGGTGGCTCAGCTGCTGGGCCCCGGCTAAAATGTCGCTTAATTTAACTACCTGTGTGTTGCATAACACGACTGCACAGGTCACGTGGTGGAGATATGGCTCACTGTGCTCTACATAGTGTCGGCATTTTAAGAGATTCCTTCTCGGTTATTCAAAAAACGACCCTAGACATCACCGTAGTTCAGCAGCCAGGAAGGAAGAAACACAAAGCGATTGACAGCTCCCAGGCTGCATTGCGGATTGGTTGCACGCTGGTTGCGCGTACGCTACGTAGTGGGCGTATCTACCTTGTTCTCAGGCGTTCTTGTCTGACATAAGAAAGCCTGAAACGGGATCCTCACAAAGAGCGTTATCTACGTGCGAGAGGGCGAGAGAGATAGAGGGGGCGGGACTTTCAGTTCGGTTCCTTTAGAGGCGGGAGAGAGAGAGGGCGGGCCTTTTCGTTCCATCGGTTTAGCGGCATGTGAGAGAGTGGGCGGGACCTTCGATCAAGGGATATCCGTTTCATTAAATGTCATGTAATGCTTTCGGATATTGCATTTTAAATGTGACGCCCAGAAGTCCATTTGTCATCTACTTGTTATTATTGCCATGTTCATATACTTCCTAACTGCCCCAAAATTGTTATGTGGCGGACACAGCTCATCGGAAGTTGTAAGAGGCTGGAAGTAGCATTGCGCTAGCCCGGGATAACGCTACAATTCAGTATCTTCTCCAGACTAGTTTCAGGGACGGCAGCTCCTACGTCCCATTGAATGAATTGTGTGGTTGGACGTTCAAGCGTGGAGATAACTTTTGCATTGTCCGTAATTTCGTATTTAACCGTGATTCTGATCGTTTTATTTTTCAAAACACGCTATTACGGATAGTCCATTTTTGACGGTGGTTTGTGTTTCCGTTATCTTTTGCACCGGATTGAGTGGTAGTGCGTGTTACAGATCTTGTGGCTGAGGCCCAACACATGCGTGGGGGATGGCAGCAACGACAACAACAAGAAAAGTTGGACTATTCGTGGAGCTCAGAAAGAGACTGAAAACGGGGATGCTTATTATCGGGTAAATAACGTGTTTGCCATTGAGGTCTTGTTCCTTGTCTTGTCTTGGAGACCAGGCGAGCTAAGCTAATAGCAAGCAGGTCCGTCCATGGATACTACAGTCTTACCCTAGATATGTACATTCATTATGCAACATTTGATCGATATTTTTTCTTCAGATGTTGGTAGAAATCCCAAGATCTAGTCTCTGGAGACTTTTTGCGTTAACGTTAACGTTGTCTTTGTGGATCAATAAGTTGCATGAATCTTACGTTGTATGAGCTCAAACGGACACTAGATGGCGCTAGAGTTCGGATCGTGCTGTACGATCGAGTCGATCATACTGTACGAGTTGCCCTCCTTTTTTATAAGATTTAAATTCTTCTTTCTTAAACCTCCATGTTCTTAATGCATTAAAAAGCTCCCAATTAATTTGCATTGGTGTTTAACCTGTTTAATGCAAAGGTTGCAAGTGTTTCCACTCTGAGACTAGATATATGGTATAATATTTTTTTCTCTGTGATTTCGCTAGGGATGTATATGGCAGTAGGTAGTAGTACCCACAATATTGAATAACACATCTGCAATATGTGTGTGGAATCCATGACGACTGCATTCATTTTAAATTAATTTGCAGTGCAACTAACTAGAGTTGAGTTGCACTGCAAATACACTACAGACATAAAATGCACTATACAATAAACTCGTCTCTCTTGCGTCCTCCAGGAAAGATCTTGTCAACGACCCAACTGAGGTGAGCGTTGCAGGAGGCGATGGCTCTCTTGATATTTCCACGGCCCACGGCCTGTTAAGCCTTGCGCTGCCAGCAGGTGTCAGCCTGGAGCCGGGAAGCTGCGTGCAGACCGCAGCCTGCGACGAGGAGCTGCATTTCAGAATGCGTATCAATGTAGACCAAAGCAAAGATGACGGTAATCTTCACAATAATGGACCCCTAGCACCAACACGGGGACACCAAACAATATATATAATCCTTGTGTCATGGCTTGGTGTATTTGTAACCTAATGTTATTTTTATGTGATTACAAACAGCCAGTACTATTTGTAATCATATATATACTCTACTTGAGAGT
Organism: Melanogrammus aeglefinus; assembly: GCA_900291075.1. Taxonomy (NCBI): domain Eukaryota; kingdom Metazoa; phylum Chordata; class Actinopteri; order Gadiformes; family Gadidae; genus Melanogrammus; species Melanogrammus aeglefinus. The sequence goes on from OLKM01000101.1 coordinate 353,159, forward strand.
GTCAACATGCAAGGAAAAGATTAATTCTGAGCACATAACTAGCTATGTCTTTACACTATTTAAAACGGTCACAGCTGTTTGCCCGAAAATAAACCAAAACGTTCAATAAGATATATGATCCTCTGCTCCAAGCAGGTCCCCACAAAGAAGTTAACAACAGCCTGGAGAGCTATGACAAATCTAATCCCCGCCAGATTGATGGCAGCACCCTACCAGGGCTGGCAATCGCTACCCAGGGTTTTATTGACTGTGGTGCTCTGTAGTACAAAAATGAGCCCACACTTTGAAAACGTTGAACTTGTTTATCCGCTAATGTTCCATAATCCCATCACCACTCCATCCCACCTCTTCACCCCTCGCTACCACAAACCTCTCATCTCCACCCCACCCATCCCTCAACCCCCCCTAACATCTCCTCTTCGGCCCACCAAACCCCACCTCTACTCCTCATCTCTCCACCACACCTCTCCGTCCCACCCAACCCTAATCCTCCGACCCATCCCTCCCCCCCACTTCCCCTCTTCACCACCCTGCCGACCCCACCTCACCTCTCCACCCCACCAGAGGGCGTTGGCAGCCCGATAGAGAGGCTCCACACCGAGGATGGTTACTGCTTCCACTGTCAGGGCTGCAGGACCCGGCTGCTGGATGACAGGTGAGACAGGGGTTGGGGTGGGTGTGTTCCGGGAAACCCTGATTTATTAATGACCTTGTCTTTGAGAAGAGCAGCACTTATTGATAGTTGTGACCCAGCTGCAGGGAGCAAGAGATTCATAAAGTGAAGACGAGCTGGAGAAGAGTCTGTGATGACTTTGTACCGACTAGGCCGGGCGAAGCTGGATTTAGTGGGTGATTAGTGGGCGTAGGTAAAAAGGCTACGTTGTATTTTCCCTGAATGTCACTTGCGCTGGCTCCATTGAGACGCTTCCACTGGCTAAGTGATTATAAAATAGGCGTCTAAAAATGGCAAGCGGTCTACATTTCCACAAAGGAGCGTAATATGAAATATGTCCTTTCATCCTGAATGTACTTTCCAGATAGCCTTCAAATATCTTTGTATTCCTGCCAAGTTCCCCGTTTTGTTTCTCCTCTCTCGATCTCTCTTTTGAAAAGACTCCTGCACAACGGGAGTTGCAGTTGAAACAATTCCACCAGACTATTATTGAAAGGCACAATGGCGCCTCTTCTCTTGACACACTGCCTGTTCTGGCGTTCCTCGACCTCGTCCATCTTAGGGTGTTCCAGCGGGTGCTCCCCCTCCCCAACGGCAACTGGAACGCCATCGTGGACGACTGGTGCTGCCACCCGGACCCGTTCGCCAACCTGAAGCTGCTGCCCCGGGCCCAGGACTGCCTGCTGGGCGACACCTTCTTCCTCCTCACCAGAGACGCCAGTTGCCAGGACACTCTGGTGGAGGAAGTGACCCGTGCCGGCACCGATGCCAGCCAGGATCCAAAGGTGATTCAACAACCTGTCAGCGATCCGACAGTGTTTCCCAACGTTTATTTCCCGAGACGCACTTTTTAGAGAGGGCCCATCATCGCGACCCAATTCCCAATAGGCCTAGCGATGAGAAGTGATGCGTTGCACATGATGTAACTTTGACATTTATCAGTGCCATTTACCCATCACTTTATACTGGGCTTATTGAATTACAGACCCACTGAATTGATGAGCTGTGCATGTCACGAGTAATTCCTTTGATTAATTAATGAATTGCACTTTAGGTGAAACAAAATCAAAAATCTTCATACTTAAATAAACGCATTAAGTTATCATTGCAGGTGTCACGTTAAAATTGTACCGGGGGCGAAAATTGTACCGGCCTACGTCATCGTTTGTTTACATCCTGACAACCTGCCCGGCAACAGACGACGCGATGCAGAAAACATGTTTCCAAACGACGAAATAACATAATACAGATAGCGGATCGCTATCTGTATTATGATAGATAGCGATAACAATTGTTTTTACTTTAATTTGTATTGTATTTAATTGTTTAATCGAAACAATAAAAAAAATTGCCCGCCGAAACGGGCGAACGCGTCAAATGACAAATGTCATTTTGACGCGGGCAAAGCATTTGTCATTTGACGCGATCGCCGTTTCGCGGGCAATTTTTTTTATTGTTTCGATTAAACAATTAAATACAATACAAATATAAAGTAAAAACAATTGTTATCGCTATCTATCATAATACAGATAGCGATCCGCTATCTGTATTATGTTATTTCGTCGTTTGGAAACATGTCGTCAGGATGTAAACAAACGATGACGTAGGCCGGTACAATTTTCGCCCCCGGTACAATTTTAACGTGACACAGGCTCACATTTTTCATATAATAAGTACAACAAACTTAATTGAGCATATAGCATCCAGCATTAATGTTGGATTAATTTTATAATAATAATCATAGCAGCACATTTAATATATATTTATATTTTTAGCGTTTTAATAATCATTTGTATAATATTGTAAGGCATAAACATAACGTAGTAAGCCAGGGAGATTTTGGCTGAAGAAGAGTGTAGCGGCAATCCTGATCCCGAGAGCTCAAGTATCTTTTGCTATGCAGATAAGGTCGGCCTTTTTCTCATACTAAAAGATCTCTGCAGTGTGAGATAGACCAACGGATGAATAGATCCAAGGTTTTGGATTGGTCGGTCTACCTCGTACCGGGCAGAAGTCTTTTGTATGGGAGAGCGGGGAGTCAGACCTTATCCGCATAGCCAATGAAACATGACCTCACGAGGTTCATCTGGTTCCCAGGCTCCAATCCTGAGTGTCTATTGGTAGAAACGGTCAACCCCCCTGTGTTTCAAATAAGTACTGCAGATGAAACGAATGGGATTTTGAAAATGTGTTCTACCACTATTTGCAATCCTGTGCCAACCACCCAATTCGGAAACACTGATCTAACAGACTCACACGTGTCCTGGTGTGACGCAAGCACGTCGCCACGGTGACCATCATCAGTCTAATTGCCATCTTCAAAGTCAAACTCTCTGGCAGTCCGCGCAGGGAGGATTGATATGTCCCCTTCTCCATTATTCACTTTCTCCATAAGTGACATGAGTGCACGACTGAGAGAGGAATAGAAGATGACTGCCCTGTCTCCAACAATGAGACAGAAATTATTGATTTGTGTGTGTGTGTGTGTGTGTGTGTGTGTGTGTGTGTGTGTGTGTGTGTGTGTGTGTGTGTGTGTGTGTGTGTGTGTGTGTGTGTGTGTGTGTGTGTGTGTGTGTGTGTGTTGGAGAGAGAGATATTTATATAATTCCTTTGCTTTGTGTCTGTATTTAGAAATCCTGCCGCAGACTGGTGAGCATCTCCTGCCAGAGTTGTTCAGCGGTGCTGGGAGAGGCCCTCGCTCCAGGTACAGTCAGCCACTCTCCAGCGCAACCGCTCCACTCTTTCTCCCTTTTTTTCTGATCCTCACACCCACGCATATAAATATACACGGTACATAGATGATTTGTTTAGTTTTTTATTTTTTTACTTACCTCGGCTGTTCCTCTCCCAGTCCTCCATAGTGTGTCGGGTTTCCAATAACATCCATGACCACGGGCTGCATGAAGTCAATGTGTGCTAACCTAATGGACCTCTCTTCCCGTTTGCCACCGCTGTGTCCCGTTCGTTCCCTCCGCAGACAGCCTGAAGTTTTACATCACCCAGGTGGTGGTGGATCTCACCGTGGGCGGGAGCCAGGTAGAGGCCGCTGTCAGCAGGTGGGTGGCTCTCAAAGGCTTGTCTTATGCTGAAGGGTGGGGGAACAGGGAGTCTAACCAGGATGGCACTAGGCTTGGTCTCGGGTGATGACGGATACATATTTAAAAACGACCGCATTCTTACTTTTTAATCTCCTGTCAGTGCATTTCGTATGTTCTTACTTTTGGCCCCCGCTGACCACTGTCTGGTTCTCTCCATCCCATCATCCCAGATCTCTGTTCCTGGAGCAGAGCGTCGCGGCCAGGATGCTGGAGCTCTCCAACACACTGAGTGTCTTCCACTTCGCCATCCAGACTCCTGATGAAAAGCCCTTCTTACTGGTAGGGCCGCCGCGTGACCAGGGAGACGGGATAGAGTCATCTGTGCACTCACTTCCTGGTCCCTTATCGCACGGTATCTGAGTGCTGCGTGTGGGCCCACGCTAACATGGGAATTGGCTGCAACCACTCTCAACTCCTAGCGCTGAGTGCTCTCTAAAAGTGGAGTCAGGGTCTGCAATTCACTTTTTAAATGTCGAATGTCTTATTGCCTGAAAAAACTACCGGCCAGCACTCGTTTTAACGTTCCAACCTCAGTTATTATGTTAAAGTGGAGTGGTGTCGCTTTGTATTTGCAAGTGTATGTGTGTATTTATACCCATATGCAAGTTGGTTTGGTTCTATTCCTCGCTCATTACCCTACACGCTTTCCTCCAACTGGAAACTCGCGGTAGTTCCCATCTGTAAGAAGCGTTTGACTTGACCCACACCCCCGTCTTCTCCCAGATCTGGTTGCTGAACACAGACTCCGTCATGGCGTCGGTGGCGGAGGCGTCTGTCCGCCAGGTTGATGGCTCCGTCTCCCCGGGGCCCGAAGGTGCTGACGGAGAGGGTCTGTCGAGCCAGGCCCGTCCAGCCCTCAAACTCCTCTGGATCGTCTGCTCGGATGAGGGATTTGCGCAGAGAGAGTAAGTCCGGAATCATCCCGCCTCCCCTCGGCCCCCCGCCAACACCATCCGTCTCCGATTGGCTCTCCTTAATCTTGTCCTGCCATCTTCCCCCGGGCGCGTGAGCTACTCTATCAGCCGCCGTCTCGTTACGACCCCCTCCCGACAAAGGATGAAAGACGACTCCATAGCCCGCACTACTTTTCTTTTCTTTTTTGCAACCGTTCTCTTCTGACCCAATCGCCTCATTACTTTGGAGACTCAGGCCGCCATCAATTGGGTATTTACTGCCTTTTCCGGGCCATCACACGAGTAAGCCTCCCCCCCCTCCAGCACCGCCTGTCCCCAGCCCGCCACTACAACAAACGGGGGAGTCTCGGTACGACTGCGGTGATCCACCAGAGGAGGGAGTGTGGGAGGGAATGGATGTCCTGCCGCCTCGCGGTGCCACCGCGGTTCCAAAATAACGCTCCATCCTCATTACTCCGACCCAACGTTCACTCGCTTGCTTTTCCGGCCCTCCACCCCCTCGTCCCATGGCGGACGTTTAGGACAGGCGCGGGCGGTGGGGAAGGGGTGGTGTGTGTGGGTGGGGGGGGGTCGGTGTTCCCCGCAGCCTCCCGACAAGCTCCCCTCGGTCTACGTCAGGCCCTCCGAGCAGACAGGGGTTCATTAGGGCTAACATGTTCTTTGAAAGATAGGCCGGTCCCATCCAGAACGAGGGGACACGCAAAGGAGCACAACTGCTAAATAAGGATGAATAATGATGTAAAGTTGATGAATAATTAAAATCCCATTAGTTGTTTAAAGGGATATCCGGGGGAAAAAACTGGCAGTACCTAGAGACCGGTGTGCCAGTATTTGTTCCGAGGCTGATGGCAAAGAAAATGACACATTTTCTTGCTTGTTTTCTAAGTGTTTTATTTATAGGCTTGACAGGCTTTAATGCTGAGAAACTTTGATATCATTCAACTCTTTTCCTGGCACTAAGTCGGCAATGTGTGTGACAGCTGAGGAAAAAAATGCAAATCCCACGTGAGCGACATAAGGGAACCGGCTGCGTTTTTTTGAAAGGATTTGGCTCGAGGATCAATGGCTCCGTTTTAAGTAAACTCAAGCTTGTCAGTTACTTTTACTACTCGCTTGAAAGCCTCACGTCCCTTGATGTGACGGCAGAATTAAGAGTCTGCTCGTAGGTAGGTAGTGCTCCCAGTGCAGAGGTGCTCCACTTCTGGCAAATTAGTGTTGTTAATGGGAAGGCTCTAAAGATTGGCAGCCAGAATCCCCCGCCGGGACGATGCTCAGAGGATAGGTTGAGTTTTTTTTTTTTCGACCCTATTAAAAGCATTGCTCATTTGAGCATGATGAGACTCCTCTTGAGGTACTGTACCACGTAGCTTCACAATAGGGCACATGTATTGCAGTAACCTTAGAATGTGCACTTTATCAACATGATTCTCTCTGCATCTGTACTATAGGCAGTATACACAGGCAGTATGTGTATATGGGGGGGAAGAAAGTGTTTCTGTTAATACAAGATGACTGTTTTCATGATAATCACCGGTGGTATTTAGTGCTTAACCTGAGCCTATAGGATGCAAGAGCCCTAAAACCAAATGAGATGTCGTAAAAAAATCAATTTTGAGGTGTGTGTGTGTGTGTGTGTGTGTGTGTGTGTGTGTGTGTGGTCTGTGTGTGTGGTGTGTGTGGTGTGTGTGTAAGTGTGTGTTGCGGTGTGTGTGTGTGTGTGTGTGTGTGTGTGTGTGTGTGCTGCACAGCTGCGGCGGTGTGTGTGGGGTCGTGATTAAGGGCTGTGTTGCGGTGGGCCTTATTAGAGGACTGTGTGAGATATTGCCGGGGCCTTTATCTGGCAGGGCCAGGTCCATTCAGGACAACAACACACACACATGGTTAAATGTCACCTCAATGAAACCCAGAGCCTGCCACATATTCTGACAAGGCATCCATCCTTGACCCCCTCCCCCGCGCGCCCCGCCGCCCCGCCGCCCCCTGCTGTCTTCCTCTTATCTGGCTCGTACACTCAGCAGGGCTGACATTATCGCACAACATCAGTCCTGTTTTAATGCAGCACTGGTAAACCTCCACTGGGGAAGGCTTGTACGCCATTTGGATGAGAACTGCAACGGTGATATAATGTCTGGTTCTAGCCACTGGCTGCTGCTGTAGAGGTACCGGTCACCATGAGGCTGGGTACATCGGTGCTCCTCTGGCATCCAGCAGTCCGACTATGCTTTCTTGGGGGAGACGGCACAAAGCCATGCATGGGGTGGAGAAGGGGGGGACACCATGTTTCGGTACAAAGGTTTTCTCCCAAAAGAAATCTGGAGATTTCCAAAGAAGATGTGTGGAGTGTATTTCTATAGTGGCCAATCTACAGGGTTGTTTATTTGAAGCCTTTACAGACACGTTTTTTTGCATTTTACTTCTAGTGCTGGCCATGTTTGTGTTTGCCAATAAATCGCCTTCAGCAACATGATTGGTCGAAAAAAACAAATAAGAAGTGAAACGCCGCATTCACAAAGATTTCACCTCGTCTGCCTTCAAGTAAAGCCGCATCTGTGAGATTACACGGCAGTGCATAACATGCATTGTGTTTTGGGTTTCAGAATCGTTCAGAGCTGGGAGACCAACGCCATCGGCCACCCCCTCATCCTGCCGCTGCCGGTGTGTGAGGAGCTGCTGCAGGCCATGGAGGAGACCAACGCCCTGCTGCCGTCTCCGTGCTGCGACACATGAGGTCCTACCAGGTGAGGCCACACACACACACACACACACACACACACACACACACACACACACACACACACACACACACACACACACACACACACACACACACACACACACACACACACACACACACACACACACACACACACACACACACACACATCCGTGTGAGAAGGATAGGGAATGGCCACTGTTAGTGGCTAATTTGTGGAGGGGGAGGGTCCTAGAGATTTAATATCAAGCGCGCGTAAACGTCTTTGTGAGAAGGAGAACGACTTCACAACCTGCTACATGTGTTTGAACAATTCGTAAACTATTGACTCGTTCTTCCTACCTGCCTACTGGCTAGTGTGCCAGTGCCAGAGTCCTGCACGGGTCTTATTTTGCAAACCCGCACCCGCCCGTCCCCACAATAATGAAAACCGCATCCGACCCGTGTTCCAATAGTAGCGCTGATTACCTTCTGCACACGACCTGCTATAAATCAACGCCCGACCCTCACCCGAAGGAAAAATTAGAAACATTCGATGGAACGCCGGAGAATTACACTATGTGTGCTTTAGATTGCTGTGCAAAAAAAAAGGACATCATCCATTGTTGACGGTTTTAGTTGACTCTTCTGAATAACATACCCAGCACCGGAGGAGTCTCGCTCGCAATCGTAAAGCCCGCGTCTGACCCGCGCTGTTTAGGCGTCCGACCCGCAACCGTGTCCGACACAGTACATTATTTTTCCCCCGTTTCATCCAAATTGTGCGTTTGTCATGCCTGCTAATGCATTCTCAGTGAAGTGGCGAGCGGGCAAAGAGGAGGCGCAGCGTGCTCGTCGGGTGGAAACAGTTGGTATAGATGAGAATCACAATAAAATGTGACGCTGAATTTGAAACCGCACCGAAAAAAATTAGGAAATCACATGTTGATTTATGGTGTGTGCAACTAAAATTTGTGGTTGTGCCCCTAAAATTTTCAGTTAGGGGCCACAGATGCACCTAGTGAAAAAAGTTAGTCTGGGCACACACACACACACACACACACACACACACACACACACACACACACACACACACACACACACACACACACACACACACACACACACACACACACACACACACACACACACACACACACACACACACACACACACACACACGTGTGTAATTAGCAGGTTTCTGACAGCTCCCTGGTTGAGCAGGACAAAACGCACCCCATTAGTGGGCCTTCAGACACTCGTCCAGCTGCCAGAGATCATTTAGTTCATATAGCTGGAATGTTTCGCCGTGATAAAGACTCGCTCGTCGACGGCTTACTACTGTGGAATTTATTAATTTCAGGATTCAGAGCCGTTAGTTGATAAAAAAAAAAAAAAACATACTGAATTTGCTGGGTATGGTTTTGAGTTTGTACTTTTGTCAGGATTTTCAACTCTATGCACCTGGGGATACCGAGAGTATAATTAGCGGGACCTGCCTTAAGAAACCATTTGACTCGAAAATAAGCGCTGCCTAGCTGTGCCTGGACTGTTTTTCTCCTGCCGACAGTTACCAAGTAATTATCATCATTACCTGTTGAAGAACGTCTTGGAGAGGAGACTCCAGTCCCTTTTTCTTTTGCCTTTAATTGAATGAGACTCCTTGCAGAATAATGTACAGCTAGCACATGCTGGTCCTGCTGTTCTTTTCTCTTTTGTTGGATTTCACCGGCACTGTCACTTGAAGAAATAAAAGTACATTACATCAGAAAGCGTTCACACAAACACATGCTTGGACTTATTTGCTTGTGCTTCCTCTCCAAAAAGTTGGGGCCCAAGATGATTCTCTTGTGGTAAGCAATGCCGCAATCCAACAATTGTCGATCCCCCAAAATAATGTTATCTCCTTGAAACTGCGCTGATTCAAATATGTATTGATGTTCAGTATATATCTGGGTGGCGTGTTCATGTGTGTTTGCAGCTCTAACATCAGTCAATCTGAACAGATCTCTCAAACCCACCTCCCAAACCACCCCCTTAAATCCTTTCTCTGTGGAATCAGATTCTCTCAAAACATAGTAAGGTTTCTGTGCATTGGGTGAGGCGCGCAAAACGCTATATTACTGTTTCCACTGCTGCCGCCTGGCTCATATTCATGAAGGTAGAATGCTCTGGGCAGACAATTACTACTGGTTTCCTTTCCTCATACCAAACCCCCCCCCGCCCACCACCCCCAGGATGGTGTTGTAATTCAATTTCCAGGCTTGGTGCCGTCTCACTGCGGCACAACGCACACTTCCACAGCGCGCTCCGCTGTTACCCAACGCTTCCCCCTCACACAGAGGACCTGAAGCCCTCTGCACACACTGTGGTTCATCAGGGAGACCGCAAGAAGGGCAACTCTGCGGTTACACAAAGGAACCCATGTGGGTTTATCCTGAACATATGCAGCGTTGGGGCCGTAAAACAATCGTAATAAACAGACCATACACTCTGGTTCCCAGGGAGCAGAACTCCCCGCAACCACAGACCACAGGGGGGGGGGGGGGGGGGGGGTAATGCGATCACGAAGTCATCCCGTGTTACCAGAGATGGCCTGAGAGAGCTGCGCCAGGGATAGCAGGGCGAGGGGTGGGCTGATGCATTCAGAGTGATGGCGCTGTGCGAGGCGGCGATAAGGATCTGAGAGGGTCGGCTTCATCCGCTGGAGGATGGGGGTGAGGGTCGGGCTGGAAATGGAAAAGACGGGGAGGGCTAGAGGGCCTTAGGCGGGTCCAGGGGGCACCACAGTTGTAGACCCGTGTTGGTGTGTGTGTGTGTGTGTGTGTGTGTGTGTGTGTGTGTGTGTGTGTGTGTGTGTGTGTGTGTGTGTGTGTGTGTGTGTGTGTGTGTGTGGTCTTGTTGCGCGTGCAGGCTTGGGGCATCTGTGCTGCGTAACTTGATCAAAGCTTGCTCTCCCTCTTCTCCCCCCCCCATCCCCTGGTTATTATGTTCTCTGCTATTACGTAGAATGTTCTGCTACTGTTCCTGACCCTTCCCCCCGCCCACCCATTGCCCTATGCCTCGCCAGTGTAATGGGAGTATTTTCAGGCTCTTAAGTGCAACCCTCTTACCTCTTACCGGAGGACAGACATCACAACACCCGCATCATGCTTTTCACACACATTCACATGTTAATCCGCGGCCAGAAATGGTTTCCAGCCGTTAGAACGGCGTTGGAATGTGATTGATGCATAACCACTGTCACCATCTGCGCATCACACCACCGCACATTGTGGAAACTCGATGCCTCACCCAACATGCCCCGGTCTGGATTCATTAACTGTGAGAGGGTGCAGGCAGAAGCGCTCGCCCTAACAATGGGAGAAAGTGACGTCGAGGTTCTGAGGCTGAGCCTGCATGCGTGTGTTTGCGCCAGATTCAGCTAGGACATGTAAGGAGAGTCAAGAGAGATGTTTTTAATCACAGAGCCCCTTTATTGGTGCCCTTGTGCCTGTTTCATGGAACACTGGGAAAGGCAAATCAGAGTCACTCAAGATTCAGTGTTTTACATGCACACCACCGACTGACAAAACAGCCCAGGTTTTCTCTGCGAATGGCTCCCAATGGTGATTCCCTCTTCTTAAACACCTCTGCTTGGACAGCACAATGCCATTTTTGTGTAGCTAATCCTTCCCTTAAGCCTAAGCCTAACATTGGCAGGAAAACACCGCTGTAAAGATCACATTCTTCTGGCTAGGGCGTCCTGAGTCTTGTCAGCAATTGACATGGCACATTCTTGAAGTCGCAAAAAATATTTAAATATTGTTTTATCTAAGATAACACTGTTTGAATATTTATTCAAACATCCATTAGTTCTTCTTTGTTTGGCGGAAATAGTCTGCCATATCAGTGTAGCTACGAAGACTCCTTTGTCTCTGTTTATTTCTGGTAAACCATATAATGTCAGCAAAGACATTAAGGTTTTGGCCGGTGTGTAAAGACCCTGGGCTTAGCTCTTTACGAGACATTGTCTATGCCTAGATGTAAATCAGCCATGATTTTTGTTTACCCACCCCCTCACGCTGAAGCTGCGAGTTCTGAAATTGGGCAGATGGTGAGCAATTGACATGCATGATATTCCAAACCAGTGTTTAGCAGCACCCGGTATCTGATAATTGCATGAGTCTAGAGCAACATTTCAATAAGTTGCGAGGGTTGGCGTAGGAAGTGATTTCAACTGTTTGGAACGTGGCCTAAGCATTCAGTTCACTAAGCCACTGTCTTTGCTCAGAATTGTACATTTGTGAGCATATGCCGTGGCACGTAAACACAGAATTGTAACTTGGAGAATTCTTTGTTTGTGGTTACTATTGGAGAAAGCAGCGTAGCCAGGGCAGTGTGTGTGTGCTTTATTGGGTCAGACGAAAAAGAGAGACGATAAAAGAGGCTAGGAGAGCTGTTAAACGCTCCTTTTGAAATATAATTGTCAGTGGCGTGCAAACTGCCCAAAAAGTGGGATGAACAAAATTCATGGCTGATTTAAATCTGGACACGGTCAACGTCACCAATTAACCAAATCCCTTAAGTGCTAATCCTGTGACTCCATCACGTCTTAAATGTTCAGGTTGAACCCCCATGAGGATCCTCCTGCCCCCACCTCCACCAACATCACCGCCGTTCCCCAGGGTTGTACTTGATCTCAATCGCTCTCCTTAAGTTCAGAAATATTCTCCCTGCACCCCTCGCCCGGGTCCGATTGAAAAGACAACCGGCTGTTGGCGGTGAGTGCTGAAGAGCAGAGCTGGTCACGGGATGGGTTTGCAGGGACTAGTGGCAGCGTCCTCGGGCCTCTCTCCCGTCTCAATGGTTCAACGTCTATTATGAATTCATCTTGGATCCAGCAGTGATTCATTGATTTTATTTGACCATTTTGATTTAAAATATGAACAAGCACTCTGTGTCATGCATTAAAATACATGAATAGTCTAGGATGACACAATGAAGCCCGAAGGTTTTATTTCCATTGTGGTCTCTGTCCCAGTCCTACTTTGTTGTAGCAGAACTGGGCCGGAAACCAAAAACTGCAGGGGACGGGTGATTCCCGTTTTTATTTTTACAGAGATATTCCACCAAAGGAAACTAATTTGGTGAGCGGATGAAACTTTCAAAGGGGAATTTTTAATTAGTTTCTCTAAAGTTGCCAGTCTGCAGTCTGCACGGCGTGATTTGACATCTTTAGACACCGTTTTACAGTTGACAATTCCGAGTTTGTGTTGTTTGTCAAGTTTGCCAATTACACGCTTAAAGATCCAGCAACATGATTGGGTGAAACAAGTGTGACGCAAAAGAAAGTAAAGTTCACAGAGATTTGAGATTTGAGCTTGCCAGATTTAAGATATAAATCTAAACTTAGATTGGTGAGACTAATCTCAAATAGAGCTAATATATGTAAATGGGATGGAGGAGGGACACAGCTCCAGCCAATCCGACTGATGGAAGAGGTGTGTCTACTTCTACGGGCCTCTACATAACACTTTTATACATGGCGTGTAGAAGCTGAATTTGAGTGAATCATAATGACTGCTAACATTCTCCCCTGATTCCCCCTTCTGATGTTGGCCCGGGAGTCCCGGTGATGTATGCCTGCGGTGACTCACCCCCGGACGCAGTTTGTTATCATTTGGATGAATTACCACTGTTGCGCCTGGCTGCTGAGCAGACAGGGGCACGGGGACAGCGTAGACAAGGCCTTGAGAGTGGCAAATGCCCTCATCCATCATCCCGATATAGAGCTCTCGGTGGAGCAGCAGCAGAGGCTGCAGCCGGCGAGCGCCCAGGATTAGCAGATGGTCTGGGGAGGGAGTGCTAATGGGAGGGAGGAAGGGAGTCTGTGTGTTTTTAAGTCTTTTTTTCATCACCTTTTATTGAGAAAGGCACATAAAAGAATCATCCTCATCTTCAAAACCACTTATCCGGGGTCGGGTTGCACATACGATAAAGAAACATTATACAACATAATATGTTTTTCTCTTTCCCATCCCCATGTTGTATTTCTTTTTTGTTTCTTTGTGAGGCAGCATTTGCCTTAATTGCTCCCTCCTGTGTGATGGAATGAAATGCTCAAATGGCACAAATTGTAATGGTTACAATGCTGCAGAAATATGTGACTTCTATCACTTTGTGGCTTTTGATGTGAAATCCCAATAAAACCATGTCCTTTTTTTAATTTCTCTTTGTCCTTCATGCTTTTACCTTAAATTCCCAACCAATCTCCTAAATGTACTGACCCTTCTCTGCAGGTGTCCTATCTGAGGCTGTGAGGAAGTGCCAACCCACTCCGATCTGGAGATCATGTCGTCAATTGCATGGCATAATGTTGATGCCTGGAACCTACCGTTGGGATGCTGGGTTGCTATTTCTTTTTTTTTGGATGTTTTTTGTTTCTTGAGGGGCCGTTTGAAACTTCCTAACACAGTTGGTGGTTGATTTCTTTTTTTGTTTTGTTTCTACTTGGTTGTGGCCAATAAGCAAACCATCTTTCATTACCAAGTGGGTAAAAAGTTCCATCTCCTATCCTTTTTCATGTATATACAGATGTGTATGAAAAATCATTCCAATGCCTTACTAAACAAATGTTTTCATCTGTTGTAAATATGGTGAATTTTTATATAATTTGCAAACCTTTAAATAAATAAACCTAATTGGATTGAAGTATTGTGTCCTTGTACCAGTTGATAAATGAAGTAGGCTTACTGGAAAAGAGCAGGGCCAATCCACTTGACTATAATAATCGCACCAGTGTGTGGAACTGACAGCAAACAGTAACTGTGGAAAACAAGATTTAAAATTTAAACCACCATTTGGACGTTAAAAAAGGGATAACATTAACAGCATGTTTAAATTTAGGCTTTGTGGAATATAAAATGGACTAGTATATTGATTCATCAGATTTCTTATCATTACTGTTTTGCTACGGAAAAGGACTTCAAAGCTGATCTGTCCGAAGCATTCCTCACCGACGGTTTAAAGGCTGAGCTCAACGTCAATTTATGCATAGAAACCCAAACATCCATTCTGTAAAGGTTATCTTGGACCAACAAAATACCAGAATCCGCCTGCCAACGTGATCCGCTTTCCACCAGCTCTTGCCAGAGAAGAAGGAAGGGGGATTTTCTTTATGTACCATTTCAGTTTGCATGCCTGGATACGCTGCAATGCCGATGCAGCAACTGACAAATTCCTTTCAAATATACAAAGCAGCATTGTGCCCGCTGAGGCGGCGAAGCAGCCAGTGAATTGGCTAATTAAATACAACCAGAACTGAAGCATTAAAGGGGGGGTGGGGGCTTGCATTTCCTCTCCATCCTTTCCCCACAAGTGTAAATGGAGTAGGCTCTAATAACCCATTTGCCTCTCGCCTGCTGAGCAGAGGAAGGCGTGGTATGGTACCTGCTGCTGCTGCCTGTGGCACTTAGAAGGCGCTGACAGACACTTGTCAGTAAGGAAATGCTTGTTAAGAGTTTGCCAGACGTCTTTATTTTTCTCTGTTTGATGCTGGGGAGGGGAGATTGGGGCTGAGGGGGGGGCAGTTCTGTTGACGGTGTGTGGGGCTCATTAGCCTTTTCTTACCCAAGTTATCTTGGGAGAGCTATCTGTCTGAACAAAGGAGCGTGTCCATATTGAGCCATTGTAATTATGGTTGGAGTTCGAGGATTTAGCTTGACAGTTTCTTTTCTTGCCTCCCATTTATATATTCTGCGTGCCTATAATAGCTATAGGTATGGAGGGAGATGGAGACGAGATCTGGTGGTAATTGCCTTAAGAGCACTGCACCTTATATTCTCCCTGCTTTACCCATGTCCTATGTTCTCTGCTCCATCTCCCCATTCTTTCACGCATACACACACACACACACACACACACACACACACACACACAACACACACACACACACACACACACACACACAACACACACACACACACAACAACACACACACCACACACACACACACACACAACACACACACACACACACACACACACACAACAAGTAGGGAAAGAGGGTTTTAAAAGCAATCCATATTTGTATTGAGTCAATAAATAAATCAGGCATCAATAAGACAATGCCATACTTGCTTAATTTGCCTTCATGGATCATCTTAGTTGGCATCGAAAGTTGCGTGACAAAATTTGATCTTAATTAATTCATGAATAGAAATTCATAGGTAAATATAAAATAAGATGAGAAAAAAGCCCAGTGGAGCCAATCATATAGACCCACTGTTATCTATAGCTGCTGCTGGAGACTGTATAGGGTCACCAGGACTGAATACATTACAATTTAATGATGTGGATTTTAATCTATTTCCAAGAGTTTACAATTAAATGAAAAGAAAATACCTCCATTACAGGTTGAAATGAATGTGGCCCTTTTACCTTCCACAACTTTTTCCACTTCCTCTCATTAGCCGGAGTTTCAGCTTCCCAATCACGAAATCGCCACAAAGAATAACGGCACACGTTTAAAATGGGATTTTCATGGTCTTTGCCTACGCTAATGTGTATGATATTATTTTGTGATTGAGCTGGACAGTGATGTGTGAGATTACATGTGGCAGAGGGTTCTTTGGGAGAGGTCGCGCTACGAAAGCCGGGCTCATCTCTGAAGGTAAATGAGCCATTAGATTGAGTTCCCGTTTTGGTCACCCAATCCTAATGGGTCATCTGTCTCTGAGTCCTCTGGGTCAATGCAGCGAAAGAGTGACTGCCAGAACGTCTTCTATTTTTAAGTGATTTGTTGCCGTGTACAAACAAATCGAGTCTGGTATATATAGTCCTCGGGTGGGGATCACAACAGTTCATTAATAAAGCATCTATAAAAATTTTAGTGTATGGAGCTCGATGACAATCTCGGCAGTGGGGATAAAAATAAATATGCAGAGGATCAGCACATTTGAGTTTGAGTTAATGACTAAAGTGGCTTTGCTAACTGAATTAAGTATGTGGGGCAGAAATAGATACTATTCAATGTTTTTCATATAGATTGTAATAATTAACGGTCAACCTTTTTTAGAAATTCAAACGCTGTTGTTGTTTTTTATATGCCAGTGCACCGAGCTTGAATAACAAGCTCATTAAACAAAACATGTGACCTGCCTTTGTTTGAAATATGCCTAATTGTTATTTGTTAATGCAATCATAGAAAACCACTTGCTCCAAATTAAGTGGAACTGGTTGGCATGATAAATATAAAAGACTTCAAGTGTTTAATATTGCAACTTAACATGGCTTAGCAGGGAACAAAGTTCCCCAAGAACCTCACGATCCTACTCTCTCAATCTCTCGTTTCCGTTGATCCCCAGGAATGTGTTTGTGGTAAAAGCGTCTCTCCTCTTTCTCTTCCATAGGTCCTTTCTCTCCTCATATCAAACACTAAAGCAAACCACTCGGATCTGTAACTCAGTCTCGCTCCATGTACAATGCCCTCTTCTCCCTGACTATTTTCTAACAAGCCCACTAGGGTATATCAGTGAAAGCCTTCTGGGACTCATTAGTTCGCCTATTGGTGTCAGAGAGCATCTGTGTTACCTATAGGCAAGCTCAAGGTAATGCCAAGCATACTTGTAGCAGGAGCTGCAAAGCTGACTATACACTGTAGGATTAAACACAAACCAAAAAATATGTTTAAAGTATGATTTGACACTGCAATTGCAATGGTCAAGAAATGTTTAATCATTTGCCAATGGTCCGGATGTGAGATTTGACTTAAATAGGTTTCTGTGTGTCGATGGTTTCCACTTTCAATTTGAGTGTTTGCAGTTGCTATCAACAATATGTGCAAAATATTTGTTGCCACATGAGCAGTTTATCAAACTTCTGCCATGGTTATTTTTCACTTGTCTTTTCCTTTCCCTTTCTTCATGGTTTTCAAACCGTGTTGCCCTTCGGCGAGAGGGCCTTCTGTTTGCGTAGGCATCCCGGCCCCTAGGACTCCCCAGCAATATATCTTCACCTTATTACCTCGGAACAACCGGAATTTGGCTGACAGCTGTGTGTGTGTGTGTGTGTGTGTGTGTGTGTGCTTGTGTGTGTGTGTGTGTGTGTGTGTGTGTGTGTGTGTGTGTGTGTGTGTGTGTGTGTGTGTGTGTGTGTGTGTGTGTGTGTGTGTGTGTGTGTGTGGTGTGTGTGCTTGTATGTGTGTGTGTGTGTGTGTGTGTGTGTGTGTGTGTGTGTGTGTGTGTGTGTGTGTGTGTGTGTGTTTGTCTGTGGGCATGTGTGTCTGTTTGTGTGAGTGTCTGTGTGTGTGCAGTGGTGTGGATGTACTCAGCCAGACAGTCTCTAACTTTTATAAATCCTGCCGCTCAGCAACACGATGAGCACCCAAGGCATAAACGTGAAAAGTTCCGCTCCCGCTACCTCATCCTAAATGACTGTTTACTACCTAATGTCTCAAGTGTAGCTTGTTTAATTAAACCGGTGTAGCCGGTTTATATAAAGACTTTGACTTGCACGGCAGCGCGGGGAGGAAGGAATGGGTAAAGGGAAGTATAGTTTGGGGCAATGGCTCCAGGTAGGAGAGAGTGAGTGAGTGAGTGAGTGAGTGCGTGCCTGCGTGCGTGTGTGCCTGCGTGCGTGCGTGCCTGCGTGCCTGCGTGCGTGCCTGCGTGCGTGCCTGCGTGCGTGCGTGTCCCCTGCAGCTTCACTTCACTTGCTGGGTAGGTGTTGTCTTATTGTTCTCCATCCATATGCATTTCTTCCTGAGTCATGTAATTGCCTTGTGGCCAGAAAGTCCATCTCAACGTCTGCTCTGGTTCCCTCTGTTCATTTCACTTAAATCAGAGATTTGTGGTGTACTGTGGTATTCCTCATGCAAGGAAAACTCGCGGGAAACTGTGTACTACAGAAGGGATTGACAATCCCATTATTTTGTCCTCTGCATTGTATGTATCATGGTGTGAACTATCAATTACTTTTTAATCTAGATCACCCAGGGTGGCAATGGGATAGCCAAACAGTCATCCAATAGCGCGGCATTATCTCCAAGGTTTGACACTGGGCTCTACTTTACATTACCATAAAGTGACCTGAGGACGCACTTTTGGCAGCGAGCCATTCCTCACTCACAGAACCTAATTTACCTTTTGGCTACCGGCCATTAATGTCTGACCGTCATTCACACACACACACGGCACACACACACGCACACACACACACACACACAGACACACACACACACACACACACACACACGTCACACACACACACACACACACACACACACACAGACACAGACACAGACACACACGTCACACACACACACACGTCACACACACGCATACAGACACACACACACAAAAACACACACACACACACACACACACACACACACACACACACACACACACACACACACACACACACACACACACACACACACACACACACACACACACACACACACACACACACACACACACCCCAGTCACTGGCTTCTCATAAGGCTTGTCTGTGTCCCTTGAGAAGCCCCTTGAAAAATCAGCCCCTTCTGCCTGGCTCTCTGCTTGTTATCCAGAATCTGCTTGATCTAGCGCAAGCACCAATCTTCACAAACAGCACCTCAGAGGGAAGCAACACAAAAAGATCCATGGGCTTCAGCAGCAGACATTGTTTTAAGCACCGTCTTGTGACTGCGCTTGCTGCCATCGACCATAAAGGAAGGGGCAACGCGTTGCCCAGACCGTCATCAACACTTCATCACAATAGACATTTACTTCTTTATACAAAAGATACACAAGAATACAGAGTGGCAACCATTTGATGTGTGTCTGCATGTGTGTGCGTCCGTGCGTGTGTGCACACATAGTAGACAGATACCCCACCCCACTGTGCAGTGCTATACACAAAACCCTTGTTGATGATGGGATGTCATAATATTAAGTTAACGAGCAGATGTAGGGAAAAATAAACCGTATTTCTTTTCATACCAGATGACAAACTTTGTCCCAAGTGAAATTTCTAAATGATCATGATTTTCCTCGACCTTTCTCCTTATTTTACACGCATACTTACACATGTCGTACATATCAAATATTTGTTCTCTTTCTCGCTGATTCACGTTGGCTCTTTATTGTGAGGCTAAATGAGGCGACTGTATACAGCTTTATAATTCAACTCAAGTAACTTGAAAGCACTCCATGTCTAAAACCCAAGGCCAAAGAACAGAAGGCCAATGGGCAGTGAGGTAAGCCTTGCTTATTTCCCTTTAACCTTCACATTTTCCCCAGAAATCTACATTAAACAATAAGGCCCTGCAGGAATATTTTCTGTTTTTCAGCCCTGGAAGTGGCCTGGATATTCCTCATTAACTAGTCTACTTGAAATCAGCATAATGTGTTGCTGAGGACAGGGGAACAACAATGGAATGTGTCACAGAGAAATAATAAATAGTAAATGATTTGTAACATTGGGCGATATGATTTTGCAGCAGAGAACACACATTTTGTGTTCCATTTAAATGACTTTTGAATAACTCCACTGTAAATTACTATTCCATGGAGACTCAGGAGTGACAGAATGATACGTCGGCAACACAATTACACAACACAATTATGATAAATCGAATGTACCCAACCCCGCACTCAGAGTTCTACATGAGAGGGGGACTGCCGCTTTCATTAAACCATAAGCAACCAGAGCTAGCTACCCTCAATGGATGTGACTAGTAAGCAATTTTTGAGTGTATCATACACATAAAAGCCACTGTAGGACATAATCTTACAGGGCCTGCTGTCTCGTGTACATCATGACCACCCCTGACCAGAAGCAGTGAATTACCCTTCCAACATGCAGGGCTTTATTCATGCTTTTCTCCCCTTCTACACTGTTCAAGGGATTTGGGGCGAGTCAGATAGATTAGATTAATCCTCCCCTGGCATGTAGGCCTAGTGCTTCTGTATACTTGAGCGCATTGCTGGAATTTGGCCTATAATTGGCCTTTGAGGGATGTATATTTCAAATCCTTAACGTTGCGTTAGCTTGTGACGCCTCATCAGATACAATGGATCGTAAAAATAAAGATTCAAAGAGTATTTCTACCGCGCCGTGGTGTGTGGAGCATGCGAGCCGGCGGCTGGGTAGAGTTAGCAAACGCTAAATGAGCTTTTATCCTTCTTATCTCCCGACCTGGCTCATGTACCGAAGGGTAACTGGAGAGAGCCTAATTGCCCGATGCATTGGCTTATGCTTGCTAATAACGGTATCTGCAAGTACTATCTGATTTCTAACCATGGAGGTCATGTTACACAGGGCATTTAGAATATTGTATTCCATCCTGCAGTGTGTGTGTGTGTGTGTGTGTGTGTGTG
Organism: Melanogrammus aeglefinus; assembly: GCA_900291075.1. Taxonomy (NCBI): domain Eukaryota; kingdom Metazoa; phylum Chordata; class Actinopteri; order Gadiformes; family Gadidae; genus Melanogrammus; species Melanogrammus aeglefinus. The sequence goes on from OLKM01000101.1 coordinate 373,884, forward strand.
TGTGTGTGTGTGTGTGTGTGTGTGTGTGTGTGTGTGTGTGTGTGTGTGTGTGTGTGTGTGTGTGTGTGTGCGCGGTGTGCGCGTGTGCGTGTGTCCTTGCGCACAGTGAGGTTGTTTACCTATTATCCTCATCACTTCTGTTACCCCCCTCGTTGGCATTTAGGACTCGTCTCCTTTTAAAGTGAATAAAACATGTTGACAAAGGTGTGGGCACAATTGGCTAAGGTGGGTTGTGATCATTACCAAAGAAAGGTAAATGGCACACACACATACACCCAGTGTATTCTTTTATATTAAAGACCTGTGGGAACCCAGGACCTGTGTGATCAACATTAACTAAATGCAAGTGAGAGCCTTTATTAAAACATTCAAGAAGAGTGATTTGCAATGCTCAAATACAAGGCAGTTTAAGAGCAGTAGGTCTACTGGTGAGATATGGCTCCGGGAAGACTTTAGTTCAGCTGTGAACCATCAGAGCGTTGTTGCGTTAGGACTTATGACGTATCCAGCAAAGTGCAAAGTGATTTATGGTTGGGTTATTTTTAAGGTTATTTTATGTAAACGTCTCTTCGCTGACCATGTTCAAGCAAAAAACAAGGCTGAACGACAAACAATCATAGCAACCAAACACTCTGTCAGAAGGAATTACTTTGTGTAGTCTTATGTTGCCATGGTCTCCCTCAAAAGTGGACTGTGTCGGCAAACACATTGCTAATTACAAAGTTGAACAATTGAATAATGTGTTTATTTAAAAAAAGTAATGCAAAATGTGAATATCGATGTATTTATATATATAATATATTTGTCTTATTTAAAAAAAGAAAAGTTAATCTACTTCGACTTTTAATCATGTTAGCTTTGCTTGCACTATGCTCGATCTTAAACGTATTTAATCGAGCATTATTTCGCGTTAAGTTTAACATATTAATGCTCCAAAATAAGCTTCACATGGATGGCCAGCAAGAGTGTACATCAGCCCTTAACGGTATGAAACGGTCTGTTTCACTCCAGCTTTTCTGTGAGTGATGATCTAACCAAGACACCTCAGGCACTTTGATAATGTATTGTGAGTTACTCTCCTCCTGAATCACCGTATTCACTTCCTTAACCTCCCCTTATTATTATACTAAACCATATATAAAACTCATTTTACGGACACCAGACTTCCCTGAATCCCTGAGAACGGAAATTAAGTAGAGCACCCCCCCCCCCCCCTTCCCACACACACAAGACTGAGGCAATGTTTTGGTTAGATGGTCTCTACAAAAATAATATTACTGGTTTGAGGCAGCTTTTAGGTCACCACTGCCAATAAAATACCAACCCCTATGGACCATAAATTATTTACCCGTAATGGCGTCATGAAACCGATTAAATACAGCCACAGTATATTTCCGTCTTGTTCAATGGGTCTGTGAATGTGAAGTGATGATATTCACTCATTCCAACAGTGGTGGTTCATTTATTCATATGTACCAGAACTGAGGATGTGTTTGATGGTCTTGAGCGATAGGCCAGGAATGGCTTCGGGTGAATCTGGATTTAGCACATTGGACGCACAAGCTGGTGAGCATACACCCACACACAAGGTTGGGCCCCCAGTAACATTGGACATACAAGTTAGTGGGAGCAGACACCCACACAATGTTGGGCCACAGGTAGATAACATACATGGGGAATAGTAGTGTGTTGTTGTATTGTTGTTTCTCCTTTTTTTTTACAAGTTAAAAAAAGCCCTCTCAAGAGTGTCCTATAGGAAAGGTCACAGAGTAAAGGTCAGCATGTAATTAACATTATACATCAACAATTGTGCACCTGACTTATTCAAAAGTTTGTAATACCCGCCAGCTATACCTTACCTGACCCTCCACACTGGCAATTCCAAATCTCATAAAAAGGTAATTCTCTCTATGAATTTAATTTCTACATTTTAAACAACGCACGCATAAGGCACCAGATACTCCATCCCACCTACAACCAGCATGTTACTGTGCTGTTGTCTTCTGGCCGCGGCTTCCTTCCTGTCCAGTGGGTATCTGGATTCTTCCTCTGGAGCGCACTTGTGGAAAGACATCACTCACAGGGTGGGCCGCGGGGCTGTCAGTCTAGATCTGTCTTTGTTTGTGTGTGTGTGTGTGTGTGTGTGTGTGTGTGTGTGTGTGTGTGTGTGTGTGTGTGTGTGTGTGTGTGTGTGTGTGTGTGTGTGTGTGTGTGTGTGTGTGTGTGTGTTCGTGTGTATGTGTGTCTGTAGGGTGGGCTTCTACATCAAGCCCAGTGTGATGCAACTGTATTCGCGCCAGCAGCAGCAGCACTTGCATCATAAATTCATATTAGAGAGGAAGGCGACCAACAATGTGTGTATGTGGGTGGGAGTGGGGGGACGGAGGGTCGGTCACAGTTGACCAACCCAGATGCCGAATAGCCATCATGACATTACCATAGAAACCTGAGAGCGACGGAGCATAAAATGCCCCCTCCAACGACCGAACATTAAGAACATTGCATGGTTTATAGGGACATTTGAGGTATTCCTACTTTTTATATTTATATCTATTGGCCCACGTTATAAGGTCGGGAATTTCTACGGTTGACCTGAATGTCAGCACACAAAGCTCCATTACATGAGCACTGCTCGGTGGGCCCGGCAGCTTTCCAGGTGTTTGTGGAGCAGCGGACCAGCACGGTGAATGTAATTACGGCACTCTGGCCATCTGATAACCTGCCGCTCTGCCTCTCAACACGAGGAAAGAACCCCGGCATATTGAATGGGATTCAGCAAACATGGTAGAGAGTAAATTGAGAACTTATTCATGAAGTGGACAAGAGGGAGTTCAGAGTGTGACGTAGGACGGCGGTTATAGACACGTGTTAGATAGGCCTATGTTTGTGTTATTTTATGTAAATTGTCCATACACACATATATATATATACACACACACACATATATATATACACACACACACACACACACACATACATATTTATACATACATATATACATACACATATATATAAATATATACACACACACATATATACGTGTGTGTGTGTGTGTGTATATGTACACACAGTGATATATGTGTGTGTGTGTGTGTGTGTGTGGTGTGTGTGTGTGGTGTGTGTGTGTGTGTGTGTATATATACACCTTATATCCAATTTTGTATGAAGCATTTATGACATGCTGTGCACGTTGGAGGGAATTTAACAATGCTGTCAATTTAAAAAACAGCGTTCTCTCAAAGGTCAGAAACGGCAGAGCAAATCTAGTCTGCTGTGCAAATATTGCTTCCATAGAAAATAAAAACACACACACACAAATAAATATTTAGAGGACATTATAACAAAACTGAAATTATGCAAGTAGACCAAGGCCTTGGCTAAGCAAGGACGAACATCAATGCCTGTTTGGCAGAAGGTGGGCAAGCAGACCCTGGCCCTTCTCGCCCCGAGCCCACATCAGAGCTCAGATCCTACCTATTTAAACTTCAAAAGGGTCCAGGCAATAGACCAATCTAAAAAAGGAGCTGGAGAAGCAATCCCCCTACCCTCAGTCAGTTGTCTCCTTCACCTGTAATTTTTCACCACACTCCAGCCTCCTCTTTTATGACACATTTCACAGCACGCGCCACATGCATACAAGAACAGTCTCACGCCGTAACTGTGGAAACATTAGATTGTGAGCAGACTGCACATGGGCCTCGCTCCTGGGATGAAGCAGCAAGCAGACATCACCTTCAGGGAACGGTGTCTATGCCAGCCCTCTGAGAATTGCTCCTTTGTAGGTTGCCCTCGGTTTACCACCAGCAAAGAGCCTACAGATACAAAATAATACAGAACCACATTTCATAGCTATTGCCATGATGCACCATCGTCAGCTTATGTTGCTACTGTATTTGACCAGGTCCTATCCTGGTGGTAGGAACCTGGGCAGTACCACACTTAGCAACCATAGTGAGAGAGGTTTGACATTCTGGTCGGTGACAGGTTTGCTCCAATTCTCAGATCTGTTAGGGGCACCAAGGGCAGGTCCAAACAAGGATTGCTGCAGGCGACATGTTGCTGCAGACTACATTAAAGAGGTTGTTAAAAATGTTAAGAGTATGCACAAGAGATACACATTGTCATCTCGCGTTGATTGACTCTAAAAGGCCTGGGGAAATTTGCTAATTTCCGTACCTAGACAACTGGCATACATTTAAATCTGTGACGGATATATATACAAAATACAGGCTATGGAATAGTGTAATGCTGGGGAGCTTTTTTTTCTCTTAAGTAAAAAAAGATTCTTATTCAGAAAATGCATATTTACCCACACGACACTAGCAATCCAGGGGATACATCATATAAACAAAGGGAGAAGCATTCAAACAAAGGAAAGGCTTTTATGCTTCTTTCCCTAATGATTTGGATTCAATTGTGCCATTTGCATTGCATTAAATTTGACATCTTTGGAATGGTTTTACCTTATTTGGCTGTGATAATGTTGGATTTTTTATTTTTTTTTTTCTAACCCCATCATCAGAAAAAGCACATTGGAAAACCTTGTAGCATGATGCGTAATGTGAAGAAAGGATGTTTTTAGTGGTACGGTTCATACAAGTTGCAACATTCCTTAAGGCGCTTCTGAGTAACATTGAGCTCAAACCGAGTGTGTGTGGTCCCAAATTCCTCAAATTACTCACTCTTGCCAGAGAAAAAAAATGAATATAAAAATCACCAATGAGGCATTTTATTTAGGAGATGGAACATTTTTCACAGAAAAAAAAAGATCTTTACTTAATGCAAAAAAACTATGTAATTAGCACAATAAGTAGGCCTATTCCAAATACAATAAAAGCAATAGATTAATAGACAAGCAGTATAGTACAGTCAGGAAAAATGACAAGAAATTATTTGCACTCCTACCCCTTTACCTATAAAAGCCATAAAAGTAATTTCTGTCCCGGTTCTCCTTTAAGTTAAGTTAGAAAACAACATATTACACCCCTAAGGTTGATGCAATGACACATTGTCCATGCAATGTTCAAGTATATAAAAAAGTACAAATTGACATCACAGCTACCAGATGCGGGAGCATGCGTATATTCTTCCAATGGAAGTCATGTATTTTTTTTTACATTACTACATACATTATTTTAATTTGTCTTCTTTATTGGGGTGGGATTAAGGCGCCATCATGGCAGACAAGTGTTTTGTTATTTCCACAGGGAGTAGGAGAAGCAAGAGCAGGCACCCTCTCATGCAGACCATAATAACATACAGCCTTTCGCTCACTGCAGGGCATCAAAGACAGTGTCCCCACCTCCCTTAAACATCAGAGTTGATGCTGAGGTTGGCTAGTCGAGGGTCCGAGTTGATCTCGTACCGGTAGTGGTAGCCCTCCATGTGGTCCCGGCACGCGTCACGGATGTTGTACATCCACCGCTTGATGCCCTTGCGGTTTAGGTAGAGCACCAGCAAGAAGATTACCCCGATCAGGGCCAGCACCAGACCCAAGAACACGTAGGACGTCTCCAGGACCCCCTTCAGGTCCCCCGAGTAGTTGCACTCTAGCCGTGAAGCGTCAAGCTTCAGTAGAGGCACATGCTTCATGTTGGCCGGGTCCACGCAGGTGAGGTTCTGCCGGTCAGTCACTAGCTCTGAGTCCTTCAGCCACTCCACCAGGTCCTCCAGGAGGCAGTCACAGCGCCAGGGATTGCCCGCTAGGAGAACTCGTAGGCCGGGCTTGAGGCTGAATTCTGCCAGGGTGGTGTTGGGGAGCTCCCTCAATCCGTTGTCCCTCAGGTCCAGGTCCCGTAGTGGGGGGCCAGTGAGGGTTCCGTTCTGAACAGCTATGAGGGAGCCATTTCGCAGGCTCAGGGTAGTCATCTTGGGGAGGCTGGTGAATATGCCCCCCGGGAAGATGACAAAGTCATTGTTGGACAGGTCCAGGCTGGTGAGCTGTGAGAGGATTCCACTCTGCAGGACACTCAGGACTACATCCAGGGAGGAGCGGCTGTGGAAAGCACTGCTGAGGTTTAGGACTTGCAATGTATTGTTAACAGGGAAAGCTCTAGCGCTAAAGTGCAGGATTTTGTTGTTGGTTAAATCCAGCCTTAAAAGGTTTGGCAAATTGTCAAACACCGTTGCATCCACAGATTTGATCTCGTTCCCATTAAGATAGAGATCTGTTAACAGCTCAAGGCGGGTAGGAAATGACTCCACGCCGAGGTTAGTAATGTTGTTTCCTGTAACAAACAAGGATTTAGTATTGTCTGGTAATGGTTGTGGAATTGAGTCCAAGTCCCGATTTTGGCATTTAACAGTCTGTGTGGCGCACAAACACACGTCTGGGCAACCTTCACAGGTCGACACCACCGCGAGGAAAAACAGCACACGCATCAGACCGATTGTCGGTCCGTCCTGGGGCTGTCGACCCCTTTTCACACGCGTAGTACACATTTTGACACAAAGGTTGTACAAAACTGATAAGAATACCGCACGTAAAAATTGCGATTGGACACGACTCAGTCACGACCTCGATCCGTGCCGAGACGGGAAACTTTTCAGCGGTTCGCCCCAGACTCTGCGTAGCTGTGGTCCTCAGTTCCGAATCAAACTTGATGGGATGGATCCAAAGAATTGGCCCCAAACCATAACTATATAAGTCTACATTTCCTTGAATGGTATCACCGCTACGTGGTAAATTATTGAAGTTACTTACAGCACGCTATTCCTGATTCCAAACTTGAAATAAATACCAAGACACAATATTGTCTCGTTTAAAAACGAACTGCGCGTTTCGTTTAGCTTTTGTCGTTGCACGACAACTTATTTCTAAGGATGAAAAACAACAATCAAGCATTAAATCCACATGACGCCATCGTTTGTGCCTTCTCGTTCTACACGCCGGTTCCAAGACAGTGGGATACCAGGGGAGCTTCTGATATGATGCCACGGTGCAAACCATTAGAAGGAAGGGACCAACCTCTTTCCGTGCGAGGGGGAGCTACAACTAACTTTACTTTCAGTCAAATTCATTATTTACCTCAAATCCTCTTGCAATGCGAGATTTGTATCCCCTTTAATGTATGATTAACTGATTAACTGTATAACGTTTATCTTGAAAAGGCAGCACACATTGCAAAGGGACCAGGATGATGCACACAGAAATCTTGGTTTGCTCCAATTTCACTTTTCGAGTGGTGGTGATATGAGATTGTGCCCCCCATGGGTAAACCAGTTTGATATATAGGCCTATTTTAAATGTTGTCACCTTAACCAGTCCTCTAGGCTCTAACCTAGGCCTGCACATGTATTTGGTAACTGTCATTATCTCTTGGAAACACATAGGACTTTGACAGATCCTTTAATTTAAATGATGAATGACATTTCAGGAGCGGACCTTTTTCAGAAGATTTACTCGATTATCAGTGGATGGCAACACAATCCTTACTCAAACCTACCCCCATGGCAAAATGTTATTCTATGAAGACTTATGATTATGCTTAGTCCCTAAAGTCTAGGGCCTGTGTTCACAAGATCCAATTCCAGCTCATTGGCCTTGTTGAAATGTGATTTGGACCTATACTGTTTCACAAAGATATCAGATGGAATTGTCCCCACCTAGTGTTATATAATTTGAATACACAATTCTGTAAAGACTAAATTCAGAATTAATTTGTTCATCAAAGAACACCCCCACTCCCCCATACACAACCGCACAAAGAGTTGAATAGACAATCCTTTTTCAATTATCACTTCTTTATTAATGAAGGATTAGTGTCAGTGAAACCCTGCTGTTGCTCTTTCTTGACCCCCCCATCCTGTATTCAAATGCCAGCTAACAATTTTTGAAAACACAAAAACCAAATGAGTATTCTTCTAAAGGAAAGAAGTAACAGCTGTTGACATCCATTTTTTACCTATTTTAGGAGAACTATACGTGAAGAAAAACATAAAACAAAATGTTTTCTTCATAAAAAAAGGTGATGCAAAATAGGCCCTATTAGATCAACTACAAGCACATTGAGAAAAAGTCATCTTTCATAAGTGAAGCTTTGAGGTGTGAGATTTTCATTGCGACTTTTTACTACCCTCTTATTCTTAAATTGAATGAATTGAATGATTGATGAAATGAATAAATATTAATAATTGTAATCTTTTTTTATTGACTAGATACTAAATTTGACCATTAAAAAATTACCTGTCATTTATTGTGTTATGTATTATCCACCGATTATTTAGACAGTAGACGTGGGCCATGGTGTCAAGTCAGGTCAAATCAAATCAGGTCAAATCAAGTTCACTTGTATAGCCTTTTATTGTTTCAATATCAAAAAGTTTCAAATATTTTCCAACACATATTAACAATACACCATTAAAAGGGTAAAGGTTAATAAGCAAAAAGAAAACTTCAATATTTTACGGATAGGCCTTTATTAAAATACCTCAAAGTGCTACACTGAGAGAGGATCCTGAACCTACACGTTATTCCGGTCTTCCATTACAGAATTTCCGGTCTCTTCCTTCCTATGAGTTGTGTGCGTCAGACCAATACGATTAACAAAAGGTAAAACAACAACAATAATTAGAGTAAATATGTATTTCTTTTTTACACATCATTTGAAAAAATCATAATCCGAAACATGTAAAGGACACGGATATCGAAAGTCCCTCCCTCTTTCGCCATATTACTGGATGATCCGCCCTCTTCTTTACCAATAGAGCTCCCGTTCCAGGCGTTCGAGACGAGAACAGCTTGGAACACGCTTGGAACGAGGTTTGGTGCGTTCGACGATAGCTCCGACGCATCGAGGTGCGGCAGAACCAACCAATAGCGGTTGGGACGCATCTGCCATCAACCACTGAGAAACCTCCGTAGGACCGATCACCCCGCCTTTTAAAACCCAACCTTCCTTTCAACTGCATCTTGTACTGGCTCTTCCGACAACAATATATATATATTATATATATATAACAAGTATTTTGTATATTCAGTAATGGAACAGAACGTATTCTGCGTGGATGCAAGACTCATGACCCGTGTCTGTATTATGTAGCTTGAGGTGAGAACTGTTATTTGCATATGTATACGTATATTTATATGACGGACTGTAGCCTGATAGCCAGTGGCTGCTAGCATCATGTGTCAGCTGTCTGCTTATAGTAAACGTTGCATCATAGCCCAAAACCACGACCCTCCCTCCATGAAGTGGTTTATACGCCTCAGTGCAACTATACTGGTGGTGGCGATGGTCCTCTCAGTATGGTTTAGAGCCAAGTTTGAACCAGTCCAGATAACCGTCCATACAGAGACAACGTTGTCTTTCACGTGCATTCCACATGCTGTGTTGATGCTGCGGAGCATTGGATCATCAGTTGGATCCGATCGGTTGCAGAATAGCAGTGTTAAAGCCAGTCCCAGTTATCAATATCGGTTGTTATACGTGTAGTGGGCTGCTCGGGCTAGCGACCGGTGCTAACTCATTAGCATGATACCTAATGTTGAACGAAATTTGATGAGATTATGTAATGTACTCGTATGGCGTAAGGACTGATAAACTGAAACGCACCACGGCACCAACGACGTCAACGAGTCTATTTTGTTGGATAATGGGTGATGTCGTTAATCTTGATCCTTGGCTCCACAGTTTAAACTCAAATATTCAGCTCTAGATCTGACAGCATTTTGCATACGAAATGCAAAGTAGGCCTACTGTAAACTCTATTGCTACTTTACCTCTTGCACTTTCAGGAGCAGATTTCCCTCGCAATTTATGGGTAGTTATATACCCTGTTCTCCCAGAAAGTTAAAACATGCAAACAATTATAATCTGTGTGCCACTTTCTTTTATAAATATTAATATCACTTTGTTTTCTCTTAGGTTCTCAATTTAATTATGGAGTTCTAAAAAAACCATTGGATTTTGGGGGGGAAGGGCCCTTTCCCCTCAAGTTGGACGATTGGACTGCTGTGTAGTTCTGTTATGTAAATATCAGAGGGTTGGTAAAATTGTTGCCTTCTTGTAAATAATAACAATGCAAAAAAAAGTATTTTTTGGTAACTGATTCAGGTGTTTGTACACATTTTTTTTATTAAAACCTATATCAATTAGTATTTAATAAGCACTAGATGTCGTTTTACACGACTACAAGTACCTGTACTTCATTGTCTGTTAGAATGGTGGACTGAGTTGAGCCGCAACAAGGCTCTGGGGTTGCTAGGGTGCAGTGGAATTTCAACACAAGCACAATTCTAGCACCCCAAAACTATCTCAACCTACACCTTATTATTATTTCTATTTTAGTACTTCTTCATGAGTGCAGCTTTAAAAAAAGTTTTTGAAAGTTCAAGTTGAGGGACTCAGGTTAGTGTTCAGGTTTTCATAATCACAAAGTATTCTTGGCATTATTTAGGGTTGATAGAGTTTGTGGGTGGTGGGTAGCTTGCTGTTACTAGGTTAAAGCTCTTTGATAGTGAGGGGAAGCTGGGTGTTATGCCTGGAGCCGCCAGGATGAGTCCGCTATTACCTGAATGCACAGCGAAGTGCCGCTCAACGCAACACGCGGATGAAGTGGTGGCGGTGCTGACCTGCTGCTCAGAGAAGAGCCTTCAGGCGTTTCTGAGTGCACACTGCTACAACGCAGCCACCCTGAAGGACGCCTTTGGACGCACGGCCCTGCATCTAGCGGCGTCAACGGGCAAGAAGGCCCTGCTGGAGTGGCTGGTGGAGAGTAAGAACGCGGACCTGCTGGCTAAGGACAAGGAGTCTGGATGGACACCTTTGCACCGGAGTGTCTTCTATGGACAGATCCACTGCCTAATGGCTCTAGTCAAGGTAGGTGCTCATTGTTTAAATGGGGTTTGAGGCAATGGTAGAGGGCAAGAAATAGCTAAGAGCCCCTACAATGCAATCAAAGATACATGTTTATCAAGGGTCTTGCATATCGTATATTTGAAGAAGGTAGTGTAGATACCCTTGGGGAGACGACATGCAAAACACAAGCTACTCCAAACCTTAAAATAATAATAATGAAGTGTGTCCTTGTGCTGTTCCAGCATGGAGGTCTGCTGTCCTCACAGGACCGAGAGGGTCTCTCCGTCTTGGACTTAACTGTGAAGGACAGACCAGAACACGTGGTCTTCAAAAACACAGGTATTGTGTGTGATTATGTCTAGGGCTGCAATTAGTTTTATAGTCGATGACTGTAAAGATTACTTTTTGATTTATGATCTAGTAAAATTAATTAGATGTAAAATGTCATAAATAATAGGGTTGGATCACAATTGGCAGATGGGAAGTCTCAAATGTGCTTGTTTTATCTGATACTATTCCTTTTATAATGATCCATTGCCCAAATATTTCAATTGAAAGGCAATTAAGAATCACATTTTTTTCCTATGTTCTTATTAAGTGATTTAAATGATTAATCGATTATCAATATATGATTAGATTAATTTACTGTTCATCGATTCATTTTCTATGTATGCAGCCTTAATTACATCGTAAAGCAGTGATGAGCAATTTTTACTTCCCCCACTTTGATTATATTGTGTTTTGTTTTGATTGTGTCTCATGGTTCTCATGTGTTCGTTTGACAGCTGGCCATTGCTATTGGGCCAAATGCATGAAAACCATGAGACTCAATGAAAACACAATTTAATCCAAACAAAGTAGAGTGTGCAAAAAATGCTGATAGCAGTTTAAGAGGTTAGGGGCGCAAATGTTGTTATGGCTCGGAATGTAAATATAATTTTCTTCCCTCTCCCAGACCCAATGGAGGTATACACATGGGGCAACAACACTAACTTCAGTCTTGGCCAGGGCAACCAGGAAAGCAGGCAACACCCGGAACTTGTTGACTTCTTTGCCAGGAGTGGAGTTTACGTCAAGCAGGTAGCTTTGTTTGTTTAGTTTTTTTTTTCGCCTTTCCTGAGGGAGCAAGGAACTGTTAACTACCAATCTATATAAGGTTGCGGGATATGGCTTTCACACCTTCAAATCTGTTCTCCTGTGGCGTTCTCGCTCTGCTACCTTGTACTCTGCATCAACTCTATAACAACGTGTTACATTTGAAAAATTGCCCCTCGGGTAAATCCACCGTGTTACCCAGGCCACTCTGCAAAACAGTCCGTCCCCTGATGCCTGTTTAGTAGCAAGCCCCTTGACGCATAGAGACTATCCCAGAAAATGGATATTGTTTTCTTTCTTCAAAGCACTGTCTGCTCTCGTAATTGAGAGCGCTTTTCAGGAGGACTAAGGTAGCCGAAAGGTATTTGCTTGGATGCTACCTAATGTTAACTCATTGCACTTAGGGCAAATTAGGTGTTTATTACTAATATGGTCACACTACAGGTAATCTAAAACCTTTTTATAAGTACCAACAGTGTTTGCCTTTCAATACAGAACATGGCTGGCTAATGAGAAATTGGAGGCCATCTGTAAGTTCATTCTCCTAAGTGAAGGAGCATAGGGCAGGTGTATACACCTTCGGGGCCGGTTGGCCAAGTGCCTCATGTAAAGGTTAATTTCTATCATTGTGTAGATGTAGACACCACACCGTCTGGCTAATGCCACACTAGCCTGTCCTGCCAGCAAGGCTACAATTTCATGCCACTTGTCCTGTGCTTGCTCTTTATCAAGGGTTATTAAAGCTGTCGGTCACCGTGCCCGCGCCTCTCAATAGACTATTAACCGCTAGTTATTATTCATGGTTACAGTCAAATGATGTATGTATAGAAAATAAATGGCATAATAAAATGTCTTCTTTTTTTTAACGTTTTCTGTTGATCCATTGAGCAGTTTAAACTATGGGCTGCCATGTGGTTGTTTCACACTAGAAACTCAATGAATTGGTGCTTATTTTTGAAATGGGGGTGGGGTATGGGGGGGATGGGTGTCTTCCCCAACTTCATGATACTTATTGGGGGTCAGGTGGATCCCGTTTCACGGCCACCCGACAGGCAGCCGAGGGGTGCTCCGTGCACGGCCTCGGAGCCTTTGTCCTCTTCACCAATCTGGCAGGGGCTGGAGGTTAAATATTAATTCCACAATGACATGTTTTTAATTAAATGAGCCACCCTTGTGTGGGTGGATGTTCCCCTCTATGCGATACTCAAGGAAACATCACTACGGCCTTTTGAGTGCTCGATAGGAGCCATGTATTAGTAATGATGTTTGCTTTTCCACTTGGGACACACTCTTTGTTGGCACTGCCTTTTACTATTACTACGAGTGAGCTTGGCCATGACCATGGAAAAAGATGGACGGGGGGGGGGGCAAGATATGGCCACTTCATTAGCAACAACAAAAGCAATATTTTCCTGCAGTTGAATATGTTAAACGGGCCACCCTCTATTATAACATATCAAGTGATGGCTGGTAGAATCATGTTTACTAATGTGTAGGTGTCTTTGTCTCCCCAGGTGGTGCTCTCCAAGTTCCACTCTGTGTTCCTGTCCCAGAAGGGCCAGGTGTTCACCTGTGGACACGGTCAAGGTGGTCGCCTCGGCCACGGGGACGAACAGACATACCTGGTACAGACTGGACTAAATATAAAAGGGTGGTGTGTTGATGAATGTTGATGGGGTCTGCTTTTAAATGACTCTAATGGATAGCTCCAAAGGTCACCTTTAAAGAATCCATTCAGCGGGGCTACTAATCCTCTGACGTATTTCCCCTTTCATCTGTTCTCTGCATTTGACTTTCGCCAATACTTGTACCCACCAGAGTTTTCCAATTGTCACCTGACCTTTAGACTTGGAATTATAATTAAATTGCACCGCTGCTTAACCCGTGAAGGCCCATTAATACTCCTTGGCCCCGATATACATGCTTAGCGCCTGAGAGTCCTGCCGTTTGTCCTCCCCAGGTTCCCCGCATGGTGGAGGGCTTGACGTCCCACCACTGCACCCAGGTGGCCGCGGCCAAAGACCACACGGTGGTGCTCACCGAGGGGGGCTACGTCTACACATTTGGCCTCAACACCTTCCACCAGCTGGGCCTCTCTCCTCCGCCTGCCTCCGCTTACGTCCCGAAGCAGGTAGTGGAAGCGGGTGGTTTGTTGGGGTGGGGGGGAGATACGTTGTACAGTGAGATTCAGGCTGTTCTAGGAGTGTACCTCGAAAGAACACAAAGTGCGTACTTTACAACCAGCCGTTGACACAAGGGAATTGCTCTTGATGAGATCGGTGTATTGATTAGACGTTCATTACGTAGAGGGGTTAAGGATTTTTTTTTAATGGTTGCGTGTGGGGAAATGGTTTTAACAATTGATGTTTCGAGCAGCATTTTCAATGTTTTAAAAGAGAGCAAAATGTATTTTGAAAATGCTGATAACGGGCTGGTTTAATGATAATTTCAAGAACTGCCATATGTCTTAACTATAACCCCCGGGTCAAGTTCCAGCCAGTCCACCTGATGCATCCGAAAGCATTCCTCCACGCAGCACTTACTTAATACAGTACATTTTAGTTTTTTAAGGGTTATTCAATCAAAACATGTGATTTAACCGATTGTAAAGTATTGGCGCTGGAAAGGAGCATGGTGGCGCAGAGCCACTATCCCGTCCTTTTGGGAGGGTTCGTGCGTCGGTGGTTTGAAACGTTAATTGCTGTGTGCAGGTGTTCTCAAAGAACCTGAAAGGCAGGACTGTGATTGGCGTGGCTGCCGGAAGGTTCCACACAGTGCTTTGGACCAGGGAGGCTGTCTACACGATGGGCCTCAATGGAGGACACTTGGGTGAGGGTCAACATGTCAGGCCCTGTTAAAGGACCCTCTGTAGATCGATTGCAAATTGTCTGTGGAATTTCCCTCAGGTGTCTCCAACCTTCGGTACCTCACGTTTCGATTCTTAGGGTCACGATTCAAAATTGATTCTCCGTTCAGTACCTAAGCTTTCTAATTTCAAGGTCTGCCTTTGTGCACTGTGTGCTAAGAAAGGCAGGGAGGCAAATTATGTCTTGAAAGCAGGATAAAGTGTGTAAGATTATGTAGTCTTTATATCTGAAAAAGTTGCATGAACTGATTGCAAGAAATGTTAACACATGAAGGCAGTGCAAGGTTTGAAAGTATTCACAACATTAACTTGATGTATTGTTTGATATTGATTTGACCACGGTGCTCGTCGAGCCTTGTTGCTCGAGGGTTAAGCAAGGCCTTGACGTCTGGTCGTACCCCTACCAGGTTACCTGCTGGACCCCAACGGGGAGAAGTGTGTGACGGCCCCGAGGCAAGTGTCTGCCCTGCACCACAAGGATGTCTCCATCGCCATGGTAGCGGCAAGCAACGGCGCCACCGTCGTTGCCACGGAGAAGGGTGACCTCTACCTGCTGGCTGACTACCAGTGCAAGAAGCTAGCATCCAGGTGAGCGATGACGAGGGCTTGATCCTCAGCCATGCAGCTCAGTTTTTTGTGCTGCTGTATCCAAAAGCAGTTCAATATGGATTCATGTTCAACCACTCTGATGTTGAGGGTTTTCTTCCTGCTTTAATTTACTGTGGCGGTCCCTGGAAGGCAACTGAACATCAAGAAGGTCCTGGTGAGCGGAGGCAGCCTGGATCACCGAGTGGCCCCGCAGACCCTGAACGAGGGAGTGGGAGAGAAGATTGTTATTTTGGCCCTGGATGAAGCTGGAAGGGTGAGTGCGTCTCCCAACCGGGAACAGTTAAAATCACCAAATCATATTGTTGGCGGTCGAAGGAAGCGTTGGTGTGCAAACCCTATTTGTTGTGGTGTTCCTCCCGTGTGTCTAGGTGTTCTGCTGGCGTTCCTTCAGCGGCTCAGTGCGACAGTGCAGGTGGGCGTACGGACGGCAGGTCTTTGTGTCCGACATCGCCCTCAGCAAGAACAACATGATGTTTGTCACCCAGGAGGGAGAGGGCTTTAGCGGCGTCTGGGCTGGAGAATACAAGAAGTTTGATGGGAAGAAGGGTGAGGAACATTTTGCTATGTGAAGCATGAAGAACTCCAGGAAACAAGCACATTCAATACGCTAAATATGAACCTGTTGAGCTATCAAACATTACACAACAGTAGAATGATTGCCGACAGGCATGACTGCAATGTCTTCAAACTGGTTTCAACTTGCCACGCGGATTAATAACGTCCTCTGGTTTAGAACACATGTTGTTCATGCTAAAGGTAACATGCTTATGGTATAGACTAGATGGCTGAACTGCTAACGTTTTGCAATGGGGAAAAGCTGGAGGTTCACAGACCTCGGTTTGGTTCCAGATGGCAGTGTGGAGGTGTGCGGCGGCCATTCCAGCGCCGCCACGGTGTACGAACGCATTCGCCTGGAGAAGCTCCCGTATGTCCACCGAGCAGTCGGCATCACGTCGGACTCTAAAGGACGCAACTTTGGGGTGCTACAGTCAGACCCAAAAACAAGGTAGGAATCAGGTCTCCATTTTTCCTCTTATTTTTACACATCCATCTTCTGGATCAATGACACCTAATCTTGGGACATTCCTGATAAATGTTCCGTCTATAAGGTTCGATACTGTAATCACGCTCTGTCTCTGTCTATACCGGGGTGAAAATAGAATGAAGCGCAATGATACTCATTTTGTAGAGGAAAGATATATGCTCCTTGCCTTTTTTCCAAAGCGGATCAATAAAAGCTCTCCAGCTCATCAGAAAAAGATGGAATGGGGAAAAACAAATCTCTTCTCCATCGTAATCCCTACCTGTTTTCCTCGTTCCTGTGTTCCTTCTCCGCAGCCTGTTTGAGATCCCCATCGTTTCCCCGTCCTCCTTCTCCCAACACTTCGGCTGCCTGTTGCAGGAGGCCGACGAGACGGACAGCATCCACGACGTGACGCTGCAGGCCGGCGACCGCACCTTCCCCGCCCACAAGTACATCCTGTCCATGAGGTCCGAGTTCTTCCGGAAGCTGTTCATGTGCGAAGGCGGCGGCGGCGGCGTGGAGGAGGCGGAGGCAGACGGCGAGGTGCAGGTGAGCGAGGACGCGGTGGGCTGCGACCTGGTCCTCCTGGAGAAGATACCCGCAGACATGCTGGAGCACGCCCTCAGCTTCATCTACACCGACTCCTGTGAGCTGCTGCAGCACGGTACCAGGCCCAGGGGCTCGGCGGCCTCGCCGGACCACAGCCACCACCAGGACCCGGTATGGAGATGTGGAAGAAGGGATTTCAAAGGCATTTTATTGTTTTCAAAGTGGAGCCATCTTTCTTATTGCGGTTATGACTGTACTGAATGTTTCTTACTGATATTATGGCAGACATGTGCACGAGTTAGATCGTCAAATCCTAAATGTCTGAATACTTTGGTTATAAAAATCATTTTAGGCATATGAACTCGATTTTTTTTTTACATTAACTTAACTTAATAAACATTGATACATGTTTTTGCTATGTCTTCAGCAAATTGAATTGAACATGTCAATTGAAAACCTTCTAGATTAAATGGAAGTTCTGGTTATTCAGTCGTGAACCATCTCCCTGTCCAGGACACGGAGCAGGAGAGGCTGATCAGCAGTCTGCAGGAGATGGACCTGAGGGGTCGCTCAGCCTTAGACGTCTACCGCTCCCTGGTCCCCGGCAGCCAAGGAGACGCTGACAAGACCAAGAAAAAGGCCTCCAAGCCGGGCAAGAAGGCCAAGGGGGCCAGAGGCGACGACAAGGCCGGAGCCAACGGGGGAGGCTCCAACCCTGTGAAGGCCTTACAGGGCATCGCCAAAAAGCTTGGACTGGCCAGTCTGTCTGCAAGGTGCGGGGAGCAGCAAGACCTGCCTACTGGGAGGTTTCTAACCAAATAATTGAATTAATGTCAATTATGTCAATATTCTTGCATTTCTTAAATGGCTCCTGCAGACTGGACGGAGTCAAGTATGAAAACGGGAGGATCAACGTTGTTCACAAAAAGACGGGCAACAAACTCAAGTTCAACCAGAAAAAGTGGCAAGTGTGACTTCTGCATTTTATTTTTCATCCATGTCACCGCATTGGTCACAGTCGGTTAACTAAAGTGAGTGACATTAACAATATATTTTTACCCCTGAATCAATGTTATATTTCTTTACTTCCCCCCCCTCCAGTGCATACCTATGTGACGTCACTCTGAAGTCTGAAGAAGGAAAAGAGTTTCGCTGTCACAAGAGTGTGCTGTGTGCCCGACTAGGTAAAACCCTTTTTACTTATTTTGTAAGGAAAACCAAACCCTAAGACGACTACCCTTGGATGTAGGGTGATGTGGTGGGTTACCTAGAAGGGCTATGGTTTGATCCTGGGGCAAATGCTTTATTTGTGACTAGCAGTTATAGTTTCCCAGGAAATGTCAGTCACATGGTCTAGGACAACCCCCTGATCTGATTGTAGTGAGCTGAGATGGCGAGAACCAGAACAGAAAATGTACATTTTGATAGTGGAGCCAGACTTTCTAAAACAACAAAGTTTGTTTTTCCTTTTAAATGTTGTTGTACCTTCATCCAGCTCCTACTGTAACATCCATGTTGAATACAAACAAATGTTTTCTCTTCATTACTATATATTTTTTTATTTTTATGTTTTTGGTTTCTTCAAGGGCCCTACAATATTTTAAGGCACTTTTAAAGATGTCTATAGGTGTTCTGTTGATTGTGTGTAACCCATGTCTTGTTATTTTACAGAATACTTCCATAGTATGCTTGGAAATCCATGGGTTGAGGTATGTAGATTACTTTATTGAACACATTGTGTATGTAGCGTTATTATTTCCTTCTCAGTGACTCTAAGAAATACTTTTGTCTTGTGCCCCCTTCAGGCAACATCATGTACTGCACTAGAAATGCCAACAAGCTCAGAGATTCTGCAGGTCATTCTGGAGTATGTTTACACTGACGAATCCCCCACCATTAAAGGTGTGTTACTAAGCGCTATGCTGCACATTTCAAATAGTGTATTATTTAATATTGCATTATATTCAATCCGTAACGTAATGCCTTGTTGGTTCTCACTGGATGTCCTTTGCTCTGTCCCTCAGAGTGTCTGAATGTAGAGTTTGTGTGCAGCGTCCTGGTGGTGGCTGACCAGCTGCTCATCACACGTCTCAAGGAGATGAGTGAGACTGCCATCACAGAAAACTGTAGGTCACCTTATCAGCTTCTCATATCGTGCCATCATGTCTTTTAACAGCGCACGAGTTTCGCTGCATATTTTTAGCATGCCCAAAACATCGATATAATTATTAATTTAAAAGGAAGAACGCCCACGGAGTTTGAATGTAGCACAACATGCTGTTGTTGTTTTTGCAGCCATGCTACACAGGTGTCCATCTAGATGTGTTATGGATAGATTAGCCGTCCAGGCTGTACAGTCCACTGGGTGGGCTGAAAGACTGATCTATCGAGCATGCATATAGATGGAAACTTCCCCTTGTGATGAGACGGGGCAGGGCTAATCTCAATCACAGCTGGTTGAAAAGTGGGGGCCCTTTTTTATCCTATTTTTTTGTGTCTTGCATCGGTCAGTTTTGCGCTTTGTTCTTCACCTTTGTGTTTTTCTGTGGTCAGTGACCCTGAAGAATGCTGCTGAGCTGCTGGAGTTTGCAGCCATGTACAACGCTGAGCAGCTGAAGCTGTCCTGCCTCCAGTTCATTGTCCTCAACATGGCCGCACTCCTGGAAGCCAAGTGAGTGGCCACAGGAAGGATCTGAATTTCATGCACGTCATTTGTTTGCTCTGCCAAGTCATGCTGTGGGGAGAAATGCATTGGTCGGGGGGGGGGGACAAAAGGTACGGCAATGTGCTTCTGGCCGCGTGATTGATAACAATCACCTCCTTAGCAAGACTTCTTGGCATAGTTTGAATATCATGGGAATCATTTGTGTGTGTGTGTGTGTGTGTGTGTGTGTGTGTGTGTGTGTGTGTGTGTGTGTGTGTGTGTGTGTGTGTGTGTGTGTGTGTGTGTTCAGAGCGCTTGATGTTCTCAGTGATGAAGTGTTGCTGGAGCTGTCTGCATCCTACAGGCGGATGGTGAGTCATCTCCCGGGTTGACCCCACACACACCCTCCTAGGGCTCTGGAGTTCAACAGCACAAACAACAATAGTTTGTTTTATGTCGAATAATCAAATGTTTGTTCAAATGTGTTATGATTTCTGTCTGACTGGCATTCTTTGAACTGTGGCTATTAAAGAGCAGTAGGCAATATTTCTGTAAAATAAATAAGTCAAAATCCTCTTAACATTCGAGGAGTTAACTCTTAATGTAAATCCTAATAGCTGTGGCTAAGAGAAGGGGGATTTCTTCTTTTCAAATTCTTCAGTTAGTCAGTTTGTGAGATCCACCTTAAATCTTGCGTACTGCTCCTTTTAACGTATTCAGATGTGTGCGGTATGCAGGCTCAGCGTTATGCTGATTGCACCTTGATGGTACTACTGGTCTGCTATTCATCAGCTGCACTGCCCCCTGGAGGTTACACTTTGGGTTAATGGTCCGTGCCTTGGTCGTATTCCGTCGGAGCATTCATGCGTGTCAAATCAGCCCGTTATCCGGCGGGTTGGCCGATGTCTTCCGCTGAGCTCTTAATTCTGTTGCGTGTGATCAGATCCCAGCCATGCAGAAGAGAGTCATTACGCCCTACCCAGATGCCCCAGACCTCCGCCCATACGAGGAGGAGGACTCGGAGTCTGCTGTGTTCAGTCCCAAAACACAAAGCGAATTGGAGCCCTCCTGCAGGTTGGCCCCGCTAGAAACGCTAATTTATTGTACCGCAAAAAATCTCCATTTGGTTACCAAGTCTAATCCCAGACCAGGTTTTCCTTGTTAAAAAACAATGCAATGGTGGCTCACCGGAGGGAAATGCTTCCCCCCTCAGAGAAACACTGTTGAAGAAGGCCAAGGTGAAGGCTAAGAAGAAACCACGACGACGATCGGAAAGTTCCGGAGGTTACACCATCTCTGATAGGATCCAGTGTCGTCCCTCCCTGGCAGGTATGATTAACACATCTCATTTAAAGTGAGATTGGTTGTTAGGCTGCTGTTCACACTGCTGGCCCGCCTCGTCCACAGGTACATCATCATCTCACGGAAAAGCCCCAACTTAAATTGAAAATTCGACAATGAATCCAATCAATTATTTGGCCTACGATGACATCACAATGAATCACGTGTGATTTTCTCGCTCTCGGAAATTCATTTTTAATAACCATTCTCCGGGGTGATTTTTCACACCACCGAACCCGGCTATTATTCGGCAATGGCCTTCCTATCTCGTGACGTCCAGTTTTAGATGGATTTGGGTTTAATTCTCAGGGGAACCAATTGCTTGTGCCTGCAGCCTCCTCAACCCCCTCCTCCCTCCCCAAATACATTCACAACAAGAAAATAATAATAAAACCTATGGCATGCAATAATGAAGTGTGCGGTTCTTTTTGTGTCTTTTCTCCTCAGTTGTCGCCCCGTGCCTGGTGACGTCCTGCGTCGCCAACTCCAGTGACTCGCTGCAGGAGCTAATGACCTCTGACTCAGACGGCAGCTTCACCGGGGCCGCCAGCCCCCGAGACCTGCAGTCACCCGTCTTCCATGACAAGGCCGAGGTCGCTGAAGGCATTAGCAGCCATTCATTCTCTTAGTCTACGGAAGTTTTTCCGTCAAATTTATTTTTCAGCACTATTCTCAAAGTTTTCTATGATTGAGCAAATGCATTCTCTATTGTGCTGCAAAGCACTGTCTGATCACTACCCCCCCCCCCCCCCCCCACACACACACACACACGCATATCATTTCTTCAATTGACAATATTTTCGATAGTGTGTGGACAACCAAACAATCATTGAGAAAATGTATCTCTTTTAGCGTGGACACGGCTACAGTAGTCACCCTCCCAAGAAATACATTTTCATGAATCCATCAATTTTGTGTTTCGAAAGAAAGTGTGTTGGGTTGTTTCCCGATGTCAATACAAAGAGCGGACTGTATCCTGCTCAATATCGCTCCAGTATTATAACAGCGTGGCTTGACCCCGGGTGACAGGTGGAGAAGGTCGTCTGTCAGAAGGCGCTGACCGTGCCCTGCTCCCCGACCTCGCTGGACAACGGACTTCACTGCTCTCCCGGTAGCGCAGCACCAGAACCCCTCCCCAAGACCCAGGCCAGGTAAGACCTCATCCCCTTCCTGCTGAGACCAATATTCAAACCCACTCTTGATCCAGTGGAACATATGAGCAGGGGATTGGTAAGACCTCGTCCCCATCCTTCTGAGACTGATACTAAAACCCACTCCTAGTCCAGTGGAACATATGAGCGTGGTTTGGTAAGGCGGATCCCTCCTTTTTATATCCTTTTATTTTAATTCCAATGCTCATCCCGAGGGAAAATCATAAGGGACTATTGACTCTGGGCCGGGTCGGTATTGACTACTTGACGGGGAGATGTGGAGCTTCTGTCCAGATTCCTGTCTACACTACACTGCCTCTGAAGGGGTGGGGCGGAGACAGGTACGCGGACCAACAACAACAGATGCTTTCCCAAACCTGACGAGTGCTTCTCTCCCCTGGCCAGGCCTGCAGGTCCATTACCGATCTTGGACCTCAGAACCATCATGCACATGGAGGCTGGCTCTTTTCCCGCACCTGGAGCCACGCCCAGAAGCCCTGGAGCCACGCCCAGAAGCCCTGGAGCCCCGCCCAGAAGCCCTGGAAGGTTGGGAGAAATATTTTAATTCCATGGTTTTTTGTCTTGTCATTTTTTGAGTAACTAAGCAGCGGTTTCACAATACGGCAACAAAGTAATATTACTCCCGACGATGCAAAAGGATTAATCAGTCTAGGCTCATTCTGCTGGTGTTGATTTTGTTATTTATAGGCGTTTATCTTTGCTGCTACTGTCTAAGAACCAAAATCATGAGCTTGAATATCATCTAAAATAGTGTGTGTGTGTGTGTGTGTGTGTGTGTGTGTGTGTGTGTGTGTGTGTGTGTGTGTGTGTGTGTTGTGTGTGTGGTGTGTGTGTGTGTGTGTGTGTGTGTGTGTGTGTGTGTGTGTGTGTGTGTGTGTGTGTGTGTGTGTTGGCTCCAGTGTGGGGGGTAGCAGTAAGCTGTCCCCTGTCCCAGCCAAGCTGTCCCAGAAGCAGAGAAAGATGATCGCCCAGGCTGCAAAGGAACCCCCCAGGGAGCCGGGCGTGTCCAGAGCCGTCGCTGTGGTGACCCCCTCGAAGGGCGGAGCCAAGGCCTGGTGAGAGAAGTGTGACAGAAGAGAGGGACTTCTAATACAATACAACTTCATTGCCCAACCAATCTTGAAAATTGCCCTTTGCTTAATGGATTGACGTTAACAAACAAATATTTTACACATATTTATATGACCCAAATAAACATTAAAAGAGACATTGCAAACACTACAAAACAATTAAAAAGCAGCCATAAGATGCAGTTATCCGTGATCAGTTGTGTTCGGACACATACCCTAAATATAAAATATGCACGTAACTTAACGTGGAAGTGAATTGGTGTGCTGACTTTTTTTTGTTAGAACTCTCTTGTAATCAGAAACCAATCTTCTCCCACCCCTGTCTCCAGGGCAACACCAGTGATGTCGCCCCCTGCCTCACGGTCTTTCCGGGACCTCCTGGCAGAGGAGGAGAGCATTGTGGGTAGTGGAGTGGGGCAGCTGAGGGGGGGCAGCGGCGGCCAAGCAACACAAGGGAGCCCGGTTACCATGACGACTCAGAGAAGGGTCACTTTCAAATGTGCTGAACCAAGTGAGCTTGAAAAAACTTCTGGGTAGGTGACCACACACAGTCACACTTACACACACAAAAAAACACACCCAGTCACACACAAACACACATTCTCACACTTTCTCTCGCACACGGAGTGTATTATGTACACACACACACACTCTACACAATGAGCGCACTCTGAATCAAAAGCATTGTTCAGCACGCTTTGGAGGGAACCAGCTAGGAGAGATCAGCGCTGAGACGATCAAAGTTGTAGTCATGGGCCCATAACGTAATAATCATGCTCACTACAAACGGTTGTGGCTACAATTAAACCCGCACTTGCAGCTACTAGCTATAAATACTGAAGAGTTTTGGGGAGGGGCAGACACAAACTTTATTTTGTATTTAGAATATTGCATATCTTCAATTTTCATTAGAATTGTTTCCTAGTTATATTCAATGTCTAAATAATAACAACAATCACAGATCCAGAAAGAGAGTCCTTGACAGCTGTAGCACATGGGGACCTTTTTTGTCCACTGGATGGCAATGTTGAGGTGTTAACTAATGTATATGGCTGTTGAGAATGTATTGGGTGATTTGTATTTATTTAAATGCGGTTTTTTTTTCTAAAGTAAATCAATAAAATGTTGTTGCTAAAAAAGCGATATCTCCACGCATTCTACTTCAAGTTTAGTATCAACCAAAATCTTTAGTCTCTGAGCTGTATGCTAGACAGACGCAGAAGGGACACGCACAAGCACACACACTGATAGTTTGTGTTTTAGGGGGTGGTGGGGGGTTACGATGACCATTGACTTTCACTCCGGCCCTCGTTGTCAACCTCATTTCTGACTCTGGTCCAACTTCATATTCAGCGATCGTATCATTTATATATATCTTGAGGCTTAAGGAATTGAGACAAATTCTAAGCGAGGGTTGGCGATGATGGACACATTTTCAGATTTTTTGTTAATGCCAACAATTCCATGAGAATCCGTAGGCGACCCAGTTTACACCCCGAAAACCTCCATAGTGCTCAGAGCAGCTGGTGTGGTGGTGAAACCAGTGATGGTAATCACAATCGATAAGGGCAAGGGCACGTGTCACAACACATCACTGAGGAGGATGTGCAGGATCCCAGTGTGTCTGGATGAGCTCCGGAGGCTAGCGGGTTCGGCACTAAAGAAAGGGAACTGCATCGCCTAGCAACATTATTATCAGAGAGACACTGTGCCGCACTACCACAGCCCAAACCATCCGGAATGTGCCACCGTTGCCAAATCTAAAGTCATCAAAGCACCTATTTTCCATTCCCCTAAATAAAAATGTCTATCTTTTTTTTTCTCGATTCACTGCCAACAACACACACACACACCCCGCCTGTCTGCATTGGTTTGCTCAAAGCTGGCGTCGGTGTCTCCCAGGGCGTGCCACCCAAAATAAAATCCATAGTTGCCGTGCACGTACGGCGCGTCTCATGAACGGTTTATACGGCGATTTGTTGCGTGTCAGGCGCCTCTGATATTTTTTTAATGTCATTGGGCAGAGCGCAAGCCCTGTGTGAAATAGCATTGTTACGGCAACAACTATAAATGGCCTGGCCGTGCGTGGAAAGCACACCACGGCCACTGAATCACGCTAACACGTCTGTCGGCCTCTCTCTCGCCCTAGGCCATGGGTGCTGGGAGCGGTGGGCAGCCCCCCCCAGTCCTCCACCGTCCCCTTCACCGCCATCCTGGAGGAGGAGAAACAGCAGGAGGCCGCTCTGATCCGCAGCCGGGAGAAGCCCCTGGCGCTCATCCAGGTGTGTGTGTGTGTGTGTGTGTGTGGTGTGTGTGTGTGTTGTGGTGTGTGTGTGTGTGTGGTGTGTGTGTGTGTGTGTGTGTGTGTGTGTGTGTGTGTGTGTGTGTGTGTGTGTGAGAGAGAAGTGCAGGTATGGAAAGGTATTTCCATGGATTTGCAATTCATGTATCAATATCCTGATGTGCTGCACTTCAAGAGGTCTTTCGATTCAAGTCTGGGAAACATTGAATGAATAATGTGAAGAAACCCTGTTTATGTGTGCTCAGGCTTGTGTTTCGGTGTAAGTTTGTCTCATTCATGCTTTGACTGCAAAGGGACCAGGAGGGCGTCATTGGATTCCATATTTAGCATTGCCGAATACGTACACCAGAAATAACGTGTCTGAGGCACGACAAACATCCTCTCTAGGATGTTTGTCTCGCCTTTGGAACACTTCCGTTCCCCTGTCAAGGGAAAGAGAACCTCCCAATTCAATCTAGTCTTCCCCCCCTTTCAGGGGCCTCTGCTAGCGATTATGTCCAGAGCTCTGATTAGCATTCTGCATTCAATGTCATCGGTTCCATAACCCCTCTGCCAAAGCGAAGCGGTTCTTTAGTGGTTCCAGGGTTTCTGACACGGCCGTCCTCGTCTCTACATGAAACACGACTCATCCTCCGGCGTCCCCGCTCCTCTTGTCCGTCTAGATCGAGGAGTGTGCCATCCAGCAGCTGCTGATCCACTACAAAGCGCGGGACAACCCCGACGAGTTGATCGTGGTGGAGCGGTCGTCGATGGGTCCGATCGCCACGCCCACCTGGAACAAACAACACTGACGATGATCGCCCTGCAGTCAGGTGAAACGCAGGATCCCCCCCCTGTCCCACCCCTCCCCAGCCCACCTCACGCAAGATTGCACACAGGCTCCATGGCGACGCTGCAAACGCAAGCCCTGTACCCCCGAGCTGAGACATCAGCTGGTGTGTGTGTGTGTGTGTGTGTGTGTGTGTGTGTGTGTGTGTGTGTGTGTGTGTGTGTGTGTGTGTGTGTGTGTGTGTGTGTGTGTGTGTGTGTGTGTGTGTGTGTGTGTGTGTGCGTTCCACGTAATAGAATGCAGATGCTAACTTTTTCCCCAATTGTTAAAGGAATGCGATCAAGAGAAGAATAAAATGCATAATACTTGTAGCAACGGGGGTTTTTGAGGACATGGTAGGGGTGAAGTTTGAGGATAACTTTTTTTTTCGTTGGAAAACCACTGTTAGTGTTTAGCGATGTTGGTCTGCCAAAGATTGTCAGTGCTGGAGTCTATTAGGTCTATTGAGAAGCACATCAGCCAGATGTGTGCAGGTAGTCGAGGAGTGCCATGTGTATATACAGATGTGTCAAGAGTGAGACTGTGCCACCTGCAAACTATTGAGCAAAGTCTGTTTTTTCCCCTCCCCATACAACTTGTAATCCTAGCTCTATTTATTTTACAGTCAACAGTAGTAATAGGTCATGCTGGACCAGAAGCGCATAGTTTGCTTGAATCTTGATTAATTGGTCTCTTGTGTTATAAGTCCAGCAGATGCTCACGGTAGACTTACTATATTAATAACAGCAAGTTATGAGGAAGCTTCTGTGCCTTTTTTACCGCATGTACACAGACGTGTGTGTGTGTGTGTGTGTGTGCGTGCAGCATTTAACAAACCCGACATAGCCACATGATTTCATTGGTTGCTCCTCTTCATTTATTCTTGTGGAGCTGATTGACTCTAAAGCCGGATAGGTACATTCTACATGGTTACATGCCTTCAATTCCGTGATGACTTTACTGCAGGACTCTAGTTGACTTTGTGAGCAGAAGACTTGTAGCTGTGCAAAGTAAACGCCATGCAATAAAAAGAGCCCCTTTGTAGGGAAAAGCTGTCCCTTGTCTCTGTCTTAATTCGATTACCGTTGCGCTTTAGATTAGCAGACTGGATGAAATGGATCAGATTTAACATTGAACTCGTATCACTTTTTTTCCCTTTTTCTGGCAGCTCCTTAATTGCAGCGAGTTTCCTGAGACTCGATATGTCGCTGAATAAAAAGCGAAAAATATATAAAAAATGTTTCATCACATCTAATAAAGATAACATTTCATTTTGCATTCATCTACTGATTCTTCATCTCCTCTGCATGAGCAAATGATGAAGTCATTATGAAGTCCTAGCCTCTGATTAGAGATAATAACCTTGCTCTGGGAAGTGAGTGTGACAACTTAGGGCCTCTATGGCCGTAATTAGAAGAGCACCAAATTAGAAGTCAGAGATGGTTTGTGTGTGAATAATAATTTTGACTCATTAGAATGCTTGCACTAAATGACATCATAATCAAAGACTAAAGGTGCCTAGAGTTGGCACCCACCCTCTGCCATGTAATATCTAGTCTTTCATAGTGGAAATGGCACATAGGCAGCCAAATAATAATGTATAGCTTAAAATTAATTAATTTATAGTGCATAAAAATGTAAGACTTGTGGGTGAGAGATGGCAGGACTCTCGATTTATTATCAATCCTGTTTCCAAAATAATTGTTAAAACATTGAAAAACATTGTATTGATCAGTCAAAGCAAACTAATGCATCAGGGCGTTATCAACTTCATTATTTTTGGAGAAAAGAGTGTGGAAGCCCCAGTCAACCCACCTAACTAACTAAACCAGTCTACTAGTACACTCCAACTAAACCAGTCCACTAGTATTAACCCTAATTCAACCAGTCTACTAATTCAAACCCTAACTCGACTAGTCTACTGACGTCAACTAAACGTCTACTGACCCTAATTTAACCAAATTAAATGTTCAACTAACCCTAATTTAACAAGTCTACCATCCCTAATTAAACCCCTATTATACAGTCTACTAACCCAAATGAAACCATTATAGTTACCCAAACCGAATCCGAACCAATCCAATACGAGGGCTCTGCTTCTTCAACTAAAACCCTTTTCCAGAGAGGTGGTTTGCTATTGGCTGTGCACGTTCAGCTACCGTTGTGTTTTATTTATGTGTGTGCTACCGTTCAGCCCTCAACTCGGGGGATTTAAACACGGAGGGCGCTCTTCAATTTCCTCCAGACCCAATCTTGGATACGCCGCGCAATGAGATATGTTCAACCCTTTACTCTACGTGCCCATATTTTGGTGGGCATAGTCTGTAGCCTGAAGTCATAAGAGAGATTGGTCTGAAAGAAAATAAATTCATATATATATATATTTTTTTTACTTTATTTTTAACTGTTAGGGTAACAGAGTGGAATAGAGACTTCTTATTGGACTCCTGTCCAGACAGATGGTAAAGTCATGGAGGCGGTTGTACAAACAGTGAATATACTCACCCTGTATCTGTTTATGGAGTAGGTGGGAAGGGACCCGGCGGCTAATGTACGACTCCAAACTGCCTCCCACAGGTCACTCAGTCGTCCAACTGCCTTGTCAATACATCTTCATTCTTCTTGGTGCTGAGGATGCTCTTTTGAATGATTGGGTTGCAAATGCTGGGATATCCATTATCAGGATAAACTACTGTAATCGTTAACTGTTTACAGTATGATACCCCAAACGTATTCTATTTCTATGATTTATAAAAGCTACAACTTTTTTGGGATTTTTTATTGGATTTAGTGTTTTGGCCTTTATTAGCTGATCTTTAATAATTATGTTCCCTGTGAGATTTGGTTTACTGGCAGATTAGCTTGACTAAAACTAAATCTAAAGATGTGTTGACTTGAGTCTGTAATTAAGGGGCATATGAACAAGATGTATCTAATTTGCCATCATGCAAATGTACGGGATATCGACTCTTCCCATTAGTTCGCTAAACAGATTAGCTTGTTGAATCCTTCTTTTCCTGGAAAATAATAATTAGTTCAGGCTTCCCATGTAGTTGTGGCTTTCCTGTTTCTAGCGGATACCTTGGAAACGTCTTCCGGCATTTCATATTCTCTGGCTTAGAACTTCTATTTTATAGGGTGTCTATTATTTGCCTTCGGTACAAGCAACGTAAATGGCTATGAATGAATTGGCTCCCATGTTCCCTAACTCCCTATTCTCCAGGGAACGCTTTAGTACACCATAGAGAAGGAATATCCATCTGGACTATGTGTATTGGTCGCATTTATAAGACGATGACTATGAAACCTATTACTATGCTAGGCCTACTATGCATCATGGTATACAGTGCTGAATAAGTGTGCATAACATTTCTCAGTGTATTATGGCTATTAGTGCCTATAGGCTATAGGGCTATTCAACAGAAATGTGGTCATGTCGCTGTAGCAAAATGACATGCAATTTCAATTGGCCTTGTACGCAAAGGCAGCTTACATTGCCTTTGCATTAACTAGCGGGTATCTGGCAGCTGTATCCCCCAAGCTCTCTGTGGTTACATTTTGTGTTGTAGGTTACACTAGTAAACTTCTTTAAAACAGCTTCGTACCTTAGCAGAGAAGAACCAATGAACTGTCCCATCACCCTCATCTCACTCTCTGGCAGAGGCTGCCCACCCATAACTCCTGATTTAAGTTATTCATACGCGGCATAGTCTGGAGCGCGCCACAAAGCCACTTCCGTCGATTTAGTGTTTCCCCTGGGGAAACGCTCCCACCAATCCCATTCCTTTCCATCGAGTGGACACGGATCCCGTTAGCACGGGATTAGCGGCTCCACTTCTGCCACCCGGTGACTTCTTCTCGACCCCCACCGTGTGCTTGACTTGATGCGTTAAATAGGCACGTGTTTCCTGGCCGGGGATCTGGTCTTGGGATCTCCCTGCATGGTCGGATTTCTGGCTGTTGCTAGGAAGAGACCCGTTGACTGCAATCCTGCTTTTATTTTTTATTAATGTGTTTGTTTGTTTGAGGCTTGTCTCACAGATCAGACTTTAGATTTGATGTCTAGAGTTTTGATGGACGAAAAGCTAAAATCTTTGAGAACGGGCGTTTCTTTTTCTTTTGCTTCATCGTTCTTTCAATCAAGTTGCTGGCAGCGGGGAACAGTTGGCGTGCAATTAGCGAAAATTTGGCCAGCACTAGTAAAGTGTAAATCGTGTCTGTAAGGTTAGAAATTTGCACTATACACTAACCACTTTAGAAATACAAGTTTCCCCTTCCGAATATTTCATTCCCCAAGCATTAATAGGCTACTTAGAATTGTGAAACTGTTTGGATAGGGAAAGGCACTTAAAATACTTGGCAGGTGATAGGATGAACCATCTGTCTTATCAAGTTTTCCCAAGCTCACCTAGTTACGCATAGGACGCTGATTGGGCCGAACTACTGATGGTTCGGACACAAACACATTGACTCGACGTCTGGCAAAAGAGAGATTATTTTGCTTGATCGTAACCTCATGAATCCAGCTGCTTTGCAAAGGTAGTAAGCCACAGCTTATCAAAACAAAACCCACTAAAACCCTTATTCGCAGATAACAACTCCATAGGGTCGTGTTTTAACAATCCCACTCATCCACTCATCAATCCATGTGGAGTCTCTAGTGGCCATTAGCTCCCTAAATGGTTTCAGCAGATTCCTGATCTTTTTTTCTGGCTACCGTTGGATTAAAAAAAAACCGTCTGCGTGTCATGGATCACAAACACCCCATAATAAGGGGTCCTGGGGGAGCCTCTCCAGCCCGCCAGTCTATCTGCCCAGGGGACCTGACACCACTTCAGGTTACAGAGTGCAGGGCAAAAAACAGTGCAGTTACCATGCACAAACACACACATGCACACATATTCGCACACATATTGTACACACACACAGATACGGACACAGATAAAACACACACACATAAATAAAACCCAAGCAAACACACATGCATACACACACAAACACACGTAAAAAAACATCTGTGTTTATTGTGACAAATTCCTAGTCTAGCAGCAGCAAGAAAGCAGGTTCCTTCCTTTTTTTCTCACTTTGACTCTGGAAATCCAATTCAATCCACCAGCTCTTGATCCGCAACCAAAACCAACTATGCCGTCAGCAGCTGTAGTATTTATCCATAGCGCAAACTAATTCAAGCCACCTGGAAATGCAGTTAGCTCATTGGTGATGGCAGTGAAGGCAAGCGAAAGTTGAGACGACAGAGAGAGATGACAGGCCGTCTAACGGTCGGGTTAGAGGCCACGATGAACAGAGATGAAATGGAGAAGATTAAGATAGCACTGGACATATTTTTATTGTCATTTGCAGTTTTGTGATGCATTTTAATTCAAAGCATTTCATCCAGTTCTGAGTCAATATCCCCCGCCCCCCCCCCCCCAAAAAAAGCTGCCATATTTATTAGAGCACAATGTAAATATCTGAGGTAGTGTGTTTCTTTTTAGCTTTCAGTTTTCAAGCCCAACTGACAAAGTTTTCACACAGCAAGAAGATTCATCTTCTTCAACCCTAAAACTGACAGGAAAGTGGTTTGGAGAGATAATGCCTTTGAGCACCGTTTTAAAATGGATCTCAACACAACATGTCATAATTCAGATAATTTCAGCCTCTGCTGACAGGTCTGATCTGGCAGCTGAGAAGACTGATCAGTTTTCGCTATTGGGACGCAATTGTGAATGAATTGAGGTTGTCATCTTTAATTTTTCTTTCCATCTTGTGACACGCAGACACCCGCAGCAGCATGTTTCCACCTCGCCTGGGTGATCTTCTCCGTCCCCACTTTGCAGCTCATCAACGTTCACTTTCCCCTGGTTACTCATCCCTGCCGCCTAATGAGCACAATCTCCTCTCTAAAGTGAGGTCAACAGAGGGCTCCTCTGATTGGCTCCTAATGAGATAGAAATTAAAGAAGTGGTGCCGGGAGTACTTCCAGACTCCAACGTTTTACCCCGGGTAATCCCAGGCAGACGGCGGCTACCCGTGCATCATATGTGACACATTAGCACCCTAATTGAATTAAAAGAAGGGGCCGGCTTCAGCCCCACTCGAATGAACAGCAGCGCAGACGTGTTGTGAGAGGCGTAGCTCGTCTGAAGAGGCTCACAGCGGATGCATCTTTGTCCTGGGAGAAATTGAGCCAAGGACGCGCAGGCCAGGGTGGATGTAGGCCTACTTAAGTGCATCAACCTTGTGGTTATTGGATGTTTAGACTCGTAAATGATCAAAGCAGGGGAAGACAGGTTTATTTTTTTGTGGGGTTCTAAGTTTCCAGCAGGACCCAGATAATAGGCAGCTCCCGTAGGGACGCTCGACCCGGTGAGAGATAAATCCACCTCGCACAGCCAGCTCACCGGCGCTGGAACACAAACCCGGGCTCCCATTTCGCAATTTAATAGGCTGAAATGTTCCAAAAAATGTTGATGGTCCCCGGAGGCGAGCTATGTGTGACAGTGAAAGATGTTTTCAGTATAGGTAGCAGGGGTCAGACCTTCCTGATCCCTTTATGCCAGAGCTTTCCACACTCATGCACTGGGAAACTGTAAGTGGACATATTCTCCAAATAATCTAATTTCTTAGGATGTCAACGGCATTTTGGTGCACTAGAGTAAGGGATGACGGGAGACAGAGCCCTTTGGGGGGCTTCCATCCTAAATCCTAAATCAACTTGAACACACAAGCTGCTCCTCAGACGGTGGGGAGAGGGGAAGGGGGGTTTTGAAAGGAGCAGTCGTCCGGATAACTTTGCTTATAAATTACAATCGAAAAATAGTAAATGGAACAGTATGAACGAAAACTGTTGAGATTAAGGAGAAAACACAGAAACACAGTTTGAGAGAAAACAGATTCACAAGTGCAAAAAAAAAACAACCCTATGGACAAAATATTGACGACGGGTCAATGAATTTGACCTTGAGGTGGCTGGGTGTGATGCTACTATGGCTCCTGGGCACCAGATCACTGGGGCTTCATGGCTATTTAATCGTATTACCAATGTGTCTATGGTTAGAGCTCTGATTTACCACTTAAGATGGCTCATGTACAAACACACTGGAGTTCAAGAGCCAGCCAATCCATACTTACCTTTATTCCACACCTGGTAAACACATTGGTGAAACCGGCATTCTGTCCATTGGAGCAAAGTGATAGTTCCACGCACTTTTCCAGATGTGGAATTCTATTACACAGAGATGTGACCTCGATGACGCCTGCCAATCAACAGACAGTTCTAAGAAGCAAAAGTAAACGGAAAGATGGTTCGCCACACAACTATAATAGATGCTCAATGTGCGATAAATGTGTGCTAACAGGTTTAAAGCGCATACTAAAGTTTGGAAAAGCCACAACAGCCACCACCACTCACTTAATCTACCTCGACTTGCTTTATACGTTGTAGTTCCCCAGGATGCCTAGGGGAGGCGCTTCACCGCTCAGACGCTAGACGTGCTGAATAGGCCATGAAGTTAAGACCAAGCCATATAGTAAATGGGATAATCTGGGTTTAAAGAGCTGGGAGTGGTGACGCAGGGCTTTACGTTGCCCTAATGGATACTCAGTGACACCTGCCCTCTCCCTGACCACCACAGCCTTCTTTGGCCAACTTCCTTAGCCCAGCTGTGGGGCGCTGCATTCAAATCTCACCCCTGGCCATTCCCGACCGCCAGAGAGGACGTTAACTACATAATAAAGATACAACGGCATTCAGGGCTCTGATTAAACCGGCATGGCCATCAGCGGCTTTTGTATGGTGTAATCGATTGGAGAATGATAAAAAGCCTGATTCTTCAACCCCTTTTACATCATCAAAGGCATGTCTTGGGGAGACTGTGTTAAGATGGTGCTTTGACAGCCCACTCCCATTAATCTCCCTCTCACTCTATATGTCTGTCTTTCTATATTTCTTTCGTTTTAAGCTTCTCAGATGTTAACAGTATGTGCTCTCTCTTCTGGCATGATGAGAAGAAGCATACGAAGGGTATCTTTGGATCCGGTTTTTATTACAGTCTTTGATCCGTCTCTGTAGCTCAAAGCATCTGGGGAAATTTCTGAAAATACATCAACTTAAAAGGGTCGACCAATGCTATTTCAAAAAATTTAATAAATAAAGAATATGATGCTATAAAATGGAATAAACACTACGGTCTAAGTAGACAGGACGTTGACCAGTGAGATTTCATTCGTTGATTTGATAACTATTGTAAACAAATGTGGAAAATTGCTTCACAGGTTGGTTACAACACATCCAAGTAAATCACAATAATTACTGGTGGTCTTTCAAGTAATCTTAAGTGCATGACCTTTTGAGTTGAGGGCTCTAAAATAGATATGCTTCATTATGGAGGATTATGGTGAGGAAAGAGGCTTGGTGTAGGTCTA
The DNA here is from genome assembly GCA_900291075.1 of Melanogrammus aeglefinus. Taxonomy (NCBI): domain Eukaryota; kingdom Metazoa; phylum Chordata; class Actinopteri; order Gadiformes; family Gadidae; genus Melanogrammus; species Melanogrammus aeglefinus. The sequence continues at coordinate 408,587 of OLKM01000101.1, forward strand.
CACCCCACTGTCGTGCTGTATAATTTTGCTACCGCAGTAACTGGTGTGTAGTGTACCCCCAGAAAATCCAAACTTTCCCATCCGACCCACAGAGGGCGATATGGCGACACGGCAACATCCAGTAACTTAGTACGGGCTAGATGCGCTGGTCTCAAGCTTTATAAAGAACGAAAATAAAATAGACCTGAATAAAAACAATAGTCATATAGACCTATACAAATACAGTTTCAGCCTTAAAAATAACTGTGTGAACTGAATATCATTTGAAACGCGTCATATTTAATGTAGTCTATACACCTTATTAGCTATATGAGAAAAGAAAATGCCGATGAGCACATTGTTGACCAGGGTGAGTGAGATCGCTATAGATAGGCCTACCGGTAATAACAGCGCATGAGAAAGTTCTAAATGCAGTTGGTTGCTCATCGTGTTAAAATGTACAGTGGTAGGAAACAGTGGTATGCTGCAGTACTGTGGTGCTCCCTCTCTCTATCTGGGTCGCTCGCTCTCTCTCTCTCTCTCTGACTCACCCCCCCCCCCCCTCTCTCTCTCTCTCTCTCTCTCTCTCTCTCCTCTCTCTCTCTCTCCTCTCTCTCTCTCCTCTCTCTCTCTCTCTCTCTCTCTCTCTCTCTCTCCTCTCTCTCTCTCTCTCTCTCTCTCTCTCTCTCTCTCTCTCTCTCTCTCTCTCTCGCTGTGGACGGATAAGAGATGGGCGGGGTGAAGTACAGCTGACATCCAGTCCAAAGAGCTCCCTTTACGCAGAAGAAAGCGAACAGGTCCAGCGCTCATAACAGTTAACTTCATCACCATTTTTTAAAAAAAAAAAAAAATTATAGAGGAGAAAGAGTGCAAATTGTACGTCTTCAGCCCATTTAATTTGGATTATCTTTTTGATATTGAGCGAGAGGTATCATTTAGGATCGACGCGTTGGAAGAACCGGAGAAGTGATAGTTGGGGTGCATGCCAACCAAGTGCGACTTGCTATCTTATTCATGCAAATTCATAAAGTCATCATAGGCGTGCCTTTGGGCGATGGAGTCACAGCCGGACGACCATACCCCTTGGAGGAACATCAGCGATCTGCAAAGCCTGTGATGTGCAGACAGTGCAGTGTTCGGACACATTGACAGCAGCAGCACCTCGGACATGTTTCGCAAGTTCTAAAAAAAGGCGAATGGAAAGACGAGACGGGCACACTTCTCTCTACAACTCTTCTTGACCACCGAGTCGAGCCTCCTTCGTTCTGCGACACACTCACAAGGATTTTATACGTTCCGTTCACAGCCTTCCATACCATCAATTTCTTGGTGTAGTGTGCCATTTTAAATTACTTGACTAAATTATTTTTTTTAAAAAAATCTGTGATTTAGTCGAGGTGCGTTTAGATTATACAGTAGCGAGTCTCCACTGATGCGGATGAAGCCCAACAAGCAGCGGTCAACTTAATACAACTCGCTCCCAGTCTATCTCCCTTAACTTCTTGAAAAACTTCCACCAGATCCACTTTAATATCACTGCACACTTTGAATTATCTTCCCACGATGTCCGAGGACGACATCAGCTCCGCCGCCACCGGCAGCTCGGTTCCCGGGCTGCCCGACGGCAGCAGCAGCAGCAACGTCAGCGTCCTGAGCTGGGAGCAAGTGCAGCGTCTCGACGCCATCCTCACGGAGACCATCCCCATCCACGGCCGGGGCAACTTCCCCACCCTGGAGGTGAAGCCGGGGCAGATCGTCAAGGTGGTGCGTAGTCGGATGGAGGAGAAGCACATCCACGTCCGTGACGTGCGGCTGAACGGCTCCGCCGCCAGCCACGTCCTCCACGAGGACAGCGGGCTGGGCTACAAGGACCTGGACCTCATCTTCTGCGCAGACATGAAGGGGGAAAGTGATTTCCAGATCGTGAAGGACATTGTTTTGGACTGTCTTCTAGATTTTCTGCCCGACTGCGTCAACAAAGAGAGAATATCGCCGTTAACGTTAAAGGTAGGCCAACACGACCACCCTAAATGGGTCCGTTTAATGAATGCAGTAATGAACTGATTATAGAAACTCGATCCATTTGCGCCGTTCAGCGGAAAAGTGCGCATGGCTTCCTCTACAATTAGATTAGCCGAGTGATAGTAGGCCTATAGTTGGGTTTCTGTGGTTAAGAGGATGACGTTAAACCAATTGCCTTGAGCCACCTAGATCCCACATTCTAGGGCAAGTATACCTTATGGGCTTTAATGGCGTCAATCAAACCGGGAATAAATATAACGTGACGTGAGAATGGCACAAAATAGCAATGATTGTCAGATCAGTTGTGGATATGCTAAGTGCCGTTTTATTCCCCAGTTGCAGGAGACGTCACAGTGTAAACACATGTCACACTGGCGCCATCTTGGGTCCCAAATCGCATTAAAAACAATGTACAAATATATAAATAAAAAGTTAAAGTGTAGAAGTCGGACATGGACATTGACCGCAAGATAGTTTCAATTTATTTGCCTTTATTCAGTTCACTCATCCCATGATTCGGTTACGGTTTATAGTCTATTAAAGGTGTTTAATGTGTATTACAAATAAAAACAATGTTTATTTCCGCCACACAGCATCCTTCAGAATTCAGAGATGTCAGGAATGTTTAGGGAAATCACATGTCTTTATATTCAATGAATATTGAATGGCATATGGAATCATGTACTCACTCTCCTCTTCTCTCCCTGACACACACACACACACACACACACACACACACACACACACACACACACACACACACACACACACACACACACACACACACACACACACACACACACACACACACACACACACACACACACACTGAATCAGGAAGCATATGTGCAAAAAATGGTGAAAGTGTGTAACGACTCGGACCGTTGGAGCCTCATCTCGCTCTCCAACAACCGGGGGAAGAACGTGGAGCTAAAGTTCGTGGACTCTCTCCGGCGGCAGTTTGAGTTCAGCGTGGACTCCTTCCAGATCCGCCTGGACTCCCTGCTGCAGTTCTACGAGTGCTCCGAGAACCCCATGGCCGAGACCTTCCACCCCACCGTCGTGGGCGAGAGTGTTTACGGCGACTTCGGCGAGGCCCTGGACCACCTGTGTCACAAGGTCATCTGCACGCGCAACCCAGAGGAGATCCGCGGCGGGGGGCTCCTCAAGTACTGCCACCTGCTGGTGAGGGACTTCCGGGCGGAGTCGGAGACGGAGATGAAGTCGCTGCAGCGCTACATGTGCTCCCGCTTCTTCATCGACTTCTCGGACATCGGCGAGCAGCAACGCAAGCTCGAGTCCTACCTGCAGAACCACTTTGTGGGGCTGGAGGACCGTAAGTACGACTACCTGATGACGCTGCACGGCGTGGTCAACGAGAGCACCGTGTGCCTGATGGGGCACGAGAGGCGCCAGACCCTGGGGCTGATCGCCATGCTGGCGGTGCGCGTGCTGGCCGAGCAGAACGTTATCCCCAACGTGGCCAACGTCACCTGCTACTACCAGCCCGCCCCCTATGTGGCAGATGGCAACTTTAGCAACTACTACATAGCGCAGGTGCAGCCCATGTTCGCCTGCCAGCAGTCCGCCTACTCCACCTGGCTGCCGTGTAACTGAGCTCTGGTTCCGGCCGAGGGGAAATGCGAGGGAGAGTCAGAGTGGTTTGTTTTGAGGAAGGGCCGCCAAACCTTGCAACCTCCCCCCCCCCCCTCCCCTCCCCCCAAGTGATGTTTTTGTTAGTCGTTTTTATAAAAAAAAATTGCAGCTAAAAGAAGCAGCTAAAAGAAAGAAAGGAAGAAAATGACTCTGCATCTTTATGTTTTGCATCAAAGCTTGTCTTTTTGTTGTTCATACTATGAGTTTGAATGCTAAGCGAAGAACAGTTGGCTCTCCAAGCAGAATAGTCACTGTGAATATAACCGATTTTGCCGCCCCTAGGGGCGGCTTTTAAGTAATTAAATGGGGAGAAAAATCAACCTGTGATAGCTTCAAATTCTGAGTCGCTGCAGAATTTCCACTGACTCTGTCCCAGAAGGACTGATGCTGTCCAGAAAGCGATTAGCCAGCACATCTCCATAGCAGGGCCAGCACTCCTTACCTGGAGGCAACACTTGTTCGTCAAACAACTCAACTACGAACAGGCCCGTTTCTTCTCAGGGGTGGACGGTCGCTCTATAGCCTCATTTGGTTTTTCATTCATCTAATCATTCATCTCTCTCTCTCTCTCTCTCTCTCTCTCTCTCTCTCTCTCTCTCTCTCTCTCTCTCTCTCTCTCTCTCTCTCTCTCTCTCTCTCTCTCTCTCTCTCTCTCTCTCTCTCTCTCTCTCTCTCTCTCTCTCTCTCTCTCTCTCTCTCTCTCTCTCTCTCTCTCTCTCTCTCTCTCTCTCCAGATGAGCAGAGGAAAGGTTGTCATTATGAGGCAGAATGGCAAAACCTCTTTACTATTCATTTGGATATAATGATGGTTGTTTACAGACCAAAGATTTTGATTATTTCTAAAAGATAATACCCAGGTTTTCATGGGAAGAATGAAACATTATATATATTTATATATATATTTATATATATATATATATATAATGTAAAATGTATTTGTATATGTTAATATGTGTTTAATAATAAGTGCCTAAGGCCTTTCTGTAGGCTGAAAAGGAGAAAGGTTTAAAAGGGGTGTGTGTATGGTGAACAAGCCTCACACCCGTCACACAGAACAGCAGCACCCTAGGCCTGTGAATGTACGTGTGAAATTACATTTCCTGTGGTCGATGTGGCCATGGACAAAGACCAAGAAAAATAGGGTGCCCTGTGTTACTGTTTTATAGTTAAAGGTGCAGATAATACTTTTTTGGAGCAGCGAGATAACAGCAAAGTATGGGATTGATTGGTTGTTGCAAAATCCTGTTTATAACAAATAGTCTGTTTATATTTTTCCATCAAGCAAATACACCTCTAAAAAAAACTAAAACCTCTGGAACGTTACTAGACATATACCTAGACAAGAAGGATCTTACTCATTGGTCAATGGTGAACAGAGCCAATCATTCAATATGATTGGCTCACAGTAGGCTAAGCTCCAGGCGTAGCTCTTTATATAGTCCCTGTATAGTCTGTATCCGTGAATCACATATCTTATGTATTTCACTCACCACCAAACTTGAAGGAAGTACCCGAAAGAGAGACCGAGCTAGATTGGTTAAGAGAGAGAAAGGGGAATCGCTGTGTTCACAGAAATCAGTAGACTGAGGGCCTGGTGTGCTGCCCATGCACTCCCTCACTCAGCCATGTTTGCAGAGACACCTCAAATGGGGGGACAGTATTTGCTGTAGCACCCAAGCAGGGAATTCCGCAGGTGCTGACCAAGACGTAGGACTGAGCCCTGCTGTGTCTCTGTCATTCATTGGATATGGAGAGAGGAGGCCCTTGAATCGAGGAAGGGAGGAAAAGAACAGGAAACTAAAGTGCCAAACAAGCCACAGCACGCTGGAATGTGATCTCATTGGTTATTACGAGAGAAAAAAAGTGAGACATTTTGTTGTTAATATTGAGACAGAGTTAAAGAGAGGGGATAGATGCAGGGAGTGTGTGAAGGGGGGGAGTGCGTGCAGGACAGAGAGTGGACAATGGAAGAGTTTGAAAGAGAGGCCTGGAGAGATGGGTGCAGCTGGTGCTGGGGTTCAGACCCCCAGGCCCCCTTGCTTTTTGGTACTTGCTGTCCCGTTTAAAGTAAGGGTGCTAATTTTAGTTTATGCTGCAGGTCTTCATCTTTTTGGGGGAAACCAGAGTGATCTCCGGTTTTTTTCTTGAATCAGATTTTGCATTTACGTGTATGTGTGTGTGTGTGTGTGCGCGCGTGCCCGTCCGTGTGTGTGTGTCTGTCTGCGTGCGTCTGGTGGTGTTCTCTCATCCAATAGGAATTCTGTTTTGTTTGCTCGGTCTTACATACTCCCGATTATAATCTGCTTTATTGATTTCTTTCCGAAGGACCATCCATTTTTGACACTAACCTGTGGATTGTGTGGGCGATGTGTTGTCGTTTTGAAAGCTCTGTACAGAGTTGACTTTCTAGCTAGCTCTAGTCTGCCTGTCTTTTAGTACTGTGCCTGTCGGTTTAGAGAGTGTTGGTTTCTGCATTGTCTTGTACATGCATTGTTTAAAATGTCAATTTTCGGCTGATGCAGTCTTTACAATCAACCTTAAAGATACACGGAAAACAATCCGGTGTTGTATGTATATTTTTTATGATTGTCATTTTTAAAAAAACATTTATCGGACACTGCAGCCATTGCAGGGCTTTTGAATCTGTGATCAGACTGCAACGGATAAGTTCTCATTAGCCTTCTGTTCGTTGTTTTCTCCTTTTTTTTGCAGTTCTTATACTTTCTGTTGCTGATGGTAAAAACATTTCCATCAATAAAAAAAAAGATAACTAAACTCCACTGTGTTGTGTGTTCTAACCTCCTGAGTTGGCCCTTCCTGACTTTAGTAACACACATATGACGTTGAGTGCACTTCATAATGCAAAGCCACATAAACTACCGGCTGTTTACTACCTTATAGTGAGGTGATCAATCTTCCCATACATGGATTATGTTTTAACATATACGTGTGTTTTCGTTTTTAATCAAGAGTGTTTTTTATTTGTGGTTAATAATAAATGGACAAGACACAACATTGATATGACTGATAGAATCAAAAATATCCAAACAGGTACAAACAGGTATCCCAGCCACCCAACCCAAACCACAGAGACACATACTGTGAAACCTATATTTATTTCAGGGTTCTGATTGGTTGACTAATCAGAGGCCCTCCCATGCCAGGGGCCGACATGATTTATAAGCCCAGTCAGATCTCCAGCCCTGAGCTACGACTGCGAGGAAAGACCTGCTGGTGAAAGTGGTTGGACCTGCATCTGTCCTCCCAAAAAAGCGAAAACGCCTGAAAGCGCTTTTTGTGCGTAATGAATATCTTTGCTCGCTCAGCAAATTCTCTCGATTTCCCCGCACACACAACACCTCGCTCCCCGCACAACTCCCCCGGGCTGTGCACACACTGACACACAAACACAGCCAGGCACACAAACACATGCACACACCCACGCACATAAACACACACACCCACACACAAACACAAACTCACAAATACACGCCCACACACCCACACACACAACCACAAAGTCCCACCGACACACACACATCTCTCTTTTTAGGACAGTTTCAAATAATCCCCAATAGATTCAGCATTTCTATGCTGTAGGTGAGATAAAACGGGTTTTGATGCAGAAGGAACTGTTTATTATTGGGTGCCTTGGGGCAGGGTGTGAAGTGAGAAACATTATGCAGAGGAGGCGAGGGACGGATATATTTAGCAGCAATGGTAATGTCATTAACACTGTCACTTAAGCATCTAAGATGATTCATCTAGGCCACAAGATGAATGACATGGCAGATCCAGCCAACACACACACACACGCACACACACTCACACAAATGCACACAAATACACACACAAATACACAAACACACACTCACATCTACACACACACACACACACACACACACACACACACACACACACACACACACACACACACACACACACACACACACACACACACACACACACACACACACACACACACACACTCCCACAAATACACACACTCCCACAATTGCACACAAATACACCCATACACAAATACACACTCACACATAGACACACACACTCATACACACACACTTATTGGTTTGTACACAGAGACACCCATTGTATGCAGTGTGGATACATTTTAAGACAAACATGGAAGCTTAAAACCATTCCAAATTGTTACAATTGTTACTAAACATTCATGGTTTAAATGGTGTTTCCACTACTCTTACCAAACAGAGTTGTTATGGGTTGAACTATCAGCTTAGCAGTGAAATTGGACCCGAACATAGAGAATCACTCCATCAGCTCCTTGTCACGGCCTGTTAATCCTTGTGTTGCCACTGTTATTGGAAAGCAATTCCAGCAGCAGCATTGTAGCTACACTGAGCACATATTCGCTGTAAACAAGAGAACCCCCACATACCCTCACACATCTAACCTGGCTGTAATGATAGAGCAAATTAACAACGAAATGTGTAAGAATTTCCGTAAATAATAACGTCTATAAGAAAAGAACCACATCAACAGAAAACCCCGAAACATCATCCTACATGTTTCGAATATCGCCCACAGATCCAGAGCCCTCGCCATCCCAAGCAAACACAGGGAATTGTGCATTCCATTTGAAGTGTGTGTTTACAAACTCTTACAGATGGGCTATTGCATAACTTGGAAACATATTAATTTTCCATCATCCCGAGCGCCTGGCTGCCTGCTTATAGCATCTCTGCGGCATGAAAAACCGAGTGAGATCAGACATCTTTTTTGACATTTTTCTCGTCATGAATCTTTTAATGAAATAAGTGAGGACATTTGGCGAACGATTTCCATTTAGAAAAGAAACGGCCCGGATTTGGCACATTTAGTTGGGACTAGTCCATTCTGCTGATGGTTGCAAAATCAAATATAGGACTGGGGAGGGCGGGGGGGGTCTGCTATTGTTAGTGGTTTATGTTTAGGCTTTGGTGAGTGAAAGCCCATTGTTGTCGCATTTTCTGACTCATCTGTGAAGTGCTGGGGGGCTCCTGAACTGGACTTCATTTCAATATGTTGAAGAACAGAAATGACCACATGCATTTCACACTCGTGGACAGCCACACACACAAGGAAAACACACGCGTGTATACGTACGTAAAGAGAGTGACACACGCATACAAACACTCACACACACACCACACACACAGGGGGGGGGGGGGGGGGGGGGGGGGGGGCGGTCAGTTTGGGTCAGATCAATTGTTAGAGCCTCAGAGTATGCGGCGGGACTTGACCAGAAAAACATAGTGCGGTAGGTCAGAGACCTACCGCACTATGTTTTTCTGGTCAAGTCCCGCCTCATACTGTGGCACTGTCCGAATCCCTGTTCTCCCTCCCTCCGGCAGCCGCTCAGTCCAGCCTGGCACAGCGCGCCGACACTGTTGTGTGGTCCTACCTGCATGTAGCAACCAATATTTGAAACATTGAAATTATTTTGAAATGTCCTTGAAAATAGATATATTTTTTTAAAGTATATATTTATTCCAATCAAGCCTCCTTTTCTGCAGCGATATGTGTAAAAACAAACCAAAGATGCAGGAGGCCAGCGGTATGTGTGTCACAGCTGTGCACTCTTCAAATGTACTACCCGTGGATTTCCCCGATATGCTTGTGGAAACAATTCAGACAAAAACACACAACAGGCACGAAAACACGAATTCCGAGCAAAGTCGTTCAAAGGACGAGGGCAAAGGTGAGCCTGGGTCGGATCCATAGAAGGTTAAAGTCCCTGTAATTGGCTGATGAGTTGTGAGGGGCGTGCTATTGATTATTCAATAACACAATCACAAGGGTTATCGCCACTAGAAAAAATGTTTGCCAGAGATGATGATGATAGACTGTACATGTAAGGGTATTGTGTGTGTGTGTGTGTGTGTGTGTGTGTGTGTGTGTGTGTGTGTGTGTGTGTGTGTGTGTGTGTGTGTGTGTGTGTGTGTGTGTGTGTGTGTGTGTGTGTGTGTGTGTGTGTGTGTGTGTTAGTGTGTGTGTGTGTGTGTGTGTGTGTGTGTGTGTGTGTGTGTGTGTGTGTGTGTGTATGTGACACAGAGAGAAGTTAAGTCATTATATCTGACCGCACTTCGCCCCTCGAAGTTCCTCCACACATAGACTCCTGAATGCACCTTGTGATTCCAAATGTCAGGGATGACATTAGTCAGTCAATCTGCATCAGTGTGTTTGTGTGTGTGAGATCAAGGTTTTATCGTGTGATCTCCCAAACATTAAGCTGTTTGCATTTTCTTTCCTTGTTTTGAGTGTTTTATTGTGATTTAAATACTTATTTGTAGCTATTACATTCATCCAGCTTTTGTATGTAACATATACAGACTTTATTCATAATACTTTAATCCTATCATTCAAGCACTTCATTCAAAAGTTATTGTCCTGATGATGAACGTCATCTTCCCCGTCCTGTGGCTATGACGCGCTCAGAGTCCTGGCATGGTTCATTAAATGCCTTGAGAACAACACTGATCAAAGTGAATGAATGACTCCCAGCTTGATCCAGTCTGATTGCGGTGTTTGGGTCCTATTTGACACATTGAACAATATCTCCTCCTGACTCCTTTAGACACACTATAATTGTGGGAAGAAAAATAGACGGGGAATGGAAATGGTACAATAGGCCTACACTGAAACTTAAGGTCTTTATGTGATTAAATCATTCTGCTGCTTATAGGGAATCAGTCGTGGTGTATTGTGCGTTGTATTGTGTGTGCTTTTTTCTGTACTGTTGTATTATGCTGTGTCCTCTATCCATGTTCTCCTTTTTTTCTGGTCCTGTCTGCCCTATCCTAATGCATCTGCATGCCAGTCGAGTCTACGACGGTGAGGTACCGCTGCGGTTCCTTCGGTGACCTTACAAAGTAAAAGCCTCGCAGTGAAATGGTCAGGAACAGTCATGAGTGAGGTCACCACTCGCACAACGCTCCCATAACCTCAGTGACTGTCTGGAACACTTTAGCGTGATGCATAACACAAGCCATGCACGTCAAAAAAAGTTATATATATATATATTTATAAGCACTTTACTGCAATTAGGATGGTGCACTGTGTTTTGCTAATACTAATGGATATCTTTGGCGACGGTTCATGTGGGAAAGTAATCATAATTAAATAAACGACATTCGCCGCAACTTCCCAATGTACTTCAGCAGTCTGTTTCTCATCTGGATGACCATCATGTAGAGTTCATTTTCATCCACATGCAACCATTTAATCGTCAACTATATGCTTGAAAGAGCTCTCAAAATTGCTTTATATTTACAAATGGATGAGGGGATTTGACTTGACCGAATAAGAGCCGGGCGACTGTGTTTTGCCTGACTTGTGTATAACCGACACAATAGTTTGCTGAAAGAAAACAACCTCTACCGACAACATTTGTTTAGGAGACAAATAAACCCTGTTTCGGCCTGCTCCTCAGTGACCAGGCAAGGGCCCAGATGGCAGCGCTGACAAAAGAGCAGGGTAATACGAGGAACCGGTGAAGAGATGAAAGAAAATTCTCCTGTGGATGGGGAGAGGCTGAGGACTACCGACACAGAATCTACCCCTGAATCACTGTGCTGCAGGCGCTGGGATCATCACCTGTATCGCTGTCACAGATGACATTATGCTCAAATCAAACTCAGGTTAGTTAGCAACAGAACCTCAGTGGAGGAGGGCTAAGACCCCCCCCCCCCCCCATTCACACATGAGTGTGTGTGTGTCCACATGGTTGTGCGGTTTGTGTGATTGTACATATGTGTGTGTGTGTGTGCGTGCTTGCACGTGCGTGCACGTGCGTGCGTGTGTGCATGTGTGTAATGTGTGTGCGTGTGCATGTTTGCCCGTGGGTGGTTGTTGACGCCATCCCAGAACGTCCTCATCCCCTCCTCAAAAAAGTACTGGACGGTTCACAGAAAAGTAATTCATTGTCTGACAGCTGTTTTATTTTCTCTGGCTTTGCTTGAGTCCTGGGCTATAATTCCTCTCTCACAAAATGCACACACACACACACACACGCACCCACACACACACACACACACATACACACACACATTACACACACATACACACTAACACACTCACACATACACACACTCACGCAAACACACTATCTTACACACACAAACACACACAAACACAGACACACACACACACACACACACACACACACACACACACACACACACACACACACACACACACACACACACACACACACACACACACACACACACACACACACACACACACACACACACACACACACACACCACTCTGGTGATCCGATCACAAAACATGCAACCATGCAAACATACCTGATGGTTTAACACAAACACAAATACGGTGATGATGCACAAACACCTTTATTACAAGGCAAAGACAAACACAAACATCAATATTTGAATTGTGTGGTGACTCAAGAGGGGGCTCCTCGGGCTAGTCTGGTGGCCCTCTCTCTAGGTCTATAGTGCCTGACCGTCAGCCTCTGGGGCCCTATAGACCTACATAAATAGACCAATATGTGCAGAAGTATAACCGCCAAATGAACATGCATGTCAAACGTGTGGTTTCATGTGGTTTGTTGAAGGTAGGCTCCATGGTCCAAAGAGCATTTAACCCATATGGACAAATTTTTTCTTTTTTTCTGTGTGCTTGAGAATACTTGCTCTGGATGACTCATGGGCAGCAGAGCCCGTCTCATATTTGTTTCCCCCGCTGTTTCCTGACTGATTGACCCACGCTGCTAAGCGCTGGCTTGGTACCGTGACTCCAGCCCAGTGTTGGACACCATCCCTGCACTCATTTGTCAGGATGATAAACCACACTGACCAGACATGGTTTTTGGCATCATGAGAGAGTGTGTGTGTGTGTGTGTGTGTGTGTGTGTATCTGTGTATCTGTGTTTCTGAGTGTGTGCATACGTGCGTGTGTTTTTGTGTGTGTGTATCTGTGGGAGAAGGGGAACCACAAACACATTCCCCATCCTCAAGGGTAGAGCTAATAAAAATTAGCTTCTCTGCGTGACATCCAATGTAATTTTATTGAATCAACATTTTACATTAATGGCTTACGTCTTGGCCTGGATAGCAGAGGGGAAAAGGATACTATTCCCCTACCTTCTCCTTCTTTCCTGCGTCTCCCACATGCACTGGAATCTTTTGGATCCGTTAATCTGACGGTTCCATGTTTTCAAGGAGACTTGCACTTGGCTTCTGCTGTTTTTCAGAGAAAGGTCCGCACATAATCAAACTCCACATGCTTTAGAGAAACTTGAGAATGGTCCTATTAAAAATTATTCTCTAATGATTTATGACCCGCACTGGCCTATCTTAGATTATGCAGCAGTGATTCAGGTTTTCAGATGTGGCAAAGACATATTCCATGAGTTTTTTAATAAGGGCTGACGAAGAGCAGATGAGGTATCGCACTTGTGCGCATATGAAAAGACGGGAAGAGCCACTTGAATCTGGCTGGGATAATAGCGTAGATAAACCCCCCCCGGACTCCATTTTGGCAGGGATCGACTTTCTCATCATGCGCTCATTGGCAGCCCCGTTAAGTGCATTGCGATACATTTTCACGAACCAGAGCAGAGCGATTACGCTTCAAACGCCTACAAGTAGAGCAGCAGCGAAGCCTCAGAAGATACGGCTCTCCGAGGGCTTTGTCTTAATGTTTTAAAGGACCAAAGTGCCAATTTTCAGCATACCTCGCCCAAAGTGCTCATTAAAGTTAAAATGACACCAGTTAAGGGCTTATAAAGCGTGAGCTTTTCGCGGCGGGCTGGTGGTGAAAGCTAGCGCCCTCTTCAGAGAAAACAAATAAATAAATTAAGTGTTTTGGAGCGGTGGCGCTGGCCAGGTCTTCACCGCCCGCCCGGGAGGAAGCCCTCAGATGTGCCGCTGGGGCCCTTACTTACCTGGGCTCAGATCACAGTCATTATCCCGTTTCCATCGGCCTGCTGCCTGCGTCGGCCCCATACCCTGCTGCCGTCTCGACCAGACACACCTGCCCTAGCCCTTCAGCAGCAGGGACTAAGTACCACCGTGACCAAACAGGGGGGTACGACATTCTGACAACACCTGTGATGACAGGCAAGGCCCTTTCCCGCAGGCACGGAGACCTGTCTCAAGACAGCTGGTCCTGAAAAAAGACCAAAAAATGAGAACTCATGTGTAATGCGTGAGTTGGGGGTCAATTGTTTGTTTCAGGAGCCGTTGGTGACCTGTACAGCGGCAGGGGAACTTGAGCTTGACAGCAGGCAGGTTAGACAAAGCAAAACAAGCCTTGATGAATTCCATGCACACTTATTTATTTTAAAGTCAGCCTGGGCTATTTTAGGGGACCACTGACCCTGAGGACGGGGATATAAGTCCTGGGACTGTGGGCCCTGTCAACGAATTGTTGTCATGGGACCATTCTCTATTTGAGGAACCTGGACCCTAGGGGCCTCAGGACCCCTTGGCACCTGTCCATGGACTGTGGGCCCTGTCCAGGGACCTTTGACCTGGCAACAAAACCCTAACCCTAAAATCCAACATAACCATGAAACCATACACTAACTCCCCCTTAAAACAGAGTAGATCAAAGGTTTTTATGGAACAAGAATCATGCATGAAATAAATAACTATATATATCTATTATTTTTGTTATTTGAAAGTATGATATTACCCTTAGATCCATCGCTATATATAGCTATAAAGAAATATATATAGCTATAAAGATATATCTTTAGTGCACTGAAACATAGTTGTTTCCTGTGGACGGCCACAGCACACTCTGTGCTGGGCTTGTTTTGCTGGGGTACTGTGCTTCATGAGGTCATTTTATGCGAGTTAGAGTCCCTCGGCGGGTCACGGGCCAGCCGGGATAGAGCGGGGGGGCCCTCGTGTGACCCTGTTCTGTTGTTGTGTGGGATCCAGCAGCGCCCCCCCCCCCCCCCCCCCCCCCCCC
>OLKM01000101.1:423663-438663 GCA_900291075.1 Melanogrammus aeglefinus
AGAGAGAGAGAGAGAGAGAGAGAGAGAGAGAGAGAGAGAGAGAGAGAGAGAGAGAGAGAGAGAGAGAAAGAGACAAAGGGAGAGAAAATAGAGAGAGAGAAAGAAAGAGAAAGAGAGAGGGAGAAAGATAAAGTCAGGGAAGTCAAAGGTTACGAGGGGTAAATAAGGACATCCCCCCAATTCCCCCTTATGCTCCATAAACCACTGCTGCACAACCATGACGTCCGGGACAGGAGACATGGTAATAAATGCATTGTACACGCTAAGATCTGGGCATAGAGTCTACAGCGGTCTACTAGATATAAAGTCAATGCTCAGATACCGACGCCCCTTGGACCCAAGGCATCCACTATATGGGTAGCTGCACTTCATCAAATCTCAGATAAACCAGATAAACAAGAACTTCATGTTTGAGCAATGAGGCTTCTCATTTCTAGAAAGCAGCTTCTTGTCGCGACCACATTGTACAGAGAAACACCCTTTAATTCATTTTGATAAATTACTTTATAATTGACATGACATGTGTTCCTAAATGATGTAATTCCCACCAACCGAACCAGGTTCAGAAGTTGGGATAACCGCCTGCCAATGGATAAACTGGGGGGGTCTGCACTTACTAATGAGACAGGAGGGGTCAGAAGGGATTCGCTTGGAGCTTGTAACACATAGTATGTCCTCAAACATTAGGAATATTTGCCTAAACACGTAATGCTTGGAGTTACACAAACATATTGATCACCATATTCTCTCCCGGTACACATGTGATGCCAATGAGTTGAGCTCTATAGACTGTATATCCCCGGGGTAGGTAGTTGTGTGGGGTTGGGGGTTGGGTCAGGTGAGCAGGAATGCCGCAACAGGGCTGAGGCCCCATCGCTGCAAAAGTGATGGGCTGAGGCCCCACTCGGCTTCCTGCGTGAGAAACGTACCCACGTTATGATGTGATTATTTCCTTCGCTCCTTGCTTTCTTCTCAACACTTCTTTCCCTCCATCTCTGTGTTTACTCGACTCCTCCACCGTCTTGGGAATTCAAACTAGGAGGACACAATTCTGATTCCTTTGACGCTGGATCACAACAACCAAACACAGAGGCCAGCATGTACATACAACCATCATCAACAATTCGACTAGAAATACGCACACCCTGACGTCAATTCAGCCCCCCCCCCCCGAAAACTCACCCTCCTGGTTGGTTCAGAACACCTCAACAGATGCCAAGTCCTGGATTAAAGGTGACACAGAACTCAAAAACATACACATACATATGCATGCACACACACACACAAACACACACAAACTTACACATGCATGCACGTACACACACACACACACACACACACACACACACACACACACACACACACACACACACACACACATGCACGCAGAAATACACACACACATGCGTGCGTGCATGCACACACACACACACACACACACACACACACACACACACACACACACACACACATGCACGCAGAAATACACACACACATGCATGCATGCACAAATGCACACACACCGCATGCATGCATGCACAAATGCACACACACACACACACACACACACACACACACACACACACACACACACACACACACACACACACACACACACACACACACACACACACACACACACACACACACACACACACTGTGAAAACGACTGTCAATCACAGCTGGCTAGCAGACTTCTTCTTGGGTTTCCATCAGGTACTTTTGAGACTTGTTGGATCACGCTATGCTAATAGTTGGCCTTCGACAGCAGTAACCATGTCAAGAAAGCCCTATTCTCCCTTCTCAGCTCTAAATGGCGATGGGATTTAGTGAAGATAGCACGCGACCGAGCAGTGCTTTTAAACAACGCAAAGAGATTCTCTCATCGCTGTGGCGAAGTGGCGCTGAGACTTTCTTTCTGGACAGCGCTGGATGTAATGGTTGGCCGGGAAACATAACACATGGACCGAATCATAGACGCAACACCAAGCTCCCTGAAGTCTCCATCTTTCTCTCATTGTTTGACACATCGTGCTGCTCAAACAGCCTATCTGTTGTGCTATGGTCTTTTCGATTCCTGCCAGGAATTACACAAAATGTTTTGGTTGCTCTCTCATTTGTTGCTCTCAACGCTTTTCTACCTTTGAATGCTTAAAAGCAAAGTGGATATTTTCTGAGATCTAGATACGTTTAAGTTCTAAATGTGTATACCAAATGTCAAATGCATGCATAAAATACATTGAAGAAATAAGATTACACTGACGGGGCTTGGGTGGGTGTGTAGGTGGGGTTGTGCGTGGGTTGGGTTGGTATGTGCGTCGGTGGAAGGAGGGAGACGGGGGGTTCTTGAGGGTTCATGGGGTGTGTTGTCAGAGCCAGTATTCAGAGTCGATGACTTATGAAAGGCTCGCTGATATGGTGTAGCCATGTGCAACCCGTCGACAAACAAACACACACACAAATACACACGCAAGCACGCACAGACAAGCAGACACACACACACACACAGCCACACACACACACACATACACACACACACACACACACACACACACACACACACACACACACACACACACACACACACACACACACACACACACACACACACACACGTGCGCACAAACATGCACCATTGGATACAAACATGAACATATGTTAACCCTGAGCAGGCTGTTCAAGTAGTAACCTGCATTAGCATAGTGAACCTTCCCTCTTTGGCCATTGTAATGTTGCTTTCAACATAGCTAATATAAATCACAATTCTGTTTATGATTGAGTTCAGTGGAAGGGCAAGGCATACCTTTTGCCTCGCGTTTTTCCAATGCACACACTGGAAAGGCTTCATAGTGGAAGCCTAGATATATAAAGAAGGTTCTCAAGGAGTTATCTACTGATGCCTGACTGCACAATGCATAAAAAAACGACAATAATTATGTTCTGTTATTTGTTTTTATGCCTTTATACTGTATAGGTGCAACATATTTTGTGAAATATTGGCATTCAACATATAGCTCTCACTCATTCTGTGCATGGATGAATGCCCAGCCTACAAATTCAACGACAGTAAGACTCTTATATATGCATTTCATCACTTTAGTATTACAACAGGAGCGGCAGAAGAGACTTATTTGGGTGAATGTGTCCCCGCTTCTCCAGACCGCTGCCTGGAGATGTCCCTTTAAAGATGTTTTGCTGGCGAACCGAGCTGCTCTGTGAAGAGCCGCTTGACTCCCAAGGGAGAGACACAAACCACTGGGTACACCACACTGTCCAACTCGCTGGAGCCAGAAACAGACTGCTATGACTGCTGCTTCAGCCCGGCAAAATGTTGGCTATAGCTTCCAGTCGAGACGCAGAGAGAGCGAGAGAGACTGTGACAGAGAGAGAGATAGAATGACAGAGAGAGGGACAGAAAGAGAGAGAGAGAGAGAGAGAGAGAGAGAGAGAGAGAGAGAGAGAGAGAGAGAGAGAGAGAGAGAGAGAGAGAGAGAGAGAGAGAGAGAGAGAGAGAGAGAGAGAGAGAGAGAGAGAGAGAGAGAGAGAGAGCGATAGACAGAGACTGATAGAGGGAAAGAGAGATATAGATATGAAAGAGACAAAGATGGAGAAAGGGAAAGAGACAGATAGAAAGAGATAAAGGTAGAGAAAGATAGAGAGAAAGGAAGAGAGAGAGCCTTATTAAGGAATTTCATGTTTTCTAACATAATTCAAAATTATAACATAAATCATTCTGACAGCGCAAAGTTGAGGACTTTGTGTAAGGTCCTGCACTATTGAGAGATAAAATAGTTGCAGCTTGCGAGGGCCTGTCTGGGAAGACGCAAGTCGCCTCTGGGCGTCTTTATGCAATTTAGTCTTGCTTGGAGGCAAGGGCCCATCATCGAGCTGGCTGACAATGGTAAGAAAAAACAGACAACAATCTCTGACACACTGGCAAAGTGGGCCGCATATCCCCTGAGTCGGTGAGGCCGACTGTAGTTTATTTATTTTTTGAGGGAGAAAAAGTAGAACTACACTCTTTTTCCACAACACAGTTAATGAGCGTAGCTATGTGGCGTGTACAGACAGGGCTCAGAGTCCAACTGCCTGAAACAACTACAGTCTGAGTCGAGTAGGCAGATCTCATGCTCTTTCTTTCCACAAGAAATAAAATAGATGTCTGCGTCTCAGCTTTCACCCTGCTCTACTGAAGCACTTTGCCTCTTTCTCTCTCCTCTTTCTCTCTCTCTTTCTCTCTCCTCTTTCTCTCTCTCTTTCTCTCTCCTCTTTCTCTCTCTCTTTCTCTCTCCTCTTTCTCTCTCTCTTTCTCTCTCCTCTTTCTCTCTCTCTTTCTCTCTCCTCTTTCTTCATCCCTCGTTCTCATTTTCTGTATCCCATCACTCTCACTCCCCATTGCTCTCTCTCTCTCTCTCTCTCTCTCTCTCTCTCTCTCTCTCTCTCTCTCTCTCTCTCTCTCTCTCTCTCACTCTCTCTCTGCTCTCTATCTTACTCTCTCTCTCTCTCTCTCTCTCTCTCTCTCTCTCTCTCTCTCTCTCTCTCTCTCTCTCTCTCACTCACTCTCTTTCACTCCCTCTCGTGCCATTTATTTACTATTAGTTTAACTGTTAGATGAAGCCATGTATAATACATTTTTAATCAGATGCTCCAGCCCTGGGACTGCTGCCGGGGTTAGAATGAAACCATATTGTCAATGTCATTGTTCTCTCATTTTAGATTATTGTTTTGAAATGTACAATTGGGGGATCATTTCCTCATTACTGCCCTAATAGCTCGCGTGCAAGGGTGAGACAGAGGGGGGAGCATCAACAAGAGGGAAAAAGAGAGCAAGAGAGAGAGAGAAAGAGAGAGAGAGAGAGAGAATTATGAGAGAGAGAGAGAGAGAGAGAGAGAGAGAGAGAGAGAGAGAGAGAGAGAGAGAGAGAGAATTACGGAGAGAGTGAGAGAGAAAGACAGAGAGAGAGAGAGAGAGAGAGAGGAGAGAGAGAGAGAGAGAGAGAGAAGAGAGAGAGAGAGAGAGGAGAGAGAGAGAGAGAGAGAGAGAGAGAGAGAGAGAGAGAGAGAGAGAGAGAGAGAGAGAGAGAGAGAGAGAGAGAGAGAGAGAGAGAGAGAGAGAGAGAGACTAGTGAGCAAATGGAAATCCAGAGTGAGATGAGAGGGAGAGAGAGAATTAGACAGAGAGAGAGAGAGAGAGAGAGAGAGAGAGAGAGAGAGAGAGAGAGAGAGAGAGAGAGAGAGAGAGAGAGAGAGAGAGAGAGAGAGAGAGAGAGAGAGAGAGAGAGAGAGACTAGTGAGCAAATGGAAATCCAGAGTGAATGCACTGGATGTGCGCACCGTGCTCACACAGCCCTGACACTAGCACACTACCTTCTTTCACTTCATTCAGCCCCTGTTGTCATAAAACGAAGTGTCTGCCGTCCCACTGTGGCACTAGCTGGTTCAGTCTTCCAGTAACATCCAAAAAAAGGAAAAAGGAAATAGGGAAAAGAGAAGAGGAGAACTCCTGCTCTGAGCTCCGCCAAGGCTGTCCGAGGCTAGGCGAGGCTACAGAGCCAGGAGGCTGCAGAGAGCTGTTGGTCTGTGTACCCATTAATGGGTCACAAGGCACTCTGGGTCCTAAGCATCCCAGCGGCACACACACGTCCAGCTGAGGACTCCCCACTGGAACGCTTGGACAGACTGTGCCCTGTTGCTGTGGTAACAAGGAAGACCCCCCTTTCCCATCCCCAGCCCGCCCCCCCCGCCCCCCCCCCCCCCCCCCCCCTACTCCCCCAATCACCACCGCCTCCCCATTCAACAGGAAGAATTATTCTCCAGGATAGTTTTGTGTCTCTTCTGTGTAAACGTTGAGCCTAGTTTTTTCTCTCTTTCTTTAGGAGGATTGTGTGTGTGAGTATCTGCGTGAGTCTGTGCAGCTTGATTAATATAAACAATGTGTCAACTGTGCAAATAAACTTGGGCAGTACACACATTTGTTTGAGAAGTTCTGAGAAATAAATAAAAGCCCTAGGGGAGTTTACTGAGAGAGAGAGAGAGAGAGAGAGAGAGAGAGAGAGAGAGAGAGAGAGAGAGAGAGAGAGAGAGAGAGAGAGAGAGAGAGAGAGAGAGAGAGAGAGAGAGAGAGAGAGAGAGAGAGAGAGAGAGAGAGAGAGAGAGAGAGAGAGAGAGGAATGAGGGGGAGAGACATAAAAGAGGGCGACATTTTTGAATAGAATAACTCGAATATTTTTAAATTGTCTTCAAAACTCTAAAAATAGGGACATTATCTGACGATTGTAATTAACGATAAAATACAATTATTTCAGTATTTTTCTTTTTTTTTCTAAAATAACATACAAATTATATACTACAATAAATAACTGATTAAATATATCACTTTATGTTTAAAGGTTTAGGTCCATACTATCTATTACAAGTTTTTCTTTGTTATTTTAAGTAAATCCTACTATTTTTACATTCAGACTCTGTAATTCTAGATTGTCTACAAAACTCCCTTAGATGATTCCATTAGTTTAGTAGTCATCCTATATGAAATAATAAAACCCTTTGTCTTAGACCATCATTTGTAGGGGACAGCCTGCAGCCTTCATGTTAACCCTGCACATGAAGGCCTTACCATCAAGGGTTATTTCTGACCAAGATGGAAGAGGGCTCAGGATGGAACTGATTAAGGACAGGGTCACTAGATATGACCATGATCGATATGGATCAGTGTTAAACACAGTATCACACCATCTTCCTCTATATAGGAGGCTTTTAACTATATTATGAAGGCTTCACATACATATTGCCTTATAAAAGGAACAAAAAGGAACACATTTGGTCATATTGAATAGAGGTAATGTTAGGGAGAGGGGGTTGTTTCAAAATGAAAAAAGTCATTCCCATCGTTTATATTGTGCCTTGCCATCCAGTATGTCATAGGCTACTCTGCTTTACTCATTTGATTAGTATATTTTTCAGAATGTGTTTTAATGCTGCCAGGTATATTATGACAAACTTTATGTTTAGGTGCATACAGTGTGTTGCAACCCCACTCCGGCGGACCGGGAGGAAACTCGTCAACTATGGCCGTCTCTATGGACAAGTAAGGGAGATACATCCCCTTCAACACGGCTGTAACTGCCCACCAATCAAGCAGGCACAGACCATCAGGGGGATTGAGATCCCCTGGGGGAATGCGGCGGCAGAGGAGTATTAAAGGCTGAGCACACGGCAGTCAAGGAGGAGAGACGCAGAGGGGAGACTGACATGCTGGTGCCCTAACGTGTGGAATACTTTCCCCTAGGAATAGCTGAAGGACGCTGGGAGCAACATTCCCGCCGGACACCAAGACGGGCCTGGCCGGAGACCCCCCACCCCTTTTCCCCATAGTGGAAGTTGCCTTAGTTAATTTATGATTTTCCTTATTCCCCTGAGCGGTCCTGAAATAAAACCCTTGTTCCGACATCGGGCTTGAGCGTCCTTTATTGGGAAACCCAGACACCGACCACTGGGGTTGCCACAAGTGCAATATGTTATTTTTGGAAATGTTAGTTTATTTTCAAATATAGGCGTTAAAATGGATCCTCAACTCACCTTTGACACCCACATCAAACACCTCTGTAAGACATCATTCTACCTCCTCAGGAACATCGCCAAACTCCGTCCAACCCTGGCAGATGCAGAGAACCTCGTCCATGCCTTTATCTCCTCCAGGATGGACTACTGTAATGCTCTCCTCATCGGGATCTCCTCAATGTATCTTTTTGAAAAAAATAGCTAAATTTTCTTTCATAGGTTCTCCTTTTTAACCATTTATTTGTAAATTGTTGTCGTAATTGTAATTGCAATTCTCATCGATTTTATTTTTACTTCTCTGTAGCACTTTGAGATTCTAGTAATAAAGTGCAATACAAATAACATTTAATAATATGAATGGAGGAAAGGTGGTTTGAATACAAAAAATGCTTAGAATAGGAGCCTCGATGCATTCCTTAATCCTCCTTTAGCATAGCTTACACCTGAGCTACATTTATGAAAGCAAAGGAGATAGTGGTATTACATAATGCTTTAGGCGGCCATATTTAAAGCAACATGACTCCGAGGAAGTTTACCGACTCTACGCGAGTACGCATGAGAGACGCGGTAAAGCAGAAGAAGAGAAGAGAAGAAAATACAGTTGATAATGGCTACCAATTCCAGAAACATAATTTCAATCGAAATTAATTAATTAAGCACACAATATACGCTGTAAGAAAATAAAATGCAGACTTCACATTTAAGAGACTACTGGGGGCAGTTAATTTCAACATCAACATAAGTGGAGCCTCTTTCTTTTCACATGTGAATTGGGATTCAAGTGGGCTAAAATATTCCCATTGGCCGAGTCCGACCTAAGTGATTCTCAATGTTTGCGACAACCTGATTGAAATCAATACAAGGGCATGGATCGAAAGAGCGCTTGTTGTAGTCCAACTTTGGAAAACTGTTGTTCCACACTAGAGACTAGGTCAGCAATACTCGGAAGGACAAGTGGAGTCTAATTCATTTTAAACAGTGCTGTCTTTTCCTATGTTCGAAAGTAAGTACCTTTTCATCTCTCCTAGACCTGATGACGTTTTCCACAAAGGTTAAGGAAAGGAGGCATAAAGGTTAGGAGATTTGACTATTCGCTAGAGGCCCCTTGTTTTTACATGAGACATGAGATGTTTTTCAGGTGATATAAGGCAGATTTTATCACTGACTTGATAGGAAGATTTTCTGGCTTGGTTTTTAGGTTTTAAGGAGAGGGACTCAAGGTGTCGGCTAACTTTTATCTTTGGCATCAAAAACAATTCTCTCAGATTTGTCCTTTGTCAGTTGAAGAAAATTCTGCTTAATGCACTGGCACAGCAGATCTATAGGACGATTGTCAGTTGGTGAATGGGGAATATAGATTTGTGTGTTGTCCGCATAAAAATGGCAAGCAATGTTGTTATTTTGCATAATTAGGCCTACTGGGAGCTTGTAGAGGTTGAATATGGTCACAGGATTGAACCTTGGGGGACTCCACATCTCATGTTCGTAAGCCCAACACGAATTTCCAATTGGTCCAAAAGTATTGAGTGGTCAACAGTGTTGAAGCAACACTACGGGCCAAGAGCATCAATATTAGCATTTTGCCAGAGGCTGTGTAAAGAGGAATATCATTTACCACTTTAATAAATGGTTCTGGTGCTATATAGTGGTTGAATTCCTGAATGGAAGTTGTCATAGCTGCTAGTTGAGGCCAAGAAATCATTCAGTTGCTGGATGACAACTTATCCATGCTTTTCCTTATGAATGGATTGGTCTCTAGTTGTCAATGATAGCATCAAGGCCTGCTCATTTAAAAAGGTTTTAATAACTGCAATTCTCAAGGCTTTTGGAAAATTGCCTGATTGGTGGGAGGGGAGCTGTTAACTATCAGCAGTATGTCCTCTGCCAGGCACTATAGAGTTGTGTAGTCTAGGACATTAAATCGTGGCATCATTGCCACATTACTTTTAAATAAACATGGTGATGATCCAACATTTTTTTTGAAATGGAAATAGTGAGGCCTTGTCTAATACTTTCCATTTTCTCAATGAAATTGCTAATTCATTTTATTTATTGATTGAGGGGACATCAGGGGTAGTTGTGTTAGGGGGGTTTGTCAGCCTCAACAGAAAAAAAGGTTTGTGCATTATTAGTGTTACTGTTAATGATATTGAAGAGGAGAGATTCTTTCGCACATTTTATTTCTTAATTCTAGGCATGGAGGCATTCTCTTTATAGATGTCAGATGAACGTGAAGTTCTGTGATGCTTTTTGCTTACCACAAATTATATTAACCTCAACAGGCTCAACGATACGATGTCATCGATATATATCTATATACAACGTCAGCATTTTGGTATTGAAGTTATCTTCAGCCAAACTTGAGGTGAGGGGTGTTATCATAGAGCTGGCGTTTTTAAAGAGTGCACTAGAACTTCCCTTGATATACCATTTTTTTTTATAGTATTTGATTTTATTTGTGTGTCAGGAATAAATTATATTACATGCTAAGATGATAAAGAACTCCCAAGTTTAATGCCAATTTGTAGCAAGCTGACATCTATGGAACGCTTTGTTTGGAAGACCATACGAATAACTGTAATAGGCTAGGAGCATGCTCTTGACAAAAGCATGCATAAGTGACTCATTCCGGATAGGAAAGCCTCGGATTGGGAATGTTTCTGAGATGGGAAAAAGCAACCCCACTGGTTAATAGAAATAGCACGTTCAATATCCGTAGGGCCCTTTCCTTGATCTTTAACGTTAGATCTTTATTCCGGTGTCTTGCTGGTCAACTCACCTTTCTCTCATCAGTAAATAAGTGCAACCAGAATCCTGCTCCTGCTGATGCTGCTGCTGTTCGGAGCAGAATATTTCAGTCAATAATTGTAGCGTAATTTGTCAGAGTAATCGCTTGCTCACTTAAAAATATATGCATTTTATGAATGCAGTTGCTAATAAATACACATAAACATTCCGAAGCAAGAACCTGTCAGGATGGCCGAGCGGTCTAAGGCGCTGCGTTCAGGTCGCAGTCTCCTCTGGAGGCGTGGGTTCGAATCCCACTTCTGACAAGACTTTTGATTACACCCAACGAAACGCGAAATTACTATCATAATGACCTTTTGATTTTGAAGGATTTTCGAATTTAGGTTCCCCCGATACGGCTAGATATTCCGCAAGAGGTGAACTCATATACTCGTCGTTTTTAAATTGCGTTTCAGAATTGCTGAAAAAAACAAAAAACATGCTGCATTGGCCGGGAATCGAACCCGGGCCTCCCGCGTGGCAGGCGAGAATTCTACCACTGAACCACCAATGCCTACGATCAAATTCTACTTTGTGCCATATAATGTTCCAGACACAGATTCACATACGCAGGACCAGGAGAAGAAGAGCTCAGTTAATAAATGGAACGCTGGAACAGAGTAACCGCTTAATAATTCGATTTTTTTTTTATTCGATGAATGTGGTCACTGATACATGAACATAAACTAAATGGGCTTTAGTTCTCAGAAAAAAAAAAAGGTAAACGACCTGCGGGCGGCAGGTCATATATTTTTATATTTTATCTTACCACCGCAAGCCACCTATAGGCAGCTGGATGCTTTTGCAAGGGTTTCACAAACCCAACTGGGCTCAATCATTGGATCTCTCTGCTGTTCCTTCCTCTCTTCCTGGCCTTCCACAGCCTCGACCTTAGAAACAGAAGTTCTGGATGAATATCACTCACTGTCTGGGCTTCTTCCTGGCTGTATACCTCGGACCACGAATAATCAACATGGGAATGACAATACCTTTTCTCCCAAGGCTATCCCTGTGTGAGTGAACCTTCCCTGCTGAGAGAAGGAGAGTAGGAAAAACTGATTTATTTACGAGTTCGAGAGAAACGGACAAATTGAGAAGCAGACAAACGCTTATGTTATGTTATTCCAAGGATGGCTTTTTGTGTCTCTCCTAAAAATATACAAACAATTGGTGCTAGTTTTAAGCAAAGAAAATAAACACATTGTCACATGACCTGTTCACATCACAAGATAAAAGCTTAGATGGGGTAAGGGCGCATGATTCCATTTGCCAAACTTGCGAAAGACAGCACGAAGATGGGTCAAAGGTACCCCACGGACAGAGAGAAAGACACTACACTCCACCTTCAAGGCTCTTCTCGTACTTCTGTCGAACCAGGATGGTATCGTAATTACGGTATTACGCTGGCTGCGTTAACACAGTCGGCTATAAAGTTCAAACGGCCACGTTGTTGAGCCCAAGAGGTTGAATGGCAAGTGAGAAGGGGGAGTTTCCAGCAGCTCAGAGGGATTTCGGCACAGTCTTGGTACCTCACAGTCTGTGGGCTGATCAGCCAGCCAATCTTGGCAGCGTCTAGACGTTAACGAGGTGAAAGAAGCAATCCTCTTAATTAGAACGCTGGGTTAGGAGTTGTGTGACGTCGGTGGACCAGGCACGAGCGCTCGTGTGTGTCTTTCAGTGTGCCAAAATATTTCCGTCCACGTATTTCATCTATGTAATCTCAATGATGTTCCTGCGTGTTCTTCCTGATAGATCCTTGCGTCTTTGAGTCATTTTAGGATGACACACACACACACACACACGTACACACACACACACACACACACACACACACACACACACACACACACACACACACACACACACACACCACACACAACACACACGACACACACACACACACACACACACACACACACACACACACACACACACACACACACACACACACACACACACACACACACACACACACACACACACACACACACACACACACACACACACACACACACACACACACACCGCAACACAGAAGAAGACACACAGACACAAACATACAGGCCTAAATACACATAGACACATCTATTTCATCCATAACAAAATCATACATCCACATCCTCTCTATTTCCCTCTCTCGCACTCTCTCTCCCTCTCTCCATGTTTCAGGGTCTGTCGATGATGGTTTCTGTAGAGATCAATAGATCCTGCGGAGGACCACATGGGTTCCAAAGATAAACCAAAGCCCAACGGCCCGAGGATGAAAGCCTTTCCTTCACCCGGCCAGTAAAACGGCCTTTCGGCGGACACTCACTCAGACAGGAAACACATGAAACATGTTTGATGGTTCCACCAATAATAAACGTTTCAATCGAATGTTTGCGCTTAGTCAGGGTTCTTTTGTGTGCCATCTGCTTCCAAGGCTGGTCAACATTTATTTATGATTCCAGGCTGTTAATGAATGGCATTTAATTTCTTTGTTAAATGGACATCAAATGCATCGCAAATTTTTGATATGTGCTCAGTCAATAAAGACAGACTGTAAACCGACTAATCGTTTTCAGATTTTGTTTTTTCGAAAACAGATCACAGATCCGAAACCTTTCATGAATATATCCTTTAAGACTCTCGGGTTTCAAACTCTGCTGCAGGCTTGTTATTCCCTGGTGTCAACATTTGGTTGATATGGCGTCGAAGTAATGCAGGGACAAAAAAAGTTGTCTGTGGAAGTAAAAATAAATAAATTAAAATGTTTTAAAAAAGACCTGCATTAAGAACATTCTCCAACGCTCAGGGGGTAATGGATAGAGACAGTTCAAAGTTGTGCTGGCGCTATCACTGCCAAATTTGTCCCGATCATCTTCTGGTTTTCTACAAGGCATGGGAACCAGATGAGCCGCTGTCCCTGCTGGCCATTCTGACCCACAATGCAACGGTGCAACAGCCGTGCCCGTTGGGTAACCCCTGCTTGCAGTCTTCTGGATGAAATAAACATGTGCTTTACTCCCGGGTTTTCAAATCACAATAAGGAAACATGATTTTTTTATGAATCATCCATGCTAGTTCATGAACAAAATGAAATTAAACGTGGCTCATTTTAGGGTTTGTACATCTTTGGACTACTCATGCAATGACCACCTCCATTTTGACGGCAGGAGAGCATTGTATTGTTAGTTATTGTGTTGGAAGTAATCATTTTTAGGTCATTGTTGTGAGAGGATCTTTTATTATGGGGAGAGGTTGTGTGATTGAAACTGCCACGGTGTTTCTCTTGCCAAAAAGTTTTTCATGAACCTAGATTACTGTATATATACAGTATGTTGATGTAGGATTTTTACAGTACCACAACTCCCTTGAGTCCCCTCAATATGAATGCTGTACAAGCCCTATAATCAGCTCGTTATGACAAAAAAAAAGGAATCAATTGTGTGCATGGGAGCACTCTTGATATCAAACAGGCTGAAGAACACTCACACTAAAACAGTGCATCTACATCAGGCTTTCAGCAAATCAAACAGCTATAAACATTCTGGCGGTCCCAGCGCTCCAATGTCGCAAAGAGCTAAACAAGATGCTGAGGCTGCAACATCGCTTTCCAGATGGCTCCCCCATGTTCCCCACAGCACAGAGAATCTCTTCCTCGACCTACAATAAAGGTCCAGAGACAGAGGGTCAGAGAGAGAGAGAGAGAGAGAGAGAGAGAGAGAGAGAGAGAGAGAGAGAGAGAGAGAGAGAGAGAGAGAGAGAGAGAGAGAGAGAGAGAGAGAGAGAGAGAGAGAGAGAGAGAGAGCAAGAGTAGAGATAACACATCTTAAGTATATTTGTATGCGTATATACAAACCCTTACCACAGTCCACAAGAAGCCTTGTAGCAAATGATGTGTTTTTACCAGTGTGTATGTGTGTTGTTTGTTTGTGTGTGTGTGTGTGTGCTGTCTGTCTGTGTATTGCTCACTTTTTCCCTTTCTATATCCTGATTGATAACAACAGCTTAGCAGTAGGATGAGACAAGGCTGCACCTGCTCTGCATGGAGGCAGTGTGGGGATGGAGGGGGTGGGGGGGGGGGCTAGGGTGCAAAGGTCATTCTGACCTCCTGTCATAATCCATCGCTAATGCCAGCTTCTTACTGTCTTTCATCAATTAAATCATTCATTCATTATTTTTTTTCTCTCTCTTTCCTACTGTATTCCTTTCTATCCCATACTCTCATCCCCACAGATTGGTGTCTGGTTGCTAGTGTTTCCCACACACCGCTCATTGTTTTTCTTGCCATGTTCCAGTTCCGTTCCACCCGCCTTCATCAATGACTCGCAAGGAAGGTGGAAAAGAGCAAAGACACCAACAGGGTACGTTCTGTGTACCGTGCCATGGTATTCTAGCCTTGAACACACAGAGCACAGTGAGGCACTACCTCATGGTCGCTCCATGATGCCTGACGAGGGCTTGTGGCCATGAAATATCAACTAAACCCTGAGGGACTTCATGTATTAACCCTATGTGATATGGCAGGGTGTGTTTGTTTGTTGGTTGTTTCCAGGGTGGCTGGGGTGTATATGTGTGCGTTTCTGATTGGTTTGCATGCATGTGTTTGTGTGTGTGTGTGTGTGTGTTTGTGTGTGTGTGAGAGAGTGTGTGCGTATGTGCAATACAATA
>OLKM01000101.1:446163-453663 GCA_900291075.1 Melanogrammus aeglefinus
GACTGTTCTGGTGATTAATGATGAATGGTGAGCAGCAGTAGTTGCTTGGTGCTACGCGCCAAACAACCTCCCCGGGCCAAACACTGAAGAGGATCCTGGGTTTGTCTGTTTTTTAACGATTGCCAGCATTTATCAATCGATCCCTCGCTCACTGAAGCCTGGCTCGGAGAACACCAGTCCGCAGGCCCCATGACCCGACTTACTGCTTTTAATTTCTGTTGGGAGAACAAAGGCCAACAGAGGCCAAGAAATGAAGAGCAAACGCAGGCAAGCTACTCAGTCTCAGCACATAAAAGCAAAGTGATTGATTTTGCGGTTGATCGGCCATAAGGAAGCCCCCTCCATTTGTCTCTCTCGCTCTGAATCACTCTTCCTATGGCGTCCCAGCTGATTACACGCCAGAGATCCGGCGTAGGCCTATACCACGCCTGAACTGTCAAATATCATGACCTTGTGCGTAATGTGGGCTGACTACGTGTGTGTTTGTGTTTGTTTGTGTGTGCATGCAAGCATTGTTTTGCATGCAAACGCATTGCTTGCGTTGGGAGATAAGATACTCTTCTCCATCTTATCTCACAGTGACAGCAACACCAACAAAATACAAATCAACCCTTGAACAGCATCTGTGAGCATGCATGTGTGTATGTGTGGATGTTTGTGTGTGTGGACGAGCATGTGGGTGTGTGCGTATTTATGTTGATTTGCGTGCATGTGTGTGTGAGTGTCTGTGTCTATGCGTGCATGCATGTGGGTTTGTTTGTCTGTGTGTTTGCGCACGTGCTTACATTAATGTTTGTGTGCATCTGCGTGTGTATATGCATGTGTGCGAACATGCATGTGTACATTTTAGTGTGTGTGTATGTGTATATGCACCTGTGTGTGTGTGTATAGGGAGATAGATAGCAGGTGGGAGGCATGTGTCCACTTCATTACCCAAAAGTTAGTCAGACGTTGTGAACTTTGTCCCAGAGTAAATCTGTCTAAAACCATCCACCTTCATGCACAGACAATGAAGGTTAAAGTTGGCTGCATAATCAGTGTGGACATCAGAGGGAAGCAGGCATGTCTGTTTTACTGCATCCAGCCCAGAAGGAACTCATCTCACCCCAAACAAATCAGTGTGGAGGATAGGAAGCAGTGATCATTTGTCAGCCCAGAATCAATGTGGTTCCAGAGATTTGATCACATCCGCTCAATCAATAGAATATGCAGACCTTGGACCAAACGTGAAAGCGGAAGCCATCTGAATTGTTTTATAGAGACAATGTTTTCAGTAAAATAAAACATGTTGAAAGATTGTGATGCTACATGGTCAAATATACCATATATAATATATATAGTAATATATGTTTTCTATGAAAATCTTGGAGAAGGAATGGTGTTCTCATCTGATTTCACTCGAATGCTATCCATATGTCGGGTAGCATGTTAGTTCACATTTTGTAAAAATACAGGCTGAAGCAGTTTTTTAATCTGCACCCAAACCACCAAACTTTCAGAAAACATTCAGAAAACCAGTCCCCGAATCTCCTTGCTAACGGTCATCGGGTTTATTGGTGACAAACAAAAGAATTAGCTCTCTTTAAACAGCCTTCTCTTTCATATTTCTCCCCCTCCATTCAGTATTATGTTAGCCTGCTATTGTGTACTCGCCATCACTCTTTCTCTCCCTTTCTTCGTGGATATGTTTTCTTATTCTTCACAGGCTGGCCCTCTGACTTTGATTATACCTGTCGAGATCAGGCAGAGGCGACGGATAATCTGCCCAGAGTATTATGACTCTGCTGAGCTTGGCTTAACCACTCACCAGGGCTCTGGACACATCAGGGGACATGTGGCGACCACACACTCTGACACTCTGTTCCCAGACGACTTCTGGTGCTTTCCGCTGGACACAACATCTTCAGATGTGCTCCCTTAAGCCAAAAGCGTACATTGTGCGATATATATATACATATATATAGTTATATATATATATACTACATATAATATGATAGATATATATATACATATATATGGTTTGTATTTGTAGCGTGACCCTAAAAAATAAACAGAATCAAAGCTTTTTTAAAGGAGCATAGCGCACGGAGAGCAAATGTTGAAAGGGATGTCTTTTTTTTCTGCAGTTTTATCCAAGATTGGCTGTCAACCTCAAAGAAGTCTGGACACCTTGAATAACCCCCCCTTCCTTTTGGGTAGTTTGTTTTCCCTAAATAGAATCCATGGCCATATCTGATGTCATAGCATCCAGACCTGCGTCAAACTCTCAGTCCCTGTTATCTCGTTATACCTCGGAACGCGTCACACACGTGTGTGTGTCCGACACACAGTGACTCATCTTTCCGGGGCTCTTTATCTCTAATAGACTGTAAAGCAGGCTCCGGGCGGCTACGACCCGGTCTCTATTTTTCCTAGACCCCTTTTCTTGTGAGGTAAGTGCTTCCATTAGTGGATTCATTGGATCACTGATCAAAAGCCCCCTCACCCCCTCCCTGAATCCAGTGTGTACAAATCATCTGCAAAACTGGGGTGGGGAAAAAAACAAGTTGCAATAGGACGGTGTCTCGTATCCATTCCTTTCCCTCAAGGATGGGGGAGTAAAGGGAGTGAGGGGGAGGAAGGGAGGTGGGGGGGGAGGGTTGTGGTTGTCGTGGTTCAGCCCTCTTATCTGGATTAACCAGATACCACGCTGGGCCCGACAGTCCAACATGGTCCCCTGACAACAGTGGCATGGAGATTGAAAGGACTGGCAGTGATAACGTAATAACTCACATGACGAGCGGGGCGAAGCCTGCGTCCCAAATGAAGGAGCAGCTCTGGAATATTAAACCCTGACAATAGTAGGAGTACCCTTAGCAACACCTCGACGGATGGAAAAGTGGCAAGAGTTGTCTGCGCATCTTCAGCTGGATGTAGGCTTTTCGGTAAACAACCTAATAGTCTGATTCTGAGGTCGGTCTAAAAATGGCAGGTACGTTTAAATACAATCAACACATGTACACTTACGTTACCAAACCAAACAACATGGAAGGGGCTCTATTAGGGTACTTTGCTGCTTCATCAGGTTGCCATCGGTGAGCTGGTGCACAGTAAGGTTTATGTATATTGAGTTATATGTGGCTTCAGTGGAAGAGAGTGAACCCATGTTAGGAGGATTATGAGCGGAAGGGAGGACTCGACAGATGGGAGAGGGAAAGGAGAAGTTTGACAGATCATTTGAGAAATGCCTTTTTATTGGGGCTCATCAATTCAGAACGAGCCGATAATTAGAATCATGCATCAACCCCGCATGTTGGTAGTTAATTTGATCATCCTCGTCGCTGCCAAATCCCTTTTCAGGCAAACACAAACACATTGACACCATAAATACTTTTTATATCCCCTATGGGAGTATAACTTCCTCCATTTACCGTCTGCGCTTTAAACACATAAAGGGGGGCACTTGTCACTCGTTATTCGTGACGTTGAAGCAATCGGTAAACACAGCACCCCTACTGACAGGGCTGCAGGGTCAAAGGTCGTACGGACCGGCCGGAGATGGCCACCTATGACGTCTGTTTATCCACATGAGTCACCGCCAGAGGCCTTATTATCATGGGAAGAGGAAGAGCTACAGGCCCCCACCCCCTCCCTCCCTCCCTCCCTGTGTGCACCAGGAATACATCTTGACTGCAGTGCAGGTTGATCATAATAGCTGTCCTGCCTCGCCTTGCCTAGGTCCCAGGTTTATTATTATTCCAATATTGACAATAACACACACTCTGGATAATGCCACGTTTATACCCCCGCTTGACGTATCAAGGGCCAAACACACACACACACACACACACGCAAACACACACACAACACACACACACACACACACACACACACACACACACACACACACACACACACACACACACACACACACACACACACACACACACACACACACACACACACACACACACACACACGACACATGTGTATTGGTTCACATACATAAAGCTAAGATCATAGGGTAACATTCTTTGGGCCGGATTCTCATAGGGAGAGAAAACCACTGGGGTTGTAATTAACGGTCGCGTCCTCATGTGACAGATATGTATTCCTCTGCCGCAGCCTTGACCGACGCCGTGGGCCGACCTCTGTGTTTAAACGTGAACCCCAAACCCCGTCCCTACTGCGTTGAACGATAAGTTGTGCTGTTGACTTTTGTCACATGCGTGTGTGTGTGTGTCTTTTGTGTGTACGATCCATCCAACAGCCAGAGACAGAGGGAGGGACTGCAGGAGAGCCAGAAGACGAGGAGAGAGGCGCAGGCCGTGAATCAACGTTAATCAATCAATCCTTTAAAGACGTGCTCAGGCGCCGAGTTACTCAAGGATAGTCCCGGAGCAGTTTTCCCGGCAGCACAGCGCTCCCCATCTGAACCGGGCCTGTTCTGTCTGCCCCACATCTGTTTCAGCCCTCAAATCCCGCTGTCTGCTCCTCCGGCCCGAGCCTGCCTTTGATGCGGCGCCGATTATCATCTGACCTGAGTAAATATTTTACATAGCAGCTTGGACTATGGATAACCCCCGACCCCCCCTCCAAATGCCAGGGAAAGTCTGGGTTAGGTGCTGCAGCTAGGGAGCCAAACGGTGAGGTCTACTCATGGTGTTTGATGGTGGTAGGACGCCGAGGTGGAGAGGGTGAACACGGAACAGGTGGGTCTTCAGGGTGGTGACGGGGAACGTTATTAGAGCATTGATCTTCGCGGTAGACGTTGAGACGACCGGCAACCAACGCAGAGAGATAGAGTCCTGAGATAAAAAAGGTGATGTAGTGGCTTTGTTTCTTTGCCTAATGCACCTCTTGGGAGGGGTGGTGCAGGGTGGAGGAGTAGCATCTGAGGGCGGAATGGTACGCAATCTGCCAGGGAGACAGGCTGGTGAATAATAGGAATACAAGATACGAGCGGGTGAGTCAGAATACTCTGAAATTAGAATCGGAGGCGGCGCGTGTGCAATGCCATAGGTCACTCACTTCAACCTGCTTGGAGTGATTAACTACGGGTGGCTGATTTGAAGGTCCCTAGAGTGCATGAGACGCTACGATTACGTTGGTACTGAAGTGTATTTTTTTATTTTTATGAATGGTTTTTTAATCATACCATATCATTGAATCACTGTAAACATCCGGATCTATAAATGAGCTTTGCTAGTTTGCTCATATTGCTGGGACGTTGTAGCTTGAGGTTTTTACTAGTATTTGTTGTTATTGCCTCATCTAACCCTCCTGGAAATATGATTCAGTGTTGCCTGTAGCTGCAGAGACAGCGCAATCAGATTGTACTAAAAAGCATCCAAGAATCCCAATCTAAATTCAATCTCTCCCAATCATTCTGTGTGCCTTACTGCTGGTTCGCTATTCCTCCTTCTCTGGGGCAGTTTCCAAAGATTTTTTTTTAGTACATCGATTTGATACACACATTGATTCATTTCCGTGTATGGATTGCCAAACCCTTAGAGGCTGACTAAGAAAGATATAACCTATTATTTAGAATATTAGTAGTTTGCCAACATTTTCACAGTGTCATCTTCAGTGGCAGTGGAGTGGAGTTCTGGAGGGGTGAGATGATTTTATTTCTCGTTTCTCATCACCTTTTGCTTTTCTCGTAACTCTAATGAATGCAAAGCCCCTAGCATCATGCAGGTCGTTGTTTATTCAATAACAGTGATTACACATGATTCAATACTTGAGTAGGAGAAGCTTTAAGGCCACCTTAATACACTTGTTACTGGTCCATATTCATAATATTGTGTTGATGGTAGTGTTGTATTTAGCAAGCAAACGTGCTTCTCGCCCATGCAATCATCATACCTTGGTTCAGTTGTAATACGTTGTGTTTACATTACTGCAGGGAGTGCGAATGGGATTATATAAGAGAAGTCATGAAGAGATACATAACCAGATGTAGCAGAGACGGAGACGAAGAGGAGGAGAGGTGAAGGACTGCAGGGGGAGAGGAAGAGGAGGAGAGGAGAAGGACTGGAGGTGGAGATGAAGAGGGGGAGAAGGACGGGTGGAGAGGAAGAGGAGGAGAGGAGAAGGAATGGAGGAGGAGAGGAAGAGGAGGAGAAGGCACAGAGGTGGAGAGGAAGAGGAGGAGAGGAGGACTGGAGGAGGAGAGGAAGAGGAGGAGAAGGCACAGAGGTGGAGAGGAAGAGGAGGAGAGGAGAAAGACTGGAGGAGAGGAAGAGGAGAGAAGGACTGGAGGAGAGGAAGAGGAGGAGAAGGCACAGAGGTGGAGAGGAAGAGGAGGAGATGAAAAGGAGAAGGACGGGTGGAGAGGAAGAGGAGGAGAGGAGAAGGAATGGAGGAGGAGAGGAAGAGGAGGAGAAGGCACAGAGGTGGAGAGGAAGAGGAGGAGATGAAGAGGAGGAGAAGGAGTGGTGGGGAAGAAGAGGAGGAGAGGAGAAGGAATGGAGGAGGAGAGGAAGAGGAGACGGCACAGAGGTGGAGAGGAAGAGGAGAGAAGGACTGGAGGTGGAGAGGAAGAGGAGGAGAGAAGGGCTGGAGGTGGAGAGGAAGAGGAGAAGGCACAGAGGTGGAGAGGAAGAGGAGAGGAGAAGGACTGCAGGGGGAGAGGAAGAGGAGGAGAGAAGGACTGGAGGTGACGAGGAAGAGGAGAGAGAAGGACTGGTGTTGGAGAGGAAGAGAGAAAAGAACTGGAGGAGAGGAAGAGGAGAGGAAAAGGAGGTGAGGAGGAGAGGAAGAGGAGGAGCGGATAATGACTGGAGGAGGAGAGGAAGGGGAGGAAGAGGAGAAGGAGAGGTGGAGAGGTAGACAAGTTGATAAGAATAGGAGGCAAGGAAGAGGAGGGGAGGAGGTGGAGAGGAAGAGGAGCGGATAAGTCGAGGAGGAGAGGAAGAGGAGTGGAGGAGGAGAGGAAGAAGAGGGGAGGAGAGGAGGAGGAGAGAAGGAGTAGAGGGATTAAAGGAGAAGGGATAAGGAAAGGTACGGAGGACAGGAAGGCTTCAGGCGGGGCTGCAGCATTTTGCCGAATTGTATTTGGGACATGTGTCCAACAGGTTGTGTGTGGAGGAATACGGCCTTCATAGAAAGCAACTCACAGGCGTGGGTGTGAATGTGTTGTTTAATGAGTGTGGTACAAAGACAAATAAGCAAATAAAGCAAGATGGCCTGGGAGTCGAGTCAAGTTTGTCCACGGTGTCCTTTGTGATGAAATAGAGTTTGCATGTTGACTTTGAGTCACTTTTTAACCAATACCAACTTATTGGTTTAAGTGAGTCAACTAAAAGGTAGACTCTGAACCATCTGCATAGTACACATTTGCTCTTTATTACACATCCACATATTTCTCCCCGTGGGAATGATGTGAATATGTACCTTTGTTAATTCCATCAATGCAATATGAGTGGACACTGTGCACTGTGAATGAGTTAGCTCATTCAAAGTGATGGAAATATATCATCTATACTATTATTGAATTGTTTTACTGATGGTTTCTGT
>OLKM01000101.1:458663-538663 GCA_900291075.1 Melanogrammus aeglefinus
GCTTTTATTGCGTCGGTCTCGGGCCAAAGAGCTTTTAGGCCAAAGGCTTTGTAAACACTTGTTCTGAGCCGGCTTGAGCGGAACAGATGAGCGTTTGTGTGGTATTCACTTTCACTGAGGCCTTAAGCGCTCGCTCACTCTGAGCTGCGGAGACGGATACACTGCCCTTTTTCGGCGGGAGGAGGCACGACACAGGTGTCAGAGCCTGACAGGCGACTGACCGCCTCCCCACTGGTTCCCCGAGGGCCCCACGTGGAGCGAATTGGGGGGGGGGGGGGGGGGCCTGACAGGCTCGTCCAATTAGAGGCAAGAAAATGATTCACGTGCCACACAACTAAGCGTCATATACATCATGTCAAGAGCGAAGTGCCTCTCTGTTTCCAATACGATGTCTTCTCTACAACAAACATTCCCCCGTCGTGGTGCCGGCTAATTACCTCCGGTAGCCCACAAGTTATTTTTTTCCCTTTTCTTTTTTTATACCACTTGCCGCACAGCCGACGATAGTCCCTAGCAACCGCTTTTTTTTTCATCTCCAATATCAACCGTCAGAGCGAGGTCTAGACCAATTTATATAAAAAAAAAGCCCAACAATGACAAGGGAAGACAAATTTATAGGCCTGTGAGCTTTAACTTCTATTTCTGCAATACACTCCGACACACTCAACACCAGACCCAGAAAAAGTCTCTCATTTGCCCTGGACTGTTTTTTATGCTCTTGAACTGCAACCCATTAAGTTATCAGAAATGTGAAAATAATAATGTTAAACTAAACATATATCACACACTTTTTCACTTGTGGCTTTCTTCAGCAACATTATACTTTTAAAATACTTAAAAAATACAGTGCCTTTAAATTATGCTTGGAGTTTGACTCGTGTACTTAGGACTTGGTTTCTGAAAACTCTCAAACATTAATACCCCTCATGTACTTTTTAAAGACACTTTTCTGTGAAACAAAATCTGGAGAGGTGACCACAAGAAAAGGCCCCAAAGTTCCAGTGTTTTTTATCAATTGCCAAAAATCGCTTGAATACATTTATTTTTCAGAAGCAGTTATTAAAAAAAGCGTGCAACTGTTTTCTATTAGTTTTCCCTTCTATTGAATTCTGTCAAACCCCTAGTACGATAATTTGCGTGGTTTGAGTTGGTATGGGACCAGGAGTAGCAACTTCTGAATCAAATGGCTTTCAGTCTCTCATTGAGAAGGAAAGAAAATGTGTATGTCAAATAAGCGTGTGCTGTCCCACAATCCTATATCAAAAAAAGTAGTTCCTGCACTTGACCAATAAATGACACTTTGGGGTCCTGAGGTCAGATATTTGGTGTCTTTATGATGAGAGCAGTGATTAAAAGTGATACACTAAAAGTGGAACACTTCTGGTCAGTTAAGAGAGTTTAGAGTCCTCCATGAGGCTGCTGCCAGAGGACTTTTAATATGTGGAAATTACTGAAAGAGGCAATAACTGCTAATGAGTAGAGACTATCCTAACCACAAGCGGTTAGGCAGCACAATGAACACTTTTGTAGAACTTTTTTTTGTATTTGTATTGTATGTCTGTGTGTGTTTAATGTTAACGTATTAACTTATAGAGTATATGTATAATATCAATGTCTGTAACTATAGGTGCAGATACATGTATATACCATATACCCTCAACTGTGGTTATTTTTTTACGTGGGCATGACGGTGGGCATAAGCAATGCAATTCCATTGTTATGGATGCAATAAACTCCACTTTGACTTTGAGACAAATTATGTTTTTTTAATTTGAGTCCTTGCTTTTCTTCTCCAAACAAACCCATTTTTTGTGATTGCTACAAATGCAATTGCAAACCTGAACCTGCAATCTTAAATTGTAGCCACCACAGTAAGGATTATATAGCACCCTAAGGTGAAGATAAGAGAAAGTAGAAAAGCCATCTTTATATTATTCCATATTCTTAGACAGTATCCAATTCCCAGCTAAATCTAAATTAACTTAATTGCATACAAAAGGAAAAAGTCCACTGGCTATAAAGATTGCAGATACATATCTAATTACGAAACAGCTGTTATCCAGTGCTAAGTATGGCTGGGACACATGTTTCAAACAGAAACACAGACTGAAAAGAAGGTCAAATTAGGCCTTTGTGAAAAATATTGCTGAGCCCATGGGAAACGCATCCTTATTTCCAAAAACATGTTTTCGATTTATTCCTAGAAGCAATTACATCCTTAATAATGCAAATAAGACTGCAACGCCGCTAGGAACGCTGCAGCATCCATTCAAATGTGCCGGAAAAAGCAGTGGTGGACTTCTTGCTAATCTCCGGTGGGCGTTTGACACCCCTCACCAGACGCCTTACCTTCAGCTCTAACCTACCACCCTGGGTTTCCAGCATCCCCATGTAAATATAGTGTCTAATGACACACTGTCGAGAGCATGGATGCCATTATAGCCTTTCAACCAAACAGAGGTCATCCCTACCACCCCACCCAAAGGAGTGGCTGCCTCACCATCGTGGTCAGAAGGCCCTGCTTTCACTGTGACCAAAATGACAGACAGGGTTTTATCTTTACATTTGGACTGGGGTTTCTGCGGCACGGTGCGAGAAGCCCATTCAGATGCTTACAATGACTAAGAAGTCGCTCATTGATCGGTGTGGCCCCGAGTGCCCGGGGCTATCGGTTTGTTTATCCGCCACCTCCGCCCGGAACACCACCGCCGCAGCCGCAAAAGTCGGTCCAAAAACCGCCGCCGCCTGCCGACATCGCTGGGAAAGCAGGGACCTTGGCGAGAACTTCACGAGGTGTTGCACCAACGAGGAAGAGCGGCGTTTCAACGTTTGACGATTAGCAGACATGACATGGAATGTTTGGCAATGAGATAAGCCACTTCTTTTGTATTCCAAGTAACAAGTTAATCCAGATGTTCATTACGAGCCTTCCCCCTGTTGCAAGTTCATACGTTTAATGAAGTGTATTTCTCTGAGTCACGACTGATGGTCAGTAACACAGCAGTTCTTCCCTGACACATCCAGATCTACCAGCTGCTACTCACCAAAATGGATCCACAAATGTTAATCTTCGACTAATGGAGGCTTCACATGAAACTCATGAGTTCAAAATGTTTGGATCAGCACTCGGCAGATGACTTAGCAACAAACATTTACACGTTTGCTTGCAACACATTGAGAGCAGTTGCTCCAAATAACTCCCGAGTAGATTTGACTCGCAATCTTGATCTGTAAACAGCATTGATGCGTCCAAATGACAAATTGTAAAGGCCAAATGTACTCCAGCAATCTCCTCAGAAGATGGTCCAGAGGCCGCCTCGGATAAAGCCCATGGGACTTTCCCTGGAGTTCAAACCACATTCGCCATTAAGGACACATCTTTACCTCTCCCTCCCGCTTTCACTCCTACCTCAATCCTTCTATCACTTCCATTTGTTCTGGACGTACAGTGCGGTCCCAATAATATTAACATTCCCTGTTCCCTGATATTTTGTAAATCCTCCTCATCTTTTTCTTAGGTCTGCTGATTAGGGCCAATCTATAAGAGAAACAATTGGATCATCACAAAAACATCAAAAGACTTATGCTACTATTGATGGATTCATACACCGATGAAAGAAAATGTGTAGTTCAAAAAGGCTCAGGATACCCACTGGAATTAAATGATTAGTTGGCTGCGGTGACCCAAAGCAATCTTCAGATCATTGAGATCCAAAACAAATACTTAGTATAATTATACTTAATATTCATTATAGTCAAGGCAACAGAGCTGAGAGTGTAACATAATACTGCAACATTAAATTATTGCAAAAACTGGATTGCATTTCACTGAGGCAGGAAACTTGCATTTGATACAATTTCGATTTCATTTATAGAAAATATATATTGATTTTATCCTGACAGAGCAACGGACAGCCGATAGGGAGACAACGGCCTGACTTTGATGGTAGTTTGGCAAGTTTCCAATACACTTCGGTCATCATGTCAGCCAAGTTTCCAGTGAAGCACGAGCTACCCTGTGTGGTGTACGGTTTGATCCCCAATTTGACAGTTAAACAGAAAGAAAATAAATGTTAATGCTTGGATACGTTTGAAACGCATTTCCCGAAGGGTAGAGATGCAGCTAAGCAATAAAAGAGTAGATAAATGTTGAGTAATGAGAAAAAATGACCTCTACTTAAGTCAATAATTATCAGTGTATTTTGGATACCATTACCGAGTCATCAGTTGTGCCAGTAAATGAGTAGTGAAAACCCTAAACCTAAAATCTGTAATCAATCCACTTTTTTTTTTAACATGTCCTTTTTTATTTCCTAGAAACCATAGTCCCATTAGTTTATTACGATAGGGTCCACTTCATGTCAAAAGAATGATTATAAATGGTGGAGAAAACAAACAGCAGGAGGAGTAACAGCAAAATAGACCATCTAATCCACACACAAAACGGACATCCAAACATAGTATATAGTGTCCAGAGTTAGTGTAATTATGGGAATTATGAGCAATCATGACGGGACAAAGAAAAAATGGGGTCAAGTGTGTACTCCGAAAGCAAAGGTGCTTTTAGAGAGCCACGGTAACAGTTAACAGGAGGCACGAGTGCAGGGTTTGGAATCCATCCGTATACGCCTCCTGATTGGATGGGCGACAAAGTGACATTTCCATTGATTGGATAAATGACGAGGGAGGGGTGCTGGTGAGTCCCAACTCTTCCAGAAACTTGGAACCCTGGAAGGGGATAGAGGTTGAGCGAGTCAAAAGAAGTGAATGCTTTGGCGCAGGAGAAAGCAGATGGGGGAAGAGAAAGACGTCATGGGTTTTGGTGGAGAAAGACGGTGAGAGGGTGAGCAAGGAGAAACGGGGAGCATGGGGGGACAGAGGAGAAGGATGCAGAGTTTAAGCGAGCATCCTTCTCCTCCTCTTCCTTCGACCCGGAATTTCCAATGCAGAGTTTGTAAATGTGCCGTAAGCCCTTTTAAAAAGGAGATTAAAAACAACAGTGCACTGCTGTGGAGGACACACAACAGGATATTGTGCTTGTGTCTGTTAACAATAAACACTAGCGTGTGTGACCTATTTTGAAGCATCACAGAGCTGTGTGAACAAATCTATAAAAACAAATAAAAGTGAACCAAAAAAGTTGGCCGTTCTCTTGATAGGATGCAAAACGTCATGTCCTCCTTACCTAACCACTCAGAAGTTGATCATCTTCTTGATGGCTTCAAAGCACTTCCATTTATCCGGAATGTAGAAGGGTTCGAATATATGCGGGAAGGGCGTGTCATAACCACACACCCTGGCGATCGGAGCCTCCAAGTTCAAGAAGCACTCCTCCTGCACACAATACATTGAAAAAAGATGCACATCATTAGGCATTGACTTATCAGCACAACTACGTTATTCCCCTTGGAGGATGAGGACATTGACAAACAGGTAGCACAAAGGACAAAAAAAATGTACACAAAATTGATTTGGCTGTTAAGACAGTGTGCAACTTTCGGCTGTCACATTTCGCACCCAACATTGGTGGAACAAATCAAATCAAAACTCCACAGGTCATTCGAAATGCACTTTGCCGACCATACAGGGAATCCTTTATCTGCATGACCTGTTCATTACAACATTTAGTATATGCACCCTAAAAATACCTTATTTCAGGGCTGCTAGTGCGGAATTAATTTGCCCGGTATGCAAAACAAGCTGTAATGTCTTCCCCCCTGGCTGACTTTTGCCCTGCTCCTCTGAAACCAAATCAGGACAAAGTCGGGGAAAACATTCCACATGGGAACCACCCCCGACGGAGTAATCTGAACACGCTCACAATTATTGAGGCCGAGACCTCTAGTACCCTCTCTCTCTCGCCCCCTCCCTCTCTCCCTCTCTTTAGAGATCTGCATCGCCTTCTGGCCATTGAATCAAACCACAACAAACCAAATAAACGT
Source organism: Melanogrammus aeglefinus (assembly GCA_900291075.1). NCBI lineage: Eukaryota > Metazoa > Chordata > Actinopteri > Gadiformes > Gadidae > Melanogrammus > Melanogrammus aeglefinus. Next base: position 464,606 of record OLKM01000101.1, read on the forward strand.
TAAACCTCATTGGCTTCTTCGCACATTGTTCTTACTAGCCCGTCTAGCGGGATGATATTTGACCTCTCCCTTTACATGGCCTAATAAATATTGAAAGCCATATAGATGCCTAGATTAATAAATAGCTCTGAGACTTCTCAGATATATTGTCTGGCCGGGACTTTTCTATTTCTCTGTATGGTTTTCATCTCCTAGAATACATCTGGCATGACAAACGGGAAACAGCCGGCTTGATGAGGAGCCTTTTGTGTGGTGATAATTTCATTGCCTGTGAAAACACAAAGAAAGATCACGTGAGCGGGGGAGAGAGGGCCTGCAGACGCCTTGTGCCCCTGAACCCTTTCCAGAGATGACAGCAAGGCAGCAACGTGCTGCAAATGAGAGAGACCTATCCAAAGTTTCACACCCAGTCCTTGGGTCGTTTCCTTGATTAACAATATGAAAAACCAAGATCAACAAAGATATTCTTGATCATTAAATAGTTTGTGGTTTTGGCTTTTTTATTACCAACCTCATAAAATGTTACAAAAGCTTGTTAATAATGTGGTGGAACTAATCCAGTGCAACAGTTATGAGTAGAGGCTAGCTCCTGCGTCTCCAGGGGTGATAATGAAGTAGAAGTACATCACGTTGAGGCCCCACCGTCCAGACTTATGCCGAGGGCTTGGTTCTTGGAGGGTGCTTTGGGTCAGTGATGTTACCCTCTTGGCAGCTGGGATCCAAGTTCCTTTGGGATTATTCATGATGCCAGGGGCAGCTTGATATACTGAGCTAATGCGAGATGAACAGGGTTAAATAAACATATTCGAAGGTTGGGCCAATGTCTTCCTCGCCAAATCTTTGACTTTCGTGACGGGCCAAAATTAACCCAGCACAAGATAGAAGAAAAAAAAGATCCCCTGGCAAACTGTGGCAGATCTGGGAAACATGCTCACAGTTTTGAATATATTGAAAAAACTTTTAAATACCGTGGTTCCAATTGAAAGGGTACAAAGTTTTTTAGTTTAAAATGTGCCTAATGGATCTCTTAAAAATTGTCTATATGCAAACATGAACTGTGGGAACTCTAAAGCTTTAGTGATGTGTGGATGAACGTGGTAACATGTCTTATATGGCCGGAATTCATACCATTTTGTCACTGTTGCTTAAATAGTCATTTAGAAAGAAACAGAAGAGGTTTTTGCTATTCCCTGTCAACCAGTTTATAAAGGTTGCACTGTGCTCAAAATGAGGTGCAATCCTTTGTGACACCGAATTGCCTCTTGATAGCTGATATTAGCTTCTGTTGATACTTTGCTAAAGAATAACTCTTAGCCCACATACTTTTTTCTTTCTACGGCACTTTAAGGGCGATGGAGCAGCAGGGCAATGCTGCAGCCTATAGGCAGCAATCCCTATAGATTTTTCTTGCAAATTAAATTTCTTTACATCGCCTCCACATCAAAGTAGGGTAAGATCGTCTCAGTTCCTTAGGACTATGAAGTCTTGTGTTGAAGTTAAAAACAAGCCAGAGGTATTTTTTAATCCATGTCTCTACCGGGTGGCACCTGGCGGCATGCTCTGGGAAACCAGATCTCACAAGATACCTAAAACCTTTGAAAATGGACCAAGAATGAACGTGAACCCTGAGGCCCTTGACCAAGCTGGCTGTGGATGTCCCTCAGAGAAGTGAGACAGACAGTAACCCACACAGCTTCACACCGCAGGCGGGGATGGGCCTGCTCAGGCCTGTGCAGCCATGATGATGACAACCTACATAATCAGGAGGACACAGTATGAAATCCTGCTGTAACTATTTAGAGTAATATGCATTTGAGAGACAACTAAAGACGTTCGATCTGCGAAAGGCAGCCAACTGGTTTTATGAGAAATATTTAACAATTTAATAAGCAACAACCCAGGACAGGTTCCGTCTCCAAGATGTTAATACGGCCTGTCCTTGAATGTGAAGAGCTATTCTCTGCACATTAAGTAAACACTGGACCAGACAGACAGTACTATGGAGTTTGCCCCTTTTGTCTGGATAAGAGCTGTAATCTCCTCTAAATACACTTACTGGAAGTTGGAGAACAGTCTGGTAGACTGCCATCACAGCTGGACAAAGAACCACCACACAACTCAGATTTCATTCAAATCAATGTTTATCTTCTGTGAAGTGCATCATTATATGTAATATACTTGAACGTCTGAATAAAAATATGACAACATGGCTGTTCCAGAAGACCAGCATCCTGCAATGAGGCTGGGTGTATTTAAACACAACCTTGCGGGGGCTTAGAGTGGCAATGGTAATGTTGTGTCTCCTGTCACATGTAAATAAGAGTCTGTAAGAGACAGCAACAGATTGGGCGGTGCAACCACAAGCAATGGTAGACATGCGACAATATTGCCTGTTCTACTATCCAAGGAGGACAATCACAGGTCTACTCAATGAGCTCTCCAAAATGTCTCCAGATTCAGGACAGATGCCGTGCAAAAAAAGATTACAATTGTGTTTCAGCTTAAATAACGTCAACAAAAATGTACAACGTACAGTAAGAATTGTGAATTGTACATACAAGAACAGAAAACGGTCAACTTAATTTAGAGAATGCCAGCATGGTGTGGAAACTGGTTTTGGTATTTTACAGAATTAGGAACATAACTGGTTTGAGGTACAAGTGTAACATCTGAGGACCAGTACTACCCATGAGTCAACCATTTGGGGAGAGATTTCAGAGTTACTCAAACTGAAAGATATCGCCCCCAAGTTAAGCACATCCAATCTAATGGAGACAAGTCATGGGGTATCCGTTTACCGGGACGCAGTCTCACAAATTGTATTTGAGATTCATATCTAAAAACTGTCAGAAGTGCTGAAACATTTCACTGTCTTTGGCTTCATATCTGTATCGACCAATCATGTGGCTGGGGGCAGGGAACTGTAAGCGCACAATTGACACAAACTCAGCCAGCACTATGAAACAAAAAGTGTTATAGAGTTGTTTGGTTTATTCAAATCCCCTTTTGAAAGCTCATCCACATTGTTTTGTTTCCCTACAGAAGCTCTGTTATAAACATAGGGCTGAATACTGCTGATCCCAGATCAACCAGGATCTTAAGATAATAAATTGATAGCATAAAAGGATATGCTTCCCAGGACTTATCCAAGGCCGGTTCCACTCTAAGTTGGTCCTAGCTATTAAGCAAATACCAGAGTGGACTGTCTCCAATTGTTAGAAATATTAAAAGCCAGCCACCCTGAAATGAATACAATGGACCATTGATTTGTTGTTTAGATGTACCTCAGGGATCAGTTAATTCTACAGAGGTTCTTATCCTGAAAGAACATGGCCTACATTTGGTCCCTATGAGCAACTCAAATGCTGAATAAGATCATGTTTTGCCTTCAAAGACATTTTAACAAACAACTTTTAGATATTTTTATTAAATTATTTTCATTCCGTCCATTAAAATAATTCCATGTGGTCATTTATAAGATAACCATTTAGAATAAGTGATACATAAAGGGCCAACTACTATTGATTGGTCCACAACAAAAGACCAGGCGACTCTCCAGGCGACTCTGTATTTTATTAAAGGCAGTAGACGATAATGAGTGAATTTGGCCTGGAGCTTCTCAACAATGGAACAGTAATGAGGAGGCATAAACCGCAGCATGCTGTGGCTATATAACCCTAAAGACTTATCCCATGTGGAATTGGATACAGGTAGCAGCAGGCTGCATTATAAACGTGAAGCAGGCTTTAATGAACATGGCCCCTACAGAGGAACCAACCCCTGATTGAAATGGGCCCCTGGGGAAACGGGATATGGCAATACAGCAGCAGGGCACCAAACCCGCTTGAGACTTTGCTGCTTGGCTCCTCTGCCCTGAGCGAGAGGAGGGCCTTGGTGATGGAAGGGCCAAACGAACAAGCCTTCCTTCTCTGTGGACACCGAAAAAGGGACTCCGAGGGAGATTTATGCCCGTTGCCTTTTAAGCGTTTCCAAGAACAGCACCAGCTCAGTGGTAGGGAGCCGGGTGGTAGTTAGACAGAGCCCGCTTGATTTACATTACACACAAATAAAAAGGAAAGAACCAGGAGAATACACTTTTCCAGTAGACTCCCGGCAATCTGTGGTAGGTCTACAGCGAATGCCATACTGCATGACTGATTGTAGTATGTAATCTAGGCTCTGGGACACCAGTGGGAAGATGGCCCGCGTACTGCACATCTGCACACATCACAAGGGTATGCTGCCTCTGTGGTTTGTGGCGAGTGTGCGTGCGTGCATCGCTTGGTGACTGTGTGCCAATTAGTAGGCAAATATATCTAATGTATGTGTAATGGGAGGGTCCATTACGAGCTCTAATAGGCTTTTAGCCACGTTGCAATTAAAGAGGCATGGGCAAAGTCCTCACACGTTGGCCCGGCGCTGCAGGAGCTACTTTGGACCACACACGATTCAAATGCAACTGTTTGGCTGTTGGGAAGTTAGGATGTTTTTTTGGGTGATTAAAATTGCATGGCGGATAATATAATATAACATAATGGCCAATCGAAATATAACTAGACATAAGATTCGCCTACTTTTGATGATGAGACATGATGTGGCGACAATACCTTAATTAACCATCACCATTTAAGAATGGACAAGTCCGGATAGAATGTATTTCAAAGATCTCCAAATCTAATAATAGAGAGGGCTACTGTTAAGAATAGATAGCTTACGCATGTCAAGCTGGTTGACATTTTGTGCCTCAAGTCCCAAGCTGGTTTATACCGTTGTTATTGTAGTTACAAGGATCCGGGCTCAGCACCTTTCCGCTAAAAGCCAGTTTATACGCGTGTTTTCCATCACATTATCAACGCACAACCAAACGGCACATCCCCGTTGTTTCCGGGTGAGTCATCGCCGTTCCGAGAGACCTTGCCACCGCTCAGCCATCTGGACACGAGTTCAGACCATGTCATGTTCCCCAGGTAACCATGTTGTACCAACGTGCACGTGTTTGTATAGGTACAGAGAGGTTGGGGTTGGGGGTGTGTGTGTGTGTGTGTGTGTGTGTGTGTGTGTGTGTGTGTGTGTGTGTGTGTGTGTGTGGTGTGTGTGTGTGTGTGTGTGTGTGTGTGTGTGTGTGTGTGTGTGTGTGTGTGTGGACCATAAATCGTACCATGGTTCATATAAAGTTTCATTCGCCACAACTATATTAAAAGTTAAATCCCGTTATTTAAAATGGAATTTGAAAATAAATGTTCCCTGCTTATCTGACAATACAGAATCACAACTGTCATGACTAATGAGCCATATAATGCTCTACAGCAGCATGGTAGAACATCATGCTGTCACCTTTTCAACACCTTTTTAAAGTTCTTAAACCAGTACTTTTGTTCCCTGTGGTTGACAGGGTGATACGTTCCAATTCTTTAATTTTATAGAAATTCAAAAAGATCAAATACCATAAAAGCAACACTGAGCTTTGGTCAATTTATGAGTAAATTCACGGTTATAATTGCTGTGTTACAAAGTTATTATGACAGATGTTCCTTCCCGCGCCGTTTCCTGGTTGGACTCCACCCTCCCATGCCTGGTATCCATTAATGCTCATTGGCACATCAGATACTTCACAATCCATTGATTTTTACATTTATGGTTTCACACATAATAAAATTGACTGTTCCGCCATAATTGTTGATACACCTGTGCGGTCATAATAAAAACTTGATTGAATAAAAGCTTCATTTAAAATTGTTCACAATATGAAGGTCGTACAAAGAGTCAATCTGAATTCAGATAGGCCCACAGCATGTTAATGCTGTTGGCTACACTGAATTTGAATAAATCTCACCCAAGTATGATTGAGAAGTGCATTGGTAATTTGCATAAACTCATGGCATCACATCATTTAGAAGTTACGTTCTTCCAAAACAAAAAAGAATAAGTGGGGCTAATATGTTTGTACAAGTCAAGCAGGCTACTGCAAAGCTTGTACAATGAATTCCTAAACCTTTCACACAATTAAGCAATATAATTATGGATCAACAAAGTACATTTCTGATTATTAAAGCAATGGTCTGGTAATATTTATTTCATAGGGTTAATTATTGCTTATCATACACAATGCCTTAATATAAAAAAGAAAGTATGCATTGCATATTTTTAGCACAATGTTCAAATTCCCCATCACGAAGCAAACTTGCCTTTACTTTATAAAAGACAACATCAGTAGGATGAAGTGATATTCTGCCCAGTCTGTTGAAACGGGAACTGTGCATACTTACACATCCATCACCAGTCCTCTAGAACTATATGTACCCCATTAGGGGCTCAGAGGCTTGAGGACAAGGAGCGACCTCTTTCACGTTCCCCCTTAATGCAGACCAGGCTCTCCGTTTCATATCTCTGTTACAGTGCGACACACAACGTATCAGGCATAGTCATCCACACAGCACGGCCGGTGTTCTATACAAAGAGCTCCAATGAGGGCAATTCAGTGCACCATGTATGTAGTAGACACAGGAATCACCATGACATCTGGGTGGCAGTCAGTCTAGGTGAACCCTGCACACTGTAGATGCATGGCCTCCTACGGACGTCTGTGCTGAGGCAGATCTACCAGTGCTTCTTGAGATGTAGGTTATTTCTTCGGTAGCCTCGGGCCGTTCGATGAAAGACACCAGCGTTTGCATTGCAAAGTGGGATCATGATTGAACAACCCATTGTAAGGCACTTGGATCGCCCCCACTCAACTCAACTGCCGTCCCTGGGGTGATACTATAGAGATTTTTAATAAAGGTGGAGCCTCTCTAAAACACACACCTAGGGCGAGCAAACCACACAGTTCATCTCACCCGTCAAGAGTGTGACACACCTCGACTCACCTGTCAGCAGCCTGACACGCTTGTCTGCCCCGGTGAAGGACACAATGCCCATACGCTTGCAAAATACTCTAGCAGCATGCACACGTGTACACACCTGCACTGTGGAGCTGATTTCTGCCGCGAATCCTCCGGTGATGGGCGCCTCGTGACTGATGAGCAGGCGACCTGTCTTGACCACCGACTGAAAAAGAGAAGGAGACGAATCAGCACAGATGGTAAGGGCCGGTTGTACCCAAACGTTATGGTTGCTGCGGCTTCCCCATGAATCGCCACCGTTTTAGAGAGCCTATACCAACACAGCGCAATGAGTGGTCGTGCTGCAGGTCTTACCTCACCAGTCGAAGTTAACAGGTTTTTAATTATACAACAAAATGTTCCTAGATTTCGATTAGTGACGGATGGATGCCTTCAGGGGATTTGGAAATCCCAGCTTGCGTTCTTTAACAAAGTGATAATTGCCTCTTGCAGTTGTTGAGCCAAGTTTAGCCAATTTTATTTACTCCCCCTTCAGAGCCACACAGGTCTTGAGTTCATATAGACAGGTGTGGTGCTTGCGTGCACGTGTGTGCGTGCATGCGTTCCTTCGTCAGCGTGGGTGTGAGTGCAGCACAAGCAGGAAAGGTTCGATTTAGACAGCTGAGACGCGGGAGAGGCCAACACAAAAGATGGATCTGGGTTTTCTCTAACCCGGCATTACAACTCAAGGATGCCTTGCTCCACCCACTACCTCCCACAGCAGGAAAACCAACAGCCTACTATAATCTCCTGCACCCGCCATTGGCCCTCGTCCTGAAGCTCGTCAGCTCCCTGGCTTTCTTCCTTTCTCCTGCTAGTCCCTCCTCGGGTCTCATGTTTTCCTCACAGCCATTGAACTAATGTGTGCTTTGGAGCGATTCATGTCTGGTAGCAATGCAAGCTTTGGCCAACTTGTATGGAAACTGTGCATTTCCAGGTCGAGCAAGTGATTCATACATTTCAAGCGTTTGCTTGGAGTGAGGTCCTCTGAATGAAAAACAACATGGTTAAAGTATGCATGTGGATTGGAATTCCCAGTCTGAAAATGGAAAGCGGAAAAGTCAGATTCCTGGTGCAATGTTCTGGAACAAAGACTTTCCACAGAAGGATTTTTCAATAGGCTTTCCTTCATGTAAACACAGGTGGGGAAGAAATCCCCTTTAAACACCTCCAAACCAAACCAAGAAAGCCTGCAGCCCAGCACGCGGAGCTGCATGCGTTTAATCAGTTAGCTATATGATGTTGGGGGGGGGGGGGAAGCCCACCGCTTTACCCGCAACAGAGCCAAATGGTATCCTGAGGCTCATGAAGGGCCCCACACTGATGCTATGGAGGCAGATGTTTGCATTGCTGAGGTCCTTGGTTTTGGTTGCGGGGCATGGCCGACTGTGGCAGACCATACTGTGCAAGCATATGGAGTGCGGACCTTAAATGATCTGTTGCTTGATCGGACGCCAGCTGGAAGACACTGGGTGAAAATGCATTTTTATGCTATGCCGTTCGGAAGCTACCCTACATGAAAAAGGGGGTTCCTAGACCACCAATGGGGGACTGTGAGTTTAGCTGCAGGCGAATTAGCAGAGTCAACTAATCCGGTGAGGGGTGAGCGAGTTGGATGTGCACAAGCCAACGGTGGGATTACAGTTTGGAGGAATGTGGAAGTTTATAACAACAAGGGCTGGATGACAACACCTGCCAAGCAGAGTAGCAGAGGGGAGCGGGGTGCAGGACACTGGAGGGGGGGGGGGGGGACAGGGCCGCGGAATGGCACGTTGCTGTGAAGCTCGCCTCAGCCAGATGACTCACACAGATCCATGGATAAACACGGAGCCCCTTCCAACCCTGCCTCGCCTTGATGCTGACCCCGTTGATCATGTTGAAATACGGCCAATGTGCACACACATACACACGCACACGCACACACACACGCCCGATTGTGAGCACACACGGACACGTAAGCAATGGGATTCCGTAAACTAAAGTGGGACACCAGCACTGCCTGTGGCGCCCTAGAAAAGGATCCACGAGGGGGGACACACCACTCTGCATGCCGCGATGCCAGCGCATTCTTCAGATGCTTTTGACACAAAAGAAGCACGCCAATGTTATTCCAAAATCGTGGGATAGAATTTCAGGCCCGGGGGACTGGAGAAGGGGAAAACGACTGCCTCGTAGGTAGCACAAGTGACGCTCATTGGCAAGTTCCTCTGGTAGCTGGCAAGGGGAGTGTTGGCCAAGTTAGTCTAAAGTAATGCGTCCTCCCGTTACTTAATACGATAATGCGGCTGAAGAGAATGACAAAACTGGCAAAATGCAGTAATGTCTGGAGCGCACGTGAGCCCTGGTCACGTCGATGAGGGGTGGGCACTGTAGTTTAAAATGCCAGGCAGAAAGGCAAAGCCATATCGTCTGTTTAGTACGATTGGTCTATTCATAATGATATCCTGTGTGGCGACACAATCCGATTGAACAGACAGAAGCTCTGAACGGGGTCGTAAAGCCGGAGGGATTCGGTTGAATTTATGTTGACAGCTACTGATGCTTCATCGCATGGATGAACCTTCCACAGGAACACTGGATAAAACGGACGCTTTAATCGGTCAATTCTTTCCATTGTCAACATCACAGTGGGGAGGGGTGAAGCTAGAATCATCGGTGGTCCACCTCTAGCCCCCCCATTCACCGAAATGGGAGGTTAAAAGCAGTGCTCCCTGCTGCCAAAAATCCTGACAGGCACATGATCAACTTTCGTATACGCACCTCTAAAATGCAGATTTAGCCCCCCCCCCCCCCCACTCCAACCACTACCCCCAACCCACCCACACAAAGTCTTATTCAAATTGCTGAGCGGAGACTCTGACAGCACTGGAACATGCACATAGCAATTGTGGCCATTTCCCTTTTCGTTCCCTGTCCATTATGCGTTGCTTCCAAAATGGAGAATTAGAATTGTGGCAATCGTCCCGGTCGCCGGAAAAAGACATTACTGTGAGAAGGTGGTGGAGCCACACACGGAGCAGCCCATGTAAGCACCCTCAAAATCAACCATGGGAGGTGAGTAGGGAAAATACTGTTTAAAGTAAAAAAAAAACCCTGAATAAAGTTATCTTTTCCGTGCAGCCTCAGAGAGACAAAGGGCTCGCTGGCAGGAGGTTATCTCATTGTTAGCTCGACTTGAACGTGTGTTGTCACAGTGCTGGTCTCGTTCTGGAAGTCTGTCTGGTTAAGCTTTGGGCCCCAGGGGAATACCAGTCATGACAGTGGAACTGCATTGTGTTGCTCTCCAGCAGAAATGGTGATGAAAGGTTTCATGGATGACAGAGGGTATGATGCACATTACGAACAAGATTCATATTGTGATGTTATGGGGGGGCTTGAGGTAATCAAATGAGAGACCCTTGGGCTCTTTGCCGCCCTGTTCTCTGCAGCTCCTAATTAGGTGTAACAGGGGCATTTAAGTGCTAGGGATTAATTGTCAGAAGCAGAATCAAACTTTGGGGACTGACCAGTCAGTCTCGAGTCCCAAATCTGAGGACACTTACCAAACTAACATTGATAAAAGTCTTCGAGTTTGATTTGGTATTCATGACTCACTGATCACTTGTTGCTTGCTATAATACAGAATATTTACAAAAGTCAAAAGTGAATCTTTCTCCAATTTGAAAGTATTCCTAAACAATGACCCAACAATGCCAATAACACTCAACACAAAACTGAGAAACCTCCCACCTCATTCTAAACTTAGCCCTATTGGCCCCGGAGGGTGAACTCTGCTCATTGCAGAGCAGCCCTGTGTCAGCGGGAGGCAGCAGGGTTTCTGCCGGTGGTTGGCGGTTATGTGACTGCTGGGTTGGGCCGGGCAGGGCCGGCCCGGGCCAGGCCAGCTTGGGCCACGGTAGCTGTGGCCACTGCTTTACTCCTCATTGTGCTGCAGGGCTGTCATTAGAGCCAGAGCCGTTCTGCCGGCTGCCGCGGGGAAATGTCATGTTTACCGCCATTCCCATACACACCCAGCATAATGAGCAGTGCTCTGCTCCCCCCCCCTGTTCACTTTTCTCCAAAATCTCCACTTTTTGCCTCACGCAACCATCCTCCCCCTCCCTCTACCTCTACCCCCGCTCCACCACTACATCCTCACGTTCCTTCTGTGGTTTCCATATCCATCTTTCCATTCTCCCATGACCTCCTCCACCTGCAGCCAGCCTTTTATTTTTCCCCTCCACCTCCTCCCCACCCAACCCCTTTCATGGAGCAGACACTCAACCCTTCTGCACCTCCCCTGCCTGGGCCGCTGGCAGACGGGCCAGCTGGCATCCTGGCCTTTAAACACGCTGGACCTGGCCTCACAGCACTGGGAGGGCTGCACGGGAAACCATAAAAACAGCCCTTCCAGCGCACAGAAATTCTCACATGTGCTTGTTAACGCTACCTTGTACTAACTAACTAACTTTCGGTTAGCCAACAGCCTGGAGTGGGTGCACAAACAAATACATTGATATGAATGACACCGACCATTGATGTAAAGAAGTATTGGGTAAAGCGCTGAATGCTATTGTTAGTGGAAGATGTGATTTTCAGCACTTGATCAAATTTGGTTAGTCTATAACGGTGCAAAAGGACCATTGCTTTTCAGCCAAAATTATATAACAGACTGTTATCATGAGGCCATAACTCATTCTGAAAAGCACAGTGCGGAGACTTTATAGAAGGATAAAATAAAATGAAGCTGGCTTGGCTCCTAAGCAAGATCGTGGTTAGACTATGGAACAGAAACTCATCCAAGTGCACCCACACGTTTTTTTATAAACATATCAATAGGGGGGAAAACTACTCGACTACAAAATAAGTGTTGACCTTACGAGAATCCCGCAGAAAACGAACATAAAAACAAGTAAATAACTAAAAACAACTTCATCTGGCTGCATATGTTCACATACGAGCCAAATGGACGCCGACTGAAAGTGACCCTGCGTTTGACCGTCCCTGCTTCGTGCACTCCCTCCTCCTGCCTCCGACTGTCCGTGATCCATCAGACCAGGGCAACAGGAAGAGGAGAATCAGGAGGCTGGGCCAGTGCAAGGTTCCTAGTCGCCGGGCACTCGCCATGCGCTGACCTCTAGCCCCATGTATGCAGATATATACACTAGATATAATATCAATCTCTGAGGTTTGCCTATGCTTAGCAATGGATGCCCGGGTCTGAGGTGGGGAAAGCGGCAGAACCGAAAAAACACAATAGAGAGGGCAGGCAACACTAAATATATGCCCTTCCTTTTCACCAAAGAAGCTGCCATTTCCAGTCCCTCTTGTGAGACTTGGTGTATAAGACACTCTGGAGGAAGAGACAAATATTCGGCCAGGATTGTGTTGAAACAAGTCAAAGTCTGGAATCCCTTGATGGGCCAATGGCTGAAAGCCCAAATCCGATAAAGACAGAAGTGAGGGAGCTAGACCGATAAAAACACAACATCCGGTCAGATTACAATCTATCCTTCCACCCCTGCTTTACTCCCTTCACTTTCCATCTGTATCCCCTCGCTTGTTTGTTCTCGTTCTATTTCTCTCAATATAAGAACAAACAAACACACAGACAGAGAGAGAGAGAGACAGAGAGAGACAGAGAGACAGAGAGAGAGAGAGACAGAGAGAGAGAGAGAGAGAGAGAGAGAATCTCGAGGCGCTTGGCCAGCCAGTCTTCTCGAGGAGCAAGGCCGTCGGGGGAGAACTAAGACAGAAACAACTGCAAACCACTCATAAAGAGCCATTAAGGCCAATTCGACTCAATAACACCAGGAGACACGCGCTCTACCTTTATGCCCTGCAACCAGACCACGCAAACGCTTTTGTGAAATGCACAAACAGAATCACACACACACCTGAGGTGTGTTCAGAATCGGCGAAAATAGGCAAACGCTCACAGGGAGCGTGCCGACTTCGAATAATACAATTTGAATGATTTTTAAACAATTTTCTAAACTTTCATTTTAAACTGTAAACAAACTGTAAACAAACAAATGCCGACAAGAAATGCCATTGTATTAGCTGCAGCCTCCATGATAATTTACGAGTTTACAGAAGAAGGTCTAGAAGTTGTCGATCTTGTAGAAAGTATACTGCAGACAAGGAATTCGGACGATTCAAGAATAGAGGGCCTCGTCACGAAGTTTGCCCACTTACTTTGATGTCACGTTCAGATCACATTTTAGGATGCACAAGACACAGTTGAAGTAAGGGTGTAGATAGGCTATATGAAACGATTTATCTATTGCTTTATGTGTAGGAAAGGAATTAATGTTTTCAACATAGACATGGGAATTGTTTAAATGTTTCAGTTCTTGCTATAGTTTAGGGTTAATCTCCATCTGGGAGCACATCTTTTCAGTCTGACAGTTTGCCTATGTTCGCAAACGCTTGAAGACATCAGCATGCTTAACAGATTGGCTTCAAATTGTTCGCGAGCGTTCGCCTATGTTTGCGACGTTGAACGCACCTCCGATGACAGCTTAGTCCGAGTATCTCATGAATAACTGCTTGCATGAGCATAGACAGAGGCAGTAAAATAATCAAATACTCTTTTTAAAAAAGGTCCTAATAATGTTCAGGTTGTCGTCAATGTTAAATACCAAAGTGGGAAGTTTCTTTATAGGAGGCTACAATACAAATCCACCAGCTTTTTTAATATGGTTAATAATTAAATTAATGAAATGCATTTCATATTAAGGGCAAAGAGTAGATGGAATATGAAAAATTAAAATGTGAGAAGACTTCAGAATTTTTTTTTTTGCCAAAAAAGGGTGGAAAAAAGGTCAAAGTAGCAGTGTAGTACACCAAAACAAAAAGTTGTTTGTCTGGAGAGAGAACAACAATAAAAACCAAAAACAATAAATTTGGACCCGTCACAGGAAACCCAGGAACCCGACTCCCATCATCCCCAATATTGCTGTTTTAGATCAAAATAACCAAGGTTGACGAAAGTTGAATTTGTCAATATGTGTGTTGCTCAAGAGTTTACAATTACAGGGCTGGGGGTTGTGCAGCCAAGGGCTTTGTCGTTTCCAGTCCAACCAATTAGCCAAACATCTTTCTGATCATCCAAACCTGTTGGAGAGAGTGAATCTATGACGAAATCAAGCATAAATGTTTTAATATGGTTTGAATAAAAGCCTGTCAATCACAGATGTCCAGGTTGCGTCGCACAAAGTACCTGCAAAGCCCTGCGTTATTTCAACCTGACCTCCAGTGCACTCTCTCCTAGAGTGAATCCATTCGATCGTTTGCTCATAAGGATCAGCGAGGCTAGGACCGGAACTCAGTCCAAGACCAACCCATTCTTTATTTGTGGGCCCTCAGAAGCAAGCCCTTGGCTGGTGCTGTCCGTCTTCTTTCAAGGTTTTCACAGCATGGGTGTGTCTGAGAGTGAGCTTAACATCCTGTATGCTGAGGCCGCCCCTGCGACGCTACAGACATGGGGACTCGTCAGACCTGGCCCTGCTTTCTGTCCTCAGTGGCTGACTCCAATGATCTCAATCTGCCGGGACCCCTGGCCAAAGCTCTTGAAATGCATTGAAGAAAAATTAACCTCTGTTGTTCGAAAGCCAAAGCACACCAGTACATCCCAGCAGTCCATCAGCCTCATCGAGTTCTGCCTCATAAAAGAAGCACAATCCCACAACGTAATTATTAACATCAACGCCACAAGCACTTTCCCCTCCTGTGTCCGGACTACTGAACCAACAGTTTGAAGCATCAAATAGACAAGATAAAACCACTTAGAGGAAAATGAGGGTCGTTCCCCTGCCTAGTTTACTCAACGTCATCAACTCATACAGGTGGAAAAACAGTCCCATGGGGTGAAGAGCTACAGAGATCACGCTGGGATCTGTGATTTACTGATTGGATGTCGTGATGAGATGCTGAGTGTGAGCAGCTGATGCAGGGTGCCTCTCCACCTGTGTTTGTGCGTAAGTGCACGCACAAACCACTATTGGACAGGGCAAACATATTTCCAACCTGTAGGCCTGCGACCACGCTAAGCTATTTAACTGCAACTGTCCTGGAAAAACCTCAACATTCTACGCTCACATTCACTGTGAAAAGTTCCTGCCAAATGGAGACCCGGCCCTTTCCGTCAAGTGCTTTAAAAGGAATTTTAGAAATATCCAGTGCAGGCCACTTGCTATGGAACCTGAGCCGTAGCGGAGGTGTTGCTACTGCTGAACTAGGAATATGAAATACATTTAAAAAAAGGATTCTGGATCAATCATTGAGGAAGAGGGGAATTGTTGGCTTGAGGCAGGCCGCTAGATCAAATATCAACGCTCCCGTTTACTTCAAAGGGGTCAAATTGACGGCTAAATTGGCGATGTCGGTGGAGGGCTGCTCAAGTATCATGGTTCTTTGTGGTACCAACGAAGATAGGCTGCATTTTTAGATGCACCAAACCGTTCACCAGAGACAGAAAGGCAGGAGAAAGAGAAGGAGCGTTCAAAAAGGAGAGTGGGAAATTGATAGACCACCAACAAAAAACCAACCATGAGTCATTTTCCATTGATATAACCACCAGAAAGTGCCGCAGTAAGACAAATCACACAACTTATGATACACGCATTGGCCAAAAGACACAGAGACCCACTAAACCCCAGTAACCATGTATGTTTCCCATAAGACCCCATCCCTCTGACTCAATTTAGGTTCCCATATTAGAATTGCAGACACTCATTTTATTTTAGTTTTTTTCTTAACAACTTGGGGACAGTTGGGCCGAGAGAAATGGGAGCATAGGGAGTAGGAGGAGTGGGATTTTGAACCATAACTAGCTGTAGCCCTAGGAGCAGTCGCCAGCCCCTTTTACAGCACACAGGGACCAACTCCAGGTCTACTGCAGTTGCATTGGTTGAGAGCACAAGCAGGCTTTTTAACTCAAGGTCAGCTATTTAACTCAAAATACCTGCAAAAGTTTCCTGAACATTTTAGTGGTCTCTCAGTCTGGTTCAGTAGGATTCACAAACAAGGAGAAGACTGCTGACTTGACAGTTGTGCTGAAGACAGTCATTGACACCCTCCACACTAACCACTTATTTATTAAGATGCACCTGTATGTCTTTATGGTAGAAGAAGAAGCAGCACGGTTGGGATACAAGACAATGCAAAGCTCAGGACCTTTTCACAACATGTGCAATGCAAGCATAGACTGCTTTACCTATGGGAAATCCCTAGTGGTTGAGATGAGGACAATTTAGCCAGGCATCACTATTCTGTGGAAACCGACATAGGATGCAGTAAACTGCATTGGCATCAGGTTGCATGTGTCAAATTAAAGAGCTTTTACTAAACCTTCAACATCCCAACCATGAGCAATTTGGGTCAGCCAAGAGTTGCAGGGCAATCATCTGGAGGCCACCTGGTAAAGTCTGGGCCTAATTAAAATGGATGGCTCATTATGAGAATGACAACTTTAAATGAGGGAATGGCAGCATACAGCCATCATTCACCCAGCCTCATTGCAACCTTGAATAAACAGGACGCCGTAAAAGAAGATGACAATAAATTATTTTAATTGAATACTGATGTTGCATACATACCGCATTGGCCCAGATTGTGTGTTTATTTGTGATTGTTTGAAGTGAAGCATGTTCACACAGGCAGCCCGCATCAATAGGACTGGTGCTGAGGCTAGGTTTGAAAGAAGGCTTGCTCAAACACAATTCACTGTGGCCTCCAAGCGACCCGGGGGCTCAGTGGGATTGGTCGCTTTCATGGCTCAACAGGATGGCAGTTGTAGGGGCCTGTTCGTTCAGGCCCCACAGGGAGAATGTGGGCCCCATGCACGCTTGATGTCAGTGGAGGCTGCAATAGTAGCAAGCTCCACCGTTTTCCAAGGTCCAAAAAAACAATATTTGGAAAGGGTTTAGTTGTTTCCACTGACTGAACAGAGCACAGATCAACATGTTCATTTTGTAGGATGGTGAATAGTCTGGCACCATCAGCACTTTTTGCAACTCTTTGTTTAGTTATGAGCAAGACGCATTATCAAAAACAGTGGTGCTAGAACAGTCTGTGGTCAAACATGGGGCATTGAAAAAACCCCCAATATGCTCCATGAACTGCACCAAAGGCTAGACGAATCACAAGTTTTGAGAAAGAATAAAAAGTAATTTGCTGTGAAAAAATACCCCAAATGTAATGGAGATAAAATGTTTCTATTTGAGGTAAATGCTGAAAGTTAAATATTTTATTGTTACCACAAAACAAGGTTGATTTAAACGATGGCTGGATGGGTAATAAATAAAATATTTTATGATGAATCAACCATGTGATCAAGATGGGGATATTTCCATCCCACCGTTCAACCGTTCATCCGCCCATCCGAGCTAGACCTTAAAGAACCCCAACTGTAGTTTCTTTTCATAGATGACTTCAGAAACATCTGAAACATATTCACTCCTGCCCAAATGGCATCTTAGTCACCATGTATAATTATAGTAGGTAGTATTGAAAACAATGACAACCACAGCCGTCAAACACGAGAGTAGCGCGTTTGACTTGACAGTGAGCAGAAAAACACCAGGGGCCGTTCCCCTTTCCTGTCCTCTTTTCCACCTTGGCGCATGGCAAACAAACAGATCCGCATGCCGGGGGCAGCGAGGCCAGCTTCCATGTCCGTTGTTTGCCCAGTGTTTGGGCCGGTGACAGGCCCTACGGTTTGGAGCCACTTAGTGGGCTTCGGAGAGACAGGGAGGAGGAGGTGGACGGGGGGAGGCTCAGATAAGAGGGTCTTATCGCCCCGGCCGTGGGTCACCAGATCTCAAAGAGCTAGGTACACACAAACACACAAACTGCAAACCACTGCACCACTCTTGAGAAAAAACTAAAACAACAATGCTGCTGAACAGACGCATAAGCATCTGTGCCTCGGTTTCCCTCCCTTTTTGTTTCTCCCCGTCTCAGAG
Organism: Melanogrammus aeglefinus; assembly: GCA_900291075.1. NCBI lineage: Eukaryota > Metazoa > Chordata > Actinopteri > Gadiformes > Gadidae > Melanogrammus > Melanogrammus aeglefinus. The sequence continues at coordinate 482,436 of OLKM01000101.1, forward strand.
GGTAAATGGCTTCGTGTGCTCGGAGCGAGCGATGCGTGTGCTGTGCCTGACGCACCAGGGGCGAACACTGGGCGTCCTTGGATGACTCCTACTGCACATGCTTCGGAGTTTAACAGGTTCAGCCAAATTGGCAGCAGGAGCCACAGCAGCAGGATGACAGAAGCCCGGGCTACACTGGAGCAAGGGAAACTTCCAGAACGAGTACGCTAAAGGAAACGTGGATGAACTTTTGACCACATTCCACCAAAGTCTGATACCCGTTGTGTGCAGTTCAAATCTAGGTCACGTCACCTGGGACGAAAAGCAAAATTCATTTATTGACCTTAAATTCCTAAATCGAATGACATTTTCTTTTGTTTCCCCAAATAAGCCCTACGGTTATGGCTTCAGCTTGATATGTGTACAAAGCCTTTAAAAATATTCGTGAAAGCTAAGGGCCGATGGAAATATCTTTCTTACGCCGTCATAATTATGTAGCAAACTATATCGGCATAGATGCAGAATATTGAGAAAATGTTATGAAATACAATACTTTTGTTCCTCCATCTCCCGGCAAAATTGCTTGTCAAAATCACCCTCTCTTAGCAACCAATATAATGCTGATTAAATATTTATTTTTTGCTAATAGGCCTGGGCTAGCCTACTAAGACAAAGCTATGAATAGCAAATTTATAAAGGTCAAATTTAATCGCTTGTCTATTACACAAACATGCATACGGGCCTTATTCTGGATTTCTGAATGCGTTACGAATTAAACAAGAATGGGGACAATTGCTACCACCATGCGTCAGAAGAGAGCTTAGCAGCTCATGACACATTTAAACTTCACGTGATAAAATGCGTTCCTGCTTAATCATACAATTGTATTTCTCAGACTGTCGAAACATTATTTGGGACAGGTTTTAACATCTTAAAACAAAAAGGATATGGCCTGACCCTACCGTGAACCAGACTAGACTGTACTGAACTGGGGGCACGGAGCGCAGCTGCCACTCTTTTTCTGCCTACACCAGCCTGTTGCTATGGCAACGGGCAGCCGGAGCACCACCTTGGCCGACGGGGGCCTCAGGTAGCACGAGCACACCTTCGAATGTAACCTAAAACACGCTCTGCGCTGCAGGCCTAACACCAAAGCAGAGCAGGGTTAAGACAATACAGATGTTTTTTGTGCAACACTTGAACAGATCGCAATGAGCTACTTTGAAAACAGCCGTTATGATGGACTTTGTCTTATTCAAATAAACCAGTGATACCAAACAATCTGCCAAAATGTATACGTGCCATCTAGAATTTTTTGGGGGTCAAGCAGCGAAGCTGCGAGACACCCATTGTGTTTCTATGTTCTCTTCTTCTTATTATTCCTCCAACATTGGAGTAGAACGCCTTAGTTAAAAGTTCTGTAATTTGGCTGAAAGTTTCAGGCCACTATACTGACTACTCACACTAATTTACAGACCTCTAAACCCTGACGTCTAGCGCCACCAAGGGGTCAAAATTTGGTCGAAAATGGAACTGCTTGGCTGACAGATCTGAAATTAGGCGTACTGATTCGAGACCGTCCATTGATCACTCTCGCCAATTTAGAGACCTCTATGCCCAACACTCTAGCACCACCAATGGGTCGAAAAAGCACTTGCATTACTCTCCCGAGCGTTCCCCTTGCTTCCGAGTGAGGTACAAATGAGGTACTGTTGGAATCCCTGGAACAGCCTGAGTTCAATGACGAAGTTTCAGCGGTCACAAATTTCCTCAGATTTTCAAGGAACTTGGCGGAGAAGAACTTCAGACCAAGCCGCAAAAACTATACTTTTCGAATTTTTTTATTTCAAGTTTATTTGCCCTTGAGAGCCAATCCAATATGGTGGCGAAACAGCCAAACTGTAAATTGGCTAACATATCGGCGACTCTTGAGTTACTTTTTTGTAAATAGATTGAACTCTCTAGCGCCACCAATAAGGTAGTTAATCCATATCTCAGCAACACTTTCAGGCATGGAAACCAAACTTGGTCCACGGATTAGAGCCCCCATCCTGTTTGACCACCAGGGGCGCTATAATTACCAACCCTTTCACGTATCAACACCAAACTTGGTACGTGGACTCGTGACATCATCCTGAAAGCGCATAAAACATTTGTTAATCTTCCACCACAAAGGACGCTATAATTAGCCAAACTTTTCCGTATCAACACCAAACTTGTTACATGGAGTCAGGACAGCCAAAAGTTGCAGCCCAGCAGCCAAACAACCATGCTTGACCCTCTCAGCTATATCTTTTATTATTTTTGATTTCTTTGAAATGGGGGCGATCTCTGGGTGCTCCACCAAATGTATGAAACAGAATATAGCTGAGGTTTCATGGCAGGTTGGTAGTGAAATAGATTGCCCTGGAACCAATCCAAGTCAATGAGCTGCTTTACAGCTGGCCTCTACACAAAGGTCTAATCGGCAATTCTAATCATGGCATAAAAACATACATGCATCTATTCCAGCCGTTCTCCGCCATTTGCCTTATTTAGTTTCGGCATTGGCTGGATGCTGAATATGGAAAAACCTGAGAGCGGATGACGAACGAGGCTCTGACAACTGCACCCTGGACGAAGTCGAATTCACTTTGTGGGGCGGACTCATGCCAGAATAGCACATGGAGATTGCGTTCAACCGAAGCAAAAAAAACATGCATTAAAATATGCACCAGCCTAAACAGCCAGTCAACGAAGATGTGTTTACTATAAGTGTTCTTGATGACATGGAAATCATCACAGGATTAAATCCCCCACATGTAAACTAGACACAGCAACCTTTACCACAGTGTTTAATTCGAGCAGCCATTCTGGTGTGGGGGCAATCCAGCCATTCTGTTTATCCCTGAAATGAAGGATTCCTACACATACACGCCTTAAATCCACTCTTTTTCCCCCTCCACTCTTACAGTTAATTGTCACTTTTTCTTTTTTTGCTATTCTGTAAACATTGCGCACTAATTTAGATCGCCAAAACCAAAACGTATCCTGATGGGAACAGAACAAAGGAATGAGACTACAGAGAGCTGAATTGGTCATCTCTGAGACTTGGAACGGGGATGAGTCATCCATTAAGGAAATAAAAAACACAAGGCTTACATAGAAACAACACAAAACACAGACTGTGTACATGCTTGAACGGTTGGAAAATGCTAAAATAGGTAAGTGTGACTCATAGTGCATGCATGATTCTAATTGGCTGAGAGGGGCCTTGGTATACATCTCTTGGTCCATGAGATAATCAACCCGTTTTTTAAAAAGGCCAGTGGTTGCAAAATGTATTCATGATGACGAGGCTGAACACCAGGTGCTCCGGGTCATTTGAATTAAAAATCTGAAATCGATGAGTCACCGACTATTTGTTGTCTAGATCTGAAATAACCACAGGCGAAACAGGAAATAAATAAAATCTCATCCATTTCCACCCATTGTAGTTTTTATGAATGCTCATCTGGTTGTTCACAGTAATAATCAGGCGTTTATGTACCCAATGTCTCATTGTGTGGATCAGGCACACAGTTTACAATTTTAAAAGATTTGTAAAAGTTTGTATGCAGCCTACAAGGATACTATGACTGATCATTTATCCTGCCACTCTTTAGAGAAATAGATTTTGGTCACAAAACACAAACCCATAATTGAACAAACTAAAAACAAGATAACAGATACAAGCTGTGTCTTTACCATAAAATGCAAATAGCATTCCATGCATAGCAGACCTGAAGTGCCGGGCTCTCGTGTGAAGAAAAGGGTCGGAACTCATAGCCTGGGAAGACTTGCAGCCACAGTGGTGGGGTGTATGCCAAGACTGCAGGGTGCAGCCGGGCAGCACCCAGTACTTAGGGTACCACGGAACGGGGTGACTGAGGCCATGCCGCTCTCCTCGTGCTCCTCTAGGATACACAGGCTTCCGTGCAGAGAGTGCATGGAAAATCTTTAGAACTGTATCGATCATGTGTGCATTTTCTAAAAGCAGGGTATAGCGTTAACATTTTGCGCATTGAGGTGTGAAAACTACTGGCCTCAAGACAATATTGACCGGCCCTCACTCAAAGTTGTCTTATTATCAGCGTCATAAAACCAAAGGCCGGCGTAATTGCCATAAATTTTGTGCTTTTGCCAAATAACGTTCACATTTTTAAACACTGGTTCTGATTGGGACAAAGTTGGATGTTTTACTGTGAAGGGATATCTTTACTTGAACCAGGATAAGGGCCCCCTTTATTGCTGAACGCTGTAAAAGGTTTTTTTGCTAGATTCATTTTCATAAGTCAAATCAAAATCCTATCCAACTCAAATTGAATGTAATTCTCAGGAGGTCCTCCACTTGTAAGAAAGCGAAAGTGAAGCTTGGCATCAGCATATGAAGGGTTTGCTGAATGAATTACAAAATCTCACGCACGTGTGTGTGAGTGCGAATAATTAATAACCTTGCCCTCTTGGATACAAGCAAGCTCAAATCACAACATGGTTGGGAAAAGGCCAAGTCAGACCATGATTATTGGCAGGCGCATATTGGCAAACCATTATCAACTTTTTCGCCATTTTGAGCCAAACTCCCTGGTGAGGCAAGAGTTCATAATACAGGCTGAAAAACTAAAACATTGACGATAATGGGGCCATGCTAGATTTATTATCCTTTCTCTGTAATCGTGTGCATCACTGCAAGATGCTTTGTCCTTTATTGGAAGCTTTAGTGGAATACGGCTTTACAATAATAAATGAAACATTAAAGTGTAATGTGATCCCCATAGCAGAGAGGTTATCAGAACGTGATCCTAGTCACCATAAGACCACAATATTTGATCCTGCTATCAGTTCGGAGCCCTGTTCATTTCCCAGATCGCTCTTGGCCTTCAAACAAAAACAAAGCCTTCCCGCTTTTTTCTGCATGAATAGGCAGCCAAGAAACATGCATGTTTTAAATTTGATTTGAAAACTGGATGACGCCCCCACACTTCTCACCAAAACAAAAAGAAATTCCATAAAGCTAAAGCTGTCTGCAAACCGATTATAGCGATAAAGCAAGCTCTTACAACTTGATCAAATGCTCCGTTTGGTCCTAAAATGTGACAGGGAATCTATACTTTTGTGTATGTAAGGGAGTGCCCGCATGTGTGCGTGATTCTAGGGTTGGGTAAAATATAGATTCATCAATGCACTGCAATTTATTTGTTCTCGATTCAATTTCGATTCAGAATGTTTTTTAAATTGATTATTTCCATAAAAAAGAAAAAAGAAAAAAAAAGAAGCATACTCAGTCATTGTAATCTAGAAGCGAGTATGCCTTAATGTACATGCCCTTTTACATTTGTCCATGTTATGATTATTACTTTTGCCTGAAACTTTAGCTCAGGAACAATACTATATAATGGTGTATTCCCTTTTTGCTAGTTAAAGCACAATGAAATGGTTAATTCTAAATAATATTTAGGTATTTTTGACATCTGCACGTGAACCCTATTGAATTGATATCGAAGCAATTGGATCAATATCAAATCGAAATCAAATTGAATTGTGAGGTACCTGGCAATACCCAGCGTACGTGATTCCCACAACAAAGTGGTAGAATAACAATAAGAATAACAATAACAACAATAACTAACCCAAGTGAGCGTGGGGCTGATTGATAGCTTGAATTAGCCATATTAGGCATAGGGGGTTTCCAAAATGGAGCTCTAGGTGGTGAATTTGACAGGCTCGGGATGGCAAGCGCGCCTGAAGGAACACCAAACATCGGTGTATAAACACGCCGTCTCAGGGCAGCCCTCTTAATAAGGCGGTGCTTCAGCAACAAAGGACAGTTTGTAAAAACAAACAAAACAAAAATTTGTCTCTTGACGGATCTTCCGCGGCTGACTTCATGTTGGAAGAGCTCTGTCTGCGCTATTGGCTCCAATAGAGTCCCTGGTAAATTACTACCCTGCTAGAGCAATTTCATCCCTGTGCCGTAAGTGTGGGTTATAAGATTTGCTTGGCAGCAGAAGCCAACAAATGTACCGTGGGCTCACCCAGGGAAACATTTAAATTGAGCAAATAAATGCATACGAGGGTATAAAACTGTATCTGGCGCATCCGCCGTCAGCCGGCTCGCCTGTTAAAGTCGGAGCCACAACAAGGCATCGGGTGACATGTTGTAGCGAGAACATGTGAATTGGCTAAAAATTAGCATCGTCTGCCACTGTGTTCCGGCATCAGAAACCCGATCTCTACATTACATTTCTATGACCTTGATTAACCTGCAGGATTTGGCGTCATAAATGTATCCTACTCCTTTCAATTAATGCATTGAAGAAGCAAGTGACCGGCATTGGAAAAACACATTTCATTCACAAAGCTAGGCCCACGTGGAACCGTTTGGGTGCCTTCTTGGCCACCATCCTAGCCAGGCGAGCCAGGAAGAAACCCTGTTAGACAGCCGGTACCAGGAAACACCACATTGTTTCGGAGAAACAAGAGGATGGTTTGTTTGGGTTTTCTTTGCCAACAATGCCACCTTGATAAGGGGAAAAAAACACTCAAAGACCAGATGCACAGAAGTTGTGTGCGTGCATGCATGCATGTACCTTGCATATGGTCTCTGTGTCCCAGGGCAGGATGGTCTGTAGGTCAATGAGCTCGCAGGAAACCCCTAGCTTCTCCTGGGCCATCTGGGCCACCTCCCGCATCACGTGGATCTGGAACAGATTTCATTCACGGAGTGAGTGACGCCAGGGCACCCAGTGTTTTGCATGCTTACAAACACAACCCCGCGCCCACAACTCACAGAATCAACAGAGAAAAAAGGGTCTTTAAAACGCATTTATACCGTGCTATAGTCATCATGGCCATTTTGTCAGTGATAATAAAAAAAGACAAATTTAAAACACAAATTCTATGTCAAGCTGTTTGTGGATTTTTTTAATCAGCTCGGCACCCAAGCTGCATTCTAACATCGAAGGAACACCAATGACGGCACTAGCTAGAAAAGCTAGCTATGTTGGCTATCCAATTATCAAAAAGTGGGCGTGGCTCATTTCACCCATATCAGGCCAAAACACTTTTATAATTCTCATAGGGTTAGATTCAAGCTGAAACATGTGTTCACATGCACTTGAAAAAAATGTATCACTGCTTTTTTCTTTCTTGGACCAAATCTGTAATGTCTAATATCATCACCTACCGAGTTTGAGATATTTGATAAATGAAGAGCAAATCCATCTGATTGAGGGAGAGGTGCAGTAAGTGCCACTGGGGTACAATGTGACCCTCGTGCCACAGTGCTTTATTTGGCATTAAGGGAATCAGGTTGGCAGTCCTTGAATGTTCCTACGAGGTCCTCCGTCACATCCAATGGAAAGTCTGATCCCCCACCGTTGAGCATCTATGGCTGATGGAACATACTTTTAATGCCTGTCGAGAGCCCCTGGGGAGTGGAGCTGCTGCGGGAACACAGACCTAATGGGGGTCCTAATGACCTAAACCAGGATGAACTACAAGTGTGGTTATCTATGGGGAGTCCAAATAAACCACTTCAAAGACCTCCAACCGCGCCGAATGCAGCCAATAAACCGCCAGCAGTGGGTCGCGCCGGTGGGCTCTTTCCTCCACATCCAATGAACCATCGCATCGACTACCGGGGGCGAAACAGGCTAATCCGAAAAATCTGCTGGGAGGGTTTGTTGGGTGGGGAACGCTTTCACCGAACTGCCGCGGTAGTCGTTTCTCCCGTCGGTTGCATCTGCGCCGTCAACTGATAGGGGACGTGTGGGAGTAGGCCGGGGTTATGAACGCAACGTAGATTGTGCAAAATGTAGTGCGGCTCCATTTACTCTGGCTCTCTCCACCCCCTCCCCACACATCATTTACAAGCACCCAGAACCACTCACATCAGACCTCAAACCCCGGTGCTAGTGCATCAGGGTCATTTCAGTCCTGTACCGGGCCTGAATAAGCCTTTTAAAGTGTCTAGGCGAACACAATCTTATTCAGAAATGGCCATACTAAGCTGTGTAATACGATATCAAAAGAGTGGGGGGAAAAAGGCAGGGGACAGCGAGAGAGGAACAATAGGCCGGCGAGCCGGAGGCCAGTGCCGTCTCGAGAGGAGAACATTGAGGTTGTGAAAACGCCTGATTGGCTGTGGTCACGGCCCGCCGTGCTGAAATCCCCGGACGAGGGGCTTGTCATCGTGTTAAGGTGGTAATCCGTGGCTGGATGTCCGGAGCCATTTTAAAATGTCAGCGGGCAGAGCGGGTGGTCCACTCGTTCTGTCTCTCCCTGTCCACGGACTAATCTGCGCTGTGTCCCTTACCTGCGTTCCCCAGGCGACCAGGGTGACATCACTTCCCTCCTGCAGGATCTCGGCCTGCGAGAGCGGGACGGTGTAGTGCTCTACCGGGACCTGTTCCACTGAAAAACAAAAAGAACAGCCGGACCGACAATGAGGTGATTCATTGTCTGTGGTGGGGGTCAATTCTGTCCAAACACATGAATCATTTCATCGGGCTGACTGCATCTGAATTATCCAGGTCCTTCACTTGCGAGATAGGAGCAGATGGCAGAAGAAGCTGAAATCATAGCCCTGCAGCCCAGGAGAAGAGTACTGTGGCCTGTTACAGACGCTTTTCCAGCCTTTTTCAAGAGTCATCACTTAGTGGGAGATTGTGCTTTTATCAGCAAAAAACTCAACACATGACCTAATGATATCCTTTGCCAAACACAAAACTAACTATAATTAATCCCAACTACAAAACATTGGTGGGATGGAACCGGGTTTGGGGAAAGGACCCACATAAACATGCCCATCAATCAAAAAATTGAGGTGCCAGGAAGTTTTCGCCTTGAATCAAAGGCCAAGACCAAGTCCATGCAAGTACCATGGTTTGCATAACATTTCACAATCTCGTTGGAATACTCAATTGTGCATATAAAATACTTTTTAGGGGAATATATTAAAGTATATTCGCCGCCAACAATCCCATTCTCCTCCATGTCGTGGTTCATGTTCCTGAGGGAATCAAAACCAAAGTTCCTTTCCCCACAATTCATTCTCAACCATGGCTGAGATAACCCCCACTATGAGTCTCGTTGTAGAAATACCAGAGACGAATGTCTGACGTGTTATGCGCCATAACACCAAAAGCAGAACGGTTATCCAAATAACAAGGCAGTGTACAACACTTGCGTTACAGTCCTGGAGCTCTATACCTAAATACTATAATACATAGATATCTATAACATGCATATTATCACGGCCAAAAGCTGTGTGCGCCTCCAGACGATATTATGAATCACAAACGACTTTGTCGGGTTCTCTGACGTCTCTGGTTCTTCCACTTTCACATCATGCGTTACAGTGTGTGCATTCACTCACACACACACACACACCACACACACACACCACCACACACACCACACACACCACACACACACACACACACACACACACACACACACAACACACACACACAACACACACACACACACACACACACACACACACACACACACACGTCTCATTGGCGGGCCAAAGTCTCTGGGCGGGCCAGGCAGAGTAAGGGGAGGAGCTTAGATGCTATGTGACGACATAAGAAACCACATTCCAGATCAGCGCGCTTGAGCCTCTGTTTTTTTTCAAAAGGCGATCAGAACACCTAGTGCTCATTTTACACTGAACGCAAGTTTTAGCCACTGGAGGACCATAGGCAGGCTAGGGGAACTCATATTTATGTTAGAAAAAAAAGTGAGATTTTCATGCCATGGCACCTTTAAGTGCCCTCAAAAGTACACTTAAAAAAAATATCCTCTATCCCTAATAAACCACACAGATTAAATTAAGTAAAACTACTTTAATTTTCCTCATCCCAAATGCTCAAACCAGAATGTGGTATTTAAAAAAACACATTCTTCCAATCTCAGTCCAAGAATTAGTAGCTTTGGCTACCAAAAAAGGTAAAGTACCAGATACTTAATAAGATAAATATGGGATGGCCTCCCTGACCTATCTTGAGATTAATTTACAATGACTTCATCCTTCCTGGTCTGGAGTAGTGCACTGAGTGGGGGGGCGTTAATGCTGTTTTGCATTTTGACACATCATTGGCTGCTTCAGGACCATGGTACCATTTCCTACAATGGCAAGCGTTACCAGTTAAAAAATGAGTGCTATATTTGATTAAGTGCGGCCTAGTCGGGCCTTCTGTGGCTGTAGTACACTGGAAAAGAGAGACCGTCTCTCTCCGCTACAGCAAATAATGAACTCAAAACCCCCAAAAGAGAGACTTCTCCGAGCCATGTGGCCCTGGCCTATTTAACAGACTCAATAGTTTCCTAAATGCTAGTGTCCAAATTTGACTTTAATACACATACGAATGGCTGTTGTAACAGCTGGAAAAATACACTTTTTGGTATATGAAAACAGAACAGCCTTAAATAGGTCCTGACACAAACATATGCCATTTCTTCAAGACTCAAACTGTTCTGACCGATACACACACACACACAAACAGCATTACCTAATAATAATACTTGAGACTAACTTTTATACTAGCACTACAGTCCTACTGGACACATGGCAGAAACAGAATTCCAGGAAAGCACAAGCAACTTCTTGAGTGTTAAAGAACTGAACCGTTAAAAAGAACTACGCTCATCCAAAGGCAGAACGCAGTTTGCCTGAGTTGCCAAGTGCTGTAAAACAAATCAACAGACACTATCAACATCTGCACCCTCTGGCCCATGGTACTCGCTGTGCAACAACCAAATCACCACGGGAGATAATTATACCATAAATCATAATGGATATCGCTGAAAAAGACATCCAAACGAGGGCTAACCACTCCGGTATCGTCTGGCTCTCATGGAGCCGCTCAACTGTAAAGCTGGATTTGAGCTTTGCAATTTACTCGTCATTAGGGAAATGTCTACCATTGAACTAATGTGGCATTACTCCACACAGCTTGCGATTGTGGAAGATTACCCCGTTATCACAAGGGGAAACAATAGCCAGGTGATCCCTCTCGGGGCCTGTAACATGCCCATCAATCATGTGAAAACAGGAAATTATTGAGCAGATCACAATGTGATAGTATGCATCTGCAAGTGAAACAGGGCCTTGAAAATCAAACTAAATATATGTTTTTATTGTGGGATGAGCGACTTTATTCAGTCATTTAATATCAACTGCATGGCAACAAAGCGGCAGCCATGACCGCCTGTTTGTTGAAGGTTGTATCAGCGATTCTAGGCCGAAACATAAATGCTCGAATTCATCTGATCTTTCGGCAGGATCCGCTAGCTTCACGCCCCATAGCAGGCCTTCAAAAAACCGCATCTCTGTAGTCAGCCTATTCTCCGAGATCGTACACAAAAACAAAATGGTACTACCAATCACTCAAAACCAAAATAAATAGTATTCCAACCAATCACCGACAAGGGGTGGGGTTCTGCGATGCGTTCATGATAGTTTTTACTGGATGCGCGAAACAAAGAAGGGAGGGGTGAGCTGGCACTGTTTGTTTGGAATCTCGCTTTAAATACCATCAGAAGTGACGTCACCCAACATCTAAAAGGCGGCTTGCAGCGGGTGGATGCAAAAAGATCCGACACCGTTTCGAAAAAAAATTCATTCTTAATACAAAGTCAGAACATTTCTCAAGCAATTCAGCTTTGTAGGGATCCTGTGTAAAACAAGAGTGGACATTGTAGTATTTTTCAGTCCGTGTGGCTGAAACATGAGGAAATGCTCTGGCCGCCGAACACTGATTCACCACGATATCAGCCTCGGCGCTTCACTTTCATAGTTCGACAATTACATGTGGCTCTTATCAAACAGGAAGAATCAGGCATCATAAATCATAAACCATGTGTGAAAACAAAAACGTGGCCAACCAACACATCGAGAGGATGCCAAGACCATGCTACTATTGGGGGCAAAGACAACAACAAAAACGTTGTGCCAAAAAGGTGAATCTGCCATTTCAAAGAACACCCATCCAAAATTAAACCATGTAGGGTCAAGGGACAGTCTCATACAGCAAGGTGGAATCTCAACGAAGTTGTGTCTCAATAAAAACCACACAAAAAGACAGGTGTGAGTAGAAGTGTTTGTGCGGGTGGATGGACTCACAGAGCTATCCAATTCAGTGGAAAATGTGTCCACTCCAGTGAAATCTAGATACGGCTTTGTTTCAGATGTACATAGAGAGGGAATAAGAAGAACAGTTTACAGTCCATTTGGAACAGCTGGTAAACACTTGTGCTCCTGCTGAACTCTCTCTTGCTGCTGCAGCCAGAAACACTGTTTGTTTGTCTGGCTTCACATCCATTCGAGAAAGTGGGACATTTGTTTTGAATAACATGTGGCGGTTTTGTAGCAAACCAGAAAGGAGGAATGTGAGGAAGCAGAAGAGGTTAAGATTGAGGGGTTTTATGCCCAATACGTATGTAGCCTGCCAATGCCTCCCCATCAGGACCACAACCCCTGTGCTGTCCCTGCTGCAAGGATCATGATCAACCAGACCTTTTCCTGGTTGACAATTATTTGCAAGAAAGCTATTCATTAAGCAACGCATTCTGTTTTTGCATTTATTATTTTGAAACAATTACACAATTATTATCAATCTTTTGTCCTTGCATCGCTATTCATATCGTTTGGATAATGACACCTTTCAACAATGTTGTTAAACAATAAACTTAACTAAAATGGGCTTACCTGCTGCTCTGTAGAGGATCTTGGGCTCAAAGAATATGCAGGGGTTCTCGTCAGCAATGCAGGACAGGAGAAGTCCCTTGGCCTGCACCGGACTGCGAGGCACTACAACCTATGGCACAAGGGAGAAGCCCATCGTGTCCATTAACCACAGCAATATGATTCCAACTCTTAATGGATCCTCTCCATTAAATACGGATCCTGTGTGGATTGCTGTGATCTTCTAACCACAGTTTAGCACTACCCAGTCGACCCATTTACCAACTCTGGTTGAATCTCTGTCATTGACCGAAGCGGTTAATTTTCGATACAGTTTTTGACAAATTGCAATCTCACCGTCCTTGATTTTATACTGAAATGAAAAGTGAATAATTCAAATTTGACGAAGATATAATTCTAAGATAAGAACGGATACATTTTTTGAGGTACAAGCACTATCATTAAAATTATCTGTATATTGTTCCAAGAAGTATAAAATGATGTTCCTTGGCCTGGTTGAAACTATGCCTAGGTTAAGACACTAAAGTCATAGGAGCCTCAAAGACACTATGGCCCTACATAGCAGAGTGCATTTTCTGCTGGGGCAACACTATATAAAGCAGACAACCTCTGGCTATAATTGTCTCTGTTGTCTTGCAACACTGTAGGGAAAAGATGACATTTAGTGGCCTGACCTTTGCCAAGAAGACAACAGAAGAAGCTACATCTGTTGGCGATGGATTCAAGGAATCCATCCCTCCTCAAGTTGAGGAGGGGAGTGGGGGGGGGGGGGAGGGGGTGAGATGTCCAGTGGAACCCCATAAACTATGGTTGACATCCCTTTCAACATGGTGGGCCTGCAATGCGTGTCCCCTGGCAGTCCCTTTATTGCGGACCATTATATTGGCCTGTTTTTTTAATATTATTTAAAAAATAATATTTACTCAGAGTGCACATTTCCCAGCTTAATGACGCATACAAGCACATCCATACCGAGCATCGGATGGGCCCAGGGTTTTTGTCGCTAGGATTCATGTGAAAACCTTTGCTTTCACATTTACATCCGTGTTTAAAACCACAGAAGGATTAGGTGCATACCACTTTTAATCATGGCAGGGATATTGCAGAGAGAAGGGCAGGATCAAGACTCGTATGACCTATAAAGAAAATGTTTCCGAATCAAAATCAAACGGTTTGAGGTTGAACTGTTTGATTTCAACTAGAACACATTTCTGCCAGATTAGTGCGTTGGATTGTTTGTACACCAATGCATTGTTAATATCTAACATATACACACAATGGAAAAATTGTAACCATGCCATTACAGATGTCCACCAGCAGAGAAAAGCAATTTGGCCTTTAGTTTTTCCAAATAACAATGTTTGACGTCTAGAAGTCTTTGAAATCAGACACAAAACAAAAACATTTTTGGAGGGAAGGCAGATGAAATTAATTGCTATATCCCGGTCATCCGAATCACCAGTCCAGCTCTCGGGTCCAACCAGACCTTGCATAATCTCCAACATGAAAACGCGCCATGTTTAAATCAGCATGAGGTAAATGTGGAACATCTCAAATCAAGTTGCACCGCAAGCCAAATAAGAAAACGTGAGGTCAAAAAGGGCCCTTCGAGCCCATCAATATTCAGAACCAAAAAGGTATGCTCAACTTGGATGTCAAGAAACAAAAGCCAACCTCAAAGGGAGATTTGGCAGAGGGGATAGGGGGCCGAGCAGCGGCTATGGCAACTTGAGTAAAAGCAGAGCGCTGCGGACCTTGATGCCAGGGCAGTGGGCGAAGAAGGCCTCCGGGCTCTGGGAGTGGTACAGCGATCCGTGGCCCACGCAGCCCCATGGAGCTCGGATGGTCAGCCTTCCGCAGTCAAACAGGTCGCCTGAACGGTAGCGGTACTTGGCCGCCTCATTCACGATCTGGTGAATGAAAGGTGGGGAAGAAAAGAAGGAGGATGGAATTATTCCTTTTTTGCACGCATGATTGCAACAACTTCCCCTCACCTTAAATATCTGCACTTTTAAGAACCATTAATACAAAATATTACCGATGATTGACGTGGTCTTGGATTCTTTCCCTTGCATGACTTTTACATGCACATATCTTTTGAAGGGAGTGTGAAGGTCGCAAATAAGCCAAAAACGGAATTGAAGGATATGACTGCATATTTATTTTTAAACTGCCTTAATAAGGGGTACGTCAGAGGAAAGTTGATATGCCCTTTCTGGGAAAACACATCGTCTCTGCTTTACATCTTAAAGCTATTAAAATTCAATTTTCCCTTCAATTGCCTAAAGTGTCTGGGGGTTTCCTTCCTGCGACGCTCGTTACCCACTGTCTCCTAAAAAAAACTGGTGCATTCAGGTAGGCTCTTTCCCTCTCTCTTCCCAGGAATATATTCTTGACGTGATGAGAGTTGGTCCACAAGGACAAACCGCAGAAAACGATATATGATGAAAGGTTTGCCCTTATGGTGTGTGTTTTCAGCGTTGTTGTGAGGAGGCATCCATCTTGTGGAGAGTCGAGGACAACGGTGACGCACAGACATGGTTACCGAAACCCACCCATTGCCTCTGTAGGTTAGCCCATTGACGTCACATTAATCTCCCTCACCAGGTGTTGACATGGGAGACATACCCATGTAAAAAAAAAGCACACCCATTTTCACACACACACACACACACACACACACACACACACACACACACACACACACACACACACACACACAACACACACACACACACACACACACACACACACACACACACACAAACACACACACACACACACACACACAAACCAAATTGAGCGCCCCCGTCCATGCCCCCACCATCCCCGTTCACAGCCGAGCGTTTCTGATTAAATTAAATTCTCGTATCCATTGTGCCGAAGCCTAATCTCTTACGGGCGCGTGAACTTGCGATAGAAAGTGTGAGGGTGATAACATATGTTAATTACGCAGGATGCTACTCGGGCAAGTGTTCCTTGGTGCTCCGTGTAAACCTGAGGCAGATTCCAGGGATGGGAGATTCAGCACAGTGTGCAGTGCACATAGCAGCGGGCGACCATGTATGATCACATCTACAGAGGAACAGGGGGCATGTTGCAACTCCGGATACTGGCCCATTATAGATACTAGATTCTAGATAAGAAAGCCCATGACACATATGCATCATATATACAAGCATGACCACAGGCACACACGTCTTTCCGAAACCTTCTAGGGGTCATTTAAATGAAGATTATTAATTTGCGTTTTTCAGTAATTTGAAAAATTACTGTGTTTTTCAGTAAAATTCAACAATGTTTGAACCGTTGATTTTCCCATTAGCAAACATTTATTAATCCAGATACATTCCGACATAGTTATATGGCTAGAAAACTGTTTTCTTGGTTTATTAACTATCAACAGCATCTTACTCACACTATTAATGTGAGCCAACACGTACCTGGTCAAAAGCTGGGTATATGTAGTCTGCGAACTGGATCTCAGCGATGGCTGTGGCCCCAGCGACCGCAGCACCGATGCCAAATCCAACGATGCCTTGTTCACATAATGGAGTGTTGAACACTCTGTCTTTACCTAGTTGGGAACCAATACAAGTAAAAAATGAACATTGAGATTAATTATCCAGAAAGGACGTCGTTCAATTGATCTGCTGCTAAGTCACGCTCGAATGAACAAACCAGACTAAATAACAAAAAAAACATGAAAAAATGTCAGATGACAGTATATCAAAAGCAGGTTTTGGATAAGTTTTGGGCGAAAAATTGGGGACTACATTACGCTATGGCGGGGTGTACTCAAAGCAACAAGCGACAAGCTTTAATTCATTTGGTATTCTGGCCTGACTCAGTCTGATCCACATTACACACTTTTTTGTTGGTCAGAATGCCGACAAAGATGGCTAGAAATTCCTCAAAATATGTAGTACTTTTCTTGTAATCTTATTTTTTTATAGCAAAAACTATGTCAGGGACAGTAACTAAGCTAGCAGAAACCGTCCTGTCCATGAAATGCTGCTTCAAGTTAAAACCAAAGTCCAAAAAAGGAATGCAGACCATCAACTTTTAGACTAGGCATTAAAAGGTTCTACATCTGACCAACGAAAACATCCTTGAAACAGTAAAGTATGCAGACATGGTTAAGGTGAATTGTTGGGACTGTAGTTATAACAAAAACACACAAGTTGTGTCTGCTGATTGACAGCTTGGCTATGGAAGTGTACTAATTAAAGAGCACACCCTAGTGATCTTTTCTACCAATTTCATAACAGAAAAAAAAAAAATGTTTCCATACAGGGATGTTGAATGTAGGTTCAACTGAGGCTGCAACCTGTCTTATCTTGGATCCAGCCGTCATACTATGTTACAACAGAACCTTTGGGAGGAGACGGCAGAGTGCCTTGGCCAGAACCCAGAAACTGAAAGGGTGGAGTTAACACTTTGTTCCCCGTTTTGTTATGGAGGTTTCTACTGAAGAGAAATTTGCGCAAGTGGATGCAAAATAAAATTGAAACACCCAGTTTGCCCAGATTTTAGCTTGTCTGTCACATTTGAGAAATTATTATTATTTGAGAGGATACAACCTTCCCAAACCAGTCCTTGATAAAAAAAAAAACATGTCAAAAGAATGAGATCTTCATGATTCGCACCTCCAAATTTTTGATTTCTTTTTTTACCTACCAAGTTAAAAATATAACAAGCCAAACAATATTTTTGTTATTCTGTGATCCTCAATACGTTTAATACAAAAGAAAAACTGACCACTGTTAAAATAACTCAAGTGCCAAGCAGATGACCCCCTTTTGTGGTACTTAAACAAGACTGAAGCATAGCCTGTGACTTAAAACAGAGGAGGAAAAAAAAGCGTCCTATTCCCCACCCTGTAATTTTACAAAGTGCTGCAAGAGGGAGACTCTAAATTTGGTCTAGGAATGTTATTTTTGTTCTTTCGCTTTGTGTAATTGCCAAGAGAGTCCTTTTCAGCTTTTGATGGCGACTTGGCTTCTTAGCGGCAAAACTGTGGCCTCGTGTGCCCTGCTCTGGGACCACACAAATGATTTAACAACCAGTTTGTTTGTTTGGAGGCCCAGGGTAGGTGATCTAACCAAGTGAAGGGTTTTGCCATTCACCAGCCCTTTACACAGCATCACTAAGACAACCATGGTGTCTGTATTTCCAAGTATTATGTCATCAATTGTTACAAAAATAAATCAAACAAAAAGCAAAGAAGAAGTCAAAAGAGGGTTTCCACAGTACAACAGAATAGCATTCACAAAATCCCTGGCTGTAGCGCACTTCACAACAAGATGCTAGATTGCTTATCCAAACACAAGCCGGATCCCGAACGCAACTTTAAAACCTATTTGCCGTGCTCAGTGACCTTTGCTAGTCTGTGCTGTCTGACACTGGCATTCATATCAGCAAGGGAGGCTAAACATCAATGAGCAGGCAGGCTGGTTGTCGAGTGGAGACACTGCAGAGAGTTGTTTTCAGGAGAACAGCACTCAACGGTAGCCTGCAGCAGAAAAGTCTATATCACAGAGGTTAATGCATCTCTCTTGCAATTGTGCTGTCCATCTACACCGACACTGTACCCCCAGTGGTCTAACGGCTGGAGGTGGCAGATGTGTGTACCATTCTTTTCAGTAGTGAGAGGGATGAAAACAGCTTTGTGCTCACCATCATCCACATGGATGAGATGGAAAATAACGATCCCTCTGCGAAGGTCAAAACCAAGTGACGTCAATGAAAACAAAAAGGCAAAACCGGATTGTGTTGGTTTTGAAGCCATTACAGGAGCGGGAACAAAAAGCCCTCATCATATAGCAATTGACGGGCTTGGGCAATGGCAGCTTTAATAAGAAAAAAACAGCCACCATGGTTGCAAGACATTCAAACAAATGAGAATAGAGATGATGAACACATGAAACAACATTAATTATCAGCAACATCCCAATTCGCCAACCACTCATCAATTAAAATGTATCAATACATCTGTGCAAAGGAGTTGGGCAAAAGAGGCATTACAGAAAGGTAAGACGTTACAAAGGATATATTGCCACCTAGTGTTTCATACGCGTTACGCAGGACTAGAGCGCAAGTGTCAGTATTTGACTGACATTTCTTTCGAAAAATGGAAGGTAGATCAAGTTCTTACCATATTTGTCACGAAGACCCACTGTGCAACGGAACACTCCTCCAAAGGCCACATCTTCTCCAAAGATGACTGTGGGAAAGACAATATGAATGGGTCTATCAGTGTCAATGTCACAATGTCAATGTCACATGCCTCTCTCCTCTGCTGAGAACGGCAGAGGAGAGAGGATGCAAAAGTTGATGGTTCGCATTGAGGTGACAGAATCAGGAACTTCTTTGAAGCATTGGTTACAGCAGAAATGCTAAATTATTAATTATATATAGTGCTTGTAACTCCCGATGATGTTAGTAGTAATGGGTTTTATAAGCCATCATTTGGAAATGAATCGTGAATTGATTTTTCATTATGGGGAGACATTGTTGAGTTGGAACTGTCACAGCATCACTCAAGCGAGACGTTGCAAAACAAAGTTTTCATTAGCCTAGGTTACAGTGGTATTACGTTGATTTAGGTTTTTACAGTACTAGCCTGCAACACTCTTGAGCCCTCTCAATATCAGTATCATCAACAAATAATCCCATGATGCACCTGATGTGCAACGCCCATTGAATAATTTGTACCTGCTGTAGGATCAGCAGCAAGGGTGTTGTCCAAGGCACTGGTAACAGACTGGAACAGGTTCATCTTCTGGGTTGGGCCTATCAGTGGAAGGTTGAAGAGGGTACAATGTTGTACTTTATTTTAGACAACAGACGCATGCACAGGAAGCGAATCACAAAAACCCAATACAACTATGGTAAGCACGAAATACTCAATGAATGTTAATGTGGATTTACATTTATGTACAAATGTAAGACAGACAGCATAAACTATTTATAAACTTGTAATGTGACCTCGATTTAGTGGCTATAACATTAGGGCAAGGACGACAACTATATCACATGCCACATAGATGACCGCCTTAGTATCTTGTTCATCCAGTATCAGATGAACAAGAAAAAACAGAAATGACATGGTCATGTTAAGGAAGTACAATGATACACTAGTTTGACTATACATGTAGCCTGTTAGCTGCCGAGCTAGCCACCTCACCGTACTGTGTGGTGACAGGGTCAGGCTGGAAGGTGAAGTGGGCGGCATGTCTCCGCTGGGACTTCACATGCGAGTTACATGACAACGTCAAAAGAGTGACCCTCAATTGGTTGTACGATCCACTCTTTACACTTGAAATAGAAAGTTTTGAGTTTGCCCCCCGAAAAAGAAACCGTGCAGAGGCCGCCATGTCTGTTGTTATGGTGGAGCACAAGGAAGTACTTTATGTACGTAGTCATCCAGCCATCCAATCAGAGCCTGGAGGCAAGGGAGCGTCCTGTGATTGGCCTTCAACGGGGGTGGAAGAAGCAGAAAAGGTATACGGTACATTGGAGAGACAATAAACCCATCCACAAACAAAACGACCAGCTACCCCAAATTCAGTTGTCCAAGGCGCTTCTTTGAGTGACAATCTTCCATTTTGGTTGGCTTCTTTCAACATTGTGCATTTATTAAGCTTTTGAACTGAGAAAATATTAGCGTTTATTTATGCATCACAAAATACATATAAAATGTATTGTTTAATCAAACACTTCCATTTAGAAATACTGTAGCATAGCATATGTGCATTCAATTTCACTTTAGAAAATCGGGCAATAAAATAAACCAAGACAGAGATTGGTGTTCTTAATTAAACCAAATGTTTATTTGAGTACGTGGTTTCGTATCACAGGATGCAAGAACTTTCCTTTTTGAATAATTTGAAGAAATAGTGCGGGCTGAATACATTATGGTAAGTTGGAACTATATTTTGCAGCAATGAGGAGGAAGAAGGTAAAAAAAAGTTAAGAGCAGAAAAGTTATATAAATGAAATGACATTACTAAAAATAAAAAAATGGACATTATAAACGCAACCAACTAGATATAATGTCTTTGATATAAATTTACAGAGAATGAGCTCAATAGAAGGTGATTAAAAAGTGCACAAAAAAATATCACATCTTCCAAGATAGTTGGCTGGATGACTTTACACACTCAGCCACGTCCAGCCTTCTGCCACTGTTGCACATCTTCGCCAGGTTCTAAGGGAAAAAAAAAAATGTCCGATTGCAACAGTGAGAAAGTCACGAATAAGTTGTGCAAAAAGAAGACAAAAGTTAGTGATGTTGTGCAAGTCTAAAGTGTTCAATGCCAGCTAGTGTCTGTTTGGAGTTACACTTACATTAGCAGCTCTGACAATGCTGTTGGGAGAGTTGAGCGCTGCCAGGTCCGTCAGGATTCTTCCCAAATCACTATTCGGAAGTCCTAACAAAATAAACAATCAAACAAAGATTCAAGCGGGTTTCATTTGGTACCGGCAGTTTGGAAAAGCAGCATTAAGCAAGCATTTTTGTGAGTTAGGTACTTGTCTCAGGTAACGGCTCGGAAACCAGCTGCAGGTAAGCATGCTCCAGAAGCTCCGCAATAGAGATCCGCTCCCTTGGGTTACGAACCAAGCATCTCTGGTAGCCGAAAAACAAAACCACATGTATGGTCAACCCCCTCCATGTCAAACTAATACATTGTGTACGACCTCATGATCTTACTGTGACTTTGCAGAGTTGAGTGAAAGCTTTTTAAAACATGAATGTTAAACATGCTTTTGAAAGCATGGTATACTGAACGTCTCTAGAAAAATTATCTTTTTACACCCTGGGCTCTGTATTTGTATCCCATTACCTTCAACACGTCCAGCAGATCCCGCTCTGCAATGTCAGGAAATTCAATCTTGTGGGAGGGATCAATGATGGCTTGCAGCTTGGCGATCTGATTGGTTATACTTTGGAAAGGGGTGCGACGATAGGTCATGCAGTACAGTATGCAGCCAAGTGACCACACGTCACCTTTCGGACTGATCTAAAACAGTACAAAGGAAGAAATATGTAAGGTATCCCGCATAGTGAGGTGTTCTGAACAATGTCTTAGCATGTGATATATTATTATGCACCTTAGAGCTGGCTTTCCCGGGTTGGGATGACGTATCTTTAATCGCTTCAGGGGGCATGTAGTTCAGGGTTCCTACCTGAGTTGGGATAGGATGAAATGAAGGACAAACAATATTTGCAATATTTCCAGATGTTAATGTCAATACAATGTTGAGTTCCAACCCTGGAATGAGCTTAAAAGTCAATTTCCCTTACTGGAGCTTGTGTCTCGGCATGGAACGATATTAAGTAAAATGCTGGAAATTGTTGCCGTTTTGCAGCGTAGGTCAGCTGTTTTGGTTTTTTCTAATCTTAAACTTTTCATGACTTATTTTTTTTTTTTTTTTTTAAAAGGTCATGCGTTTGGGAATTGCAAAAGTGGTGCGTCACCGTCAATGAGAAGACTTAAATAAAGTTAAAAGCAGCATTTTAAATTGTCACTGCACTTCACATGCTTGTTTATCAGGATGAAGCATTACTTGAGAGTCCTTCATGATGCTTGTTACATCTGGTTGGATGCTGTTGGCGATGCCAAAGTCAATCAGCTTCAGGGAGGCGTTCACAATGACAAAATTGGCAGGCTTCAAGTCACTGTGGATGATTCCTGCGTGGAAAAGACAAAAACAATCCTGAATGAGTGACGTGAATAAATTGTCAACTAAATGTTTGAGAACGGCAGTGACGGTGACGCTACCGTGGTTGTGGATGGTGTGGACCGCCTCCAGCATGTTCTTCCAGTAGAACTTCCTCTCCAGCGGGAGGACCTTCTTGCGGTTCCGTAGCCAAGTGTTCAGGTCCAGGTTCCCACACTCCATCAGCATGTAGATGTAGCGGTCGGTTATTTCACTGTGGTGAAGTAGAACAGATTCACTCTATCAGGTTCCCTGCCTGCATAAGGCAGTTCAGAAAGTTCACTTTCGACAGACATCCCATACATACAATACAACCGTCCATTGTTGTGTTGATAACGGTTGATAACAGTTATTAACAAAGGACCTAGCAGGATGTTATGTAAATTACAAAAAGTGTCTAGCTGGACTCTGCAGAGAGGAACTTCAGTTTTGGCCGATGACTCACTAGTCATACAGCTTGATGATCTGGTCACTGAACTGCTGCAGGCGCATCAGATGCTGAATCTCGTTCTTGTAGCTCTCTACGGTCTGGGGGTCAGCCTCCTCAAGGTTCACATACTTCACTGCGTACAACTGCTTCTTGTGGTCCAGGACCTGGTAAACCTAAAATAAATATAATCAATTGATAACCTCAATGACAGCAGCCTGGATGAGATATTATAGGACACTATAACTAAGTTACAGTTTCTCATCTTTTGCAGACACAAATATGGATTTTGGGATTTGGGACCATATTTTCTGAGGCAGTTTTTCACCATGGTGCATTGTCCCAAATTTTTGTAGTAGTAGAAATATTTGAGGCAATCATAATGTGAACAGTTTTGCAGATCCTAGACCACCGTTACCTTGCTGGATCCACCTTGGCCAATCATCTTCAGGATGAAGTACTCTTTGCCATTAATGGTGATTGATTCGTTTGATAAAGCCTTCATGACATTCTGAAAATTGAACATAACCAGTTAGCCAAAATAATGTAAACACGAAAACAATGTCCTAAATAAATACCCTATAGAAACAACAATGTAGACGCACCATAAAAGGGGAACCGTCACGCTTGCTTTTTTCAGTCCTCATCCGCAACATCAACTCTATGCATTTAAGCAAAATAGTCGGGGAAAATTGGACCATTTCCTCAATTTAGCCAAATCCAGGACCAATGGTCTAACCTTTCCGCAAATTCTTCATGGACTTGGAAGTCTTTATAAAGCAGTACTCTCCTAGAAAATAGCGAGCAAACATAGCGTGTGGTACACATGACGGGAGATAGGACTAGGGTTTACCTGTTGGATGTGTGAATATGACACCTGGTTTACAGGGGTGGAGGGTGTCTGGGCCGCGCATGCACTCTGCGATGCTGAGCAAGCCACATCAGGTGGGTCCTTCCTTACACTAGGAGTGACAAAGCTGTCAAAGAGAGAACTCATTGGACGCTTTGCAGAGAAAGCAAGCTGGCTTCACAGCTAGAAAGCATTATAAACCGCCAGGGTTTAATATAATCCTAGTGAAGGGACAGAACTAGGATCCATCAGCATAGCAGTTACCTGTTTGCATAGGGCCCCTTCTGGTTATTGGGAGTCTGCCAAACCAGGGATGGGTGTACTCTGGATGGGATAGGGAGGACAGGTGTGGGGATAGGGAGGACAGGTGTGGGGATAGGGAGGACAGGTGTGGGGATAGGGAGGGCGGGTGTGGGGATAGGGAGGGCGGGTGTGGGGATAGGGAGGGCGGGTGTGGGGATAGGGAGGGCGGGTGTGGGGATGGAGTCCAGCGGTCGAGGTATAGAACCTGATAGACCCTGACTCTGGAACCCAACCAGGGGCTGTTCTTCCTCTTCTTCTTTTGGTACTAGCCTCTTTGCCCCGGCCTTAAGGTTTTGCAGCGCCAACTCAAGAAGCCTGGGTGGCTTGGCGTTTAGTGCCCGGGCGTTCGACAGAATTGAGGTTGCTTTTTTGATGTTGCCTGAAAAGGGGATGGCAAGAGAGCATGAGAAATGACAACGGGGTAATTAAACAAATGCCTTATCTCTGCTACACAATTAAGTAATTACACATAATTAACTACTCCTACAGTAGCAAAGCACTACCAAAAGTCTAGCATATATCGTTGTACAGTCTACTTTTAGATTCCAAGCACTGCAGATATTATTTTTTTTTAACGCTATAATCAACACCAGAGAGTAGTCGTATTCAATTGTGGCATATGCAGACCGGAAGTAAGGAGGTCTCCAAATGTTTTCCCAAGAACCCCAGGAGTCTACATTTTAAGTGTCCACCCCCCTTAGGTAATGTGCCACGTTTTTGTTGATAGCTGATCAATTTACGTCACATGGTGAACTTCAAATAACCACTGTTGCAGGTGCACACCAAGCTATACATTATGATGAAGGTCTATAGGGAAAATACGCTGACTTCCACCATTCTAAAAAGGAGATAAACTCAAGAGTTGTCAAAGTTGGTATACGTAAAGAAAGCATGCATAAGCAGGTCCCAAAAAAGTAAAGTGCCGCTTTGGTTAACAGGAAATTGAAACTCGCCGTGCTTGCTCATCAGCCTTACTCGCCTTGGCATGCTCACGGAAAAACGGGCACACGACGACTTGGCTCATGCAACCACACCCATTTTCTTCAGAAAATGCACATGCTGTAACATTTCTAGTTAATTCTGTCTTGATTTTATAAAAATGACAAACGATAATGATTGTACCTTGAGAGGCTTCGAACTGTGCGTGTGCGATGTGAACAAACGCAAAGTATTTGCAGTTGGATCTTGCAACTATGAAATGGTCCTTTGCGTCATCCGAGTCTTCAATTCTTTAGAAAAAGAAAGAAAAGAAAAAAATTCAACCAAGGATGTAAAAAATGTACCAAAAAAAACCAACAGGATTTCTTCTTACACTCACCCCTTGAGTTCTGCATATCTGACTAGTATCTTGGCATAGCTCTCGTTCTTGGTGTACTGTTCAATTGGCAGTCTGGAGAATACTTTAGCATAGCAGTCCTTGAGTTGAGTCAGGAGTGTGCGGTCTGTCTGTGGGTTGCCAGTCTTCTCCAGTTTCAGCAAATAATCCCAACAGGATTTTGGAGAATTTGAGCTGACGATCTGATTCAAAGTCAATGTGATGTCTTTCAGAGGGGAGATTATTGGGAGGGGGGGGAAGAAGATGTTCAGAGACAATTTCATGCTTGTTTCTCATTTGAAAAATGCCATGTTCTCATCATAACCCCCCCCTAGAACTCCTGTTATAGCGCTGCATATTATACATCTGAAACATTTTGGTGTAATGGAGACCTGTTTAATCTACGTTTTCATGCCTTCACGTGCAACATGCCATGTTTCTTGGGTGTACCTTCCATTCTTGACCCGTAACCGCGCCCCTGTCTGTGGAGGGAGGGAGTGGAGCCCACTGAGGCCTGGTCCTTCTGCACCTCTGGACTCACATCAGGGCGCTAGCGAAACAGACGTATGTCAAAAAGGGAATTTCGCATAGAGAGAATTAGGGTTGAAACAATTCACCGATATGAATCTGTATCTTTTTGGATTAACACAGATGCTACTACATCGATACGTGGGCCCCTGAATCGATTTCAAATGACCAAGAATCTGTCGATGCACCGATTTAAACGTTGCGAATCGGTTGAGTGAATCTTCAGCCTGAGATCAAGACAACAAATTTCCTTCCGTTTCCATACATATCCGGGAAATGAAACTTAAGGAAGCGGGCGGATCCGCGCGTGTGTTTGGGTATATCTCGTTGCGCGCCCCGTGTCTCCGCGTGCGCCCTGCGTCTCGCGAGCTGGGAACAACCGGAGTTGTGAGTGTGCGAATAACAGCAATATATCAGAAAACGGTAAAACGATTTTCAGTGCACCAGCGAATCTGAAATCAAACGTGTGGAAGTTATTTAGGTCTTATAAGGAGGGGAATATTGACAAAAGCTTTGCTATTTTTTTTTAAATTGTGTAGGACAGCGATCAAGTCTATAAATAAACCTAATAAATAGACATGTAGTTCTAAATTTATAAATGTGTCTTCCATTTTTTCCCCATGCCATAAAGAAATAAACATAAAAAATTATGATTCCATGGTCCCTATACCATATATATTTTGAAAGTAGGCAATGTCTCTTTTATAGAAGGCTTATTTCAATTAATAGAAAATTGATGTGTTCACCTTAAACGAATATTGTATCTATCAGATTGATTCATATCTCATCAAATCGCACCGGATCGTTACGACATTGAATCGAATCACATCCAATCGTTCCATATTAAAATGTTTCGTCCCTGAATCGTATCGTAGCACATGTATCTAGATATGTATCAGATCATCCTATTAAGGAGAGATGCACACCATTAGAAAGAATGTATACAGTGCTTATATTCCAAGTTTATTAGTTGGAAAAGGACAAAATGTTAACCGACATAACAATTTTGACACCCTTAGTTAACTTATACAAAAGTGTTAAGGAAAATGTTATCAAAGCAGTTGGAGACAACTGGTCTGTAGCAGTTATAAATTAGGTGAGGACTCACTTTGAAGTTCAGGAAATCTCCGCCTACTGTCAATTTTTTGGCAGATGTTAGGGTACCCATGGCAATGGAACTCGAACCAGAAGTTTGCCTGAAACAAAATGAGGAAACAAAAATTCAAGACACGTTTTCCAAAACCAGTTGGATTTATGTGCAAGTTAGACACATAATGAACCACCTTGACAAGCTGTTTGGGATGAATGGGTCACTTTTCAGTGAAGAATTCCTTTGGCTATCATCACTGGCCAGCTCAGCGATAGGATAAGGAACGATAGGGAGTCTCCCTGGCTGATTTACAAAGAATAAGTAAAAGAAGGACCTTAGTATTAAACATAATATAGAATAAAGTAGAATAAAGTGATCATGTTTATTTTTTGCAAAGAAAATCGCCAAACACTCACCAAGCCAAGACAAGTTCTCTTGTGGCGAGAGCCTGACCGCCACCCAGGATGGTGATCATCGGATGATGGGCAGAAATACTCTGTCCTAGGGGCCAGGTAAGAAAATGCATCATAATACAGTGTATTCCAAAAATACTAAGACAAGTGAGCTAGATTATTTTAATTTAAACCTTACCCTGAACCCAAATTACTGGACAGCTGAAATTCTCCAGTATCGTCTGATTTCCTGCCCATTTTTTCATATTCAGAGCCACGTTGAACAGGCTCATTGAAAGTATTCACTGAGGATGTTTCATTATGAAAAATAAACCACACAAGAACATATCAGATACTGTGTTGATATTTTGCTCTTAAGTTTCACAGAAGGCTTCAAGTCCATTGTTAATAAAAAAGTGTTACACATCAAAAATCTACCTTGGAGGTTTTCTTTATCCACTGTTGTTTTTTGAAGTTTCTTTAGAGCAAGAGTCAGCAATTCTTTGGGTTTTGCATTCACTTCCATAGCTTTTAGCAAAATGTTAATGGCTTTATTTGTGTTGCCTAGTGATATCAAATGGACAACATGCGTTATTGACCTAGTTTAGATATTCACAAGACAACAAGGTTAATTTTACAGTATTTAAAACAATGAAATACATTACCTTGAGCGTGTTCAAAGTTTGCATAAGCGATGTGGACAAACGCAAAGTTCTGGCTGTGAGATGTTGCCACACTGAAATGGGCTTCTGCTTCATTGACATCTTGTATTCTAATGGAATAAAATGCACATGTAAACAGAAAATATATTAGTAGTAACGAATATCTTATTCACGTCCTTTGCTTTTTCATATTTAACAAGGAAACTGTAAAGCAAAACATGGTATTTAGGTAATCTCTCTGGGTACTTACGCTTCCAGCTCTGCATATCTAACCAGCAATCTTGCATAGCTTTCATTTAGACAGTACTTTCGCATTGGTAAACTAGAGAACACCCTGGTATGAAAATCCAGCAGTCGGGTAAGATGGTTATGGTCCAAATTAGGGTCACCCTTTTTCTCCAGGTCCACTAGGAATGTCAGGCAAGAATCAGGAGAATTTGAACCAATGACCTGGTTAATATTGTCAGTGTCATCTGTAAGACAAGCAGAAGATGTTCAGGAAAGTGTATTCTACTTAAACACATTGATCCTTACTGAATTATTCAGCTCCCTTAACAACAACAACAGCTAAACCACCTTCAGTGGCAGCTTGGGGGCCTCCATCATAATCACCTTCATTAAGATTCTTCTTTATTTTGTCTAATTTTCTAAAAAAGAATTGTAAGCTGCTGCTTCCATACAACCGTGATATAAGATCATCACAAATTAATGTATCTTTGTCTCTTTACTTGTTTGAAGACTAAATTATTTATGCAATGGGGTTGGGATCACTTAACATGTTTTGTGTTCTCAAGAAAGACCCTACAAGTGCTTTGGGAGCCTCCATCATATTCACCTTCGTTGAGATTCTTCTTTAATTTGTCTAGTTTTCTAAAAAACATGGCACGCTGCTGCTCCCGGTCATTGTGCTCCTCTTCCTCCATCTGAAATTTGAACGGTGTGTAATTACTACATCAACAAACACATCAGAAACTACCAGTGCTGTATTGGGTTTAGTAACAACACGTGAATGAAAAAATATAAGAAAACACCTAGACTCGTCTGCAATTGCATCGTCAGTGGCTGGCATGTGGATCATGTCAGTTTCTAAAGTATTTCCGTGGAGTTTATTCGCAGATCAGAACACTATGTGGCACGTCTTCGAGAAGTAAAACTAGCATCGTGCTAACGTTAGCTTAGCTAAATTATCTTCCGAAAACAGCTCAAAAGCACATTGATATACATTAAACCATTTAAGATTAAACACTTGTTATGACATATATTCCATATCATCTAATCTAGACTCAAATGTTATCATCGCGTTTTACGGTCTTACGGTTTGTAACCTCGGCAGAAGATCAGGTCTTTTCAAATGTCTGTTTATCCAGTTTTCAAACTTGCCACTTTCCTCTGGACACGCCCTAAGCTGCCTTTGATTGGCTTAGTCTCCACATACCCGCTCTGCTCTGCTATGGTTGGGAGAAATATGTGACCGTTTCCAACAGAACAATGTCTTCCAGCAATGACAAATAATTTACGATCTAGTTACTAAAACATGATTACATTTTTTTTTTTTACAACATGCATATTAACTAGGAGTCCAATGCCTCCAAGATAGAGCACAGCTATTTAGCTATTCTCTCTAAAAAAAAAAGCTCTGAGGTGAAAGAGGCGGCCGTTGTGACGTTAGCCGTGATGTACAAGCCCAATGTGTTTGTTTGTTGCCTCCTGGCAGATATTAATTTCTGAATTACATTTTCAAACAACCAGATAAGATATTTGATTTTATTTTCAGATTTTTTATTTTTGTATGTCGGTGGTTGTAAAATGTTCGTTTTGTCCAATTTCGTCATCTGCTGCTACAGATTGTGTGGGTTTGTGTCTGTTATAGCGACAGAAACTGCAGAAAATGTATCTCCCATGGATGGCCTTCATCACGGGAGAACCGTCCCGTCAGTACGGGACTCCCGAAACAGAAGAAGCGAGGGCGTGACTTTCAGTTACATGGGTTAAGGGGCGAGAGGGAGTGACTTTCTATAGAAGCACATCCGTTTTCGTTCTGTTACATATTTTGGCTATTGTTTAGTAACTTTTTTCATCAAAACCTAAATATTACCCTCCATGTTGTTGTCATTCGTGTCATGTTGTTATTCTTCTCGCTCAAGCGACAGTCGACTGGCCTTTATATCTCATAGGGAGCGAAAGACCGGAAATTGCGCTGTGATACAGTGGGATAACGCTATAATTCGGGATCCTCTCTCAGCCGTGTCTCTCCAGTGGTAAGGCTCAGTGAACACGCTTCTGCTGCACTTCCGTGTTCGGATGCATCCCAGCTCAAAGATGGCAGCCACGGGATAGTGGAAGAGAAACTGCAGATTGTACCTTTATCATGTAATCTCATCATTTTAAACAGCTGTTCCACACATTGTCGTGATGTGCAACGTTACACCTCAATTATTGTGAACGCGTCATTTCATGGAGACAACGCGAGGGATTAAGATAATGGTTATCTGGCGAGAAAGGCTAGCAAGCTAAGATTAGCTAAATAAATGAACAGTTTTGGTGTCTTAAAGTGCATCTGACACCCACGGAAGAAACCAAAGCATCTCTCCTGAATATTGTACTTGGACATTGTGTATGGTGAGCACATGTGTTGATGTTGTACATTGATCTTGTCAATGGACACAGCTGTTCAACCATTAAATGCACTGTTTATTTAGGTTCATTGTTTAAATAACGCTAAAGGCTTCATCTATATCCCTGATTTCACTAAAAGTCTCAATTAGAATTCCTTCAAGATGTCGCCTGTATTGGACTCAAGTTGTGGTAGCGGAGAAAATGCTATCTATCAGTTTGAACCCATTTGTAATGTTTCTCCTTTTATTTCGCCACAGATAAGTTCATCATGGCCATCACTCAGTTCCGCCTTTTCAAGATCTGCACATGTATAGCCAGTTTACTCTCCTTCTTCAAACGGTTGATATGCAGGTAAGCTATCTATAACTTTATAAGATGATTGTTAGTTTGTATAGCATCAACTGTACATTGAATTGGTGCATTTGTTATTCTGCTACAGGACTGGAAGGGGACGCAAACTCAGTGGTGATCAAATAACACTACCAACTACTGTGGACTTCCCTTCCTCTGGAACGAAACAGGTCTGTCAATGTTTTGTTCAGTAACAGTCCTGTACAGAACGTCTGTGACTGGCCAATCATTAAGTTGAAACATCCTTTGAATTCATATAATATTTAGCCTAGATGGTGTTTATGTTCCACAGCAATATATTATTTACATATTTTTCAATGTCCATGTTTTCTTTTACCTACTGATTCTGTTTTTCTCTCCGTAATTCTTCGTTTTAACTTGTTGTGAGGCAGCCAGAGATAGAGGAGTGGAGTTCATGGGATGAAGATGCTCCGACTAGTATCAAGATTGAGGGTGGCAACGGGAACGTTTCTCCCTCTGCTGAAGATGCAGACAATGAGCCTGACTACTTCAAAGACATGACCCCCACCATCAGGAAAACACAAAAGGTTTGCCAACTAGCTGCCCTTACAATCCAAAATGCATTCAACTACAGCAATTTAAATGAGTACCATGAAATGTTAAGTTCCCCTCTTATCCAGAGTTTCCAAAGCGTATATGAAGTGTTTCTTCATGTTGATTTGTATAGTGTGTATATGTGTGCATGGATAGATTATATTTGAAATCGATGTATTTCTCCTCCCTCCAACTCTTCCAGATAGTGCTAAAGAAGAGGGAGCCCTTGAACTACCTGGTGCCAGACGGCTCGGCAGGTTTCTCCAGCAGACTGGCAGCCACGCAGGACATGATGTCCTTCATCCAGCCCTCGGTGAGTGTTGGTCCTGGCCACCTGGCTGGGGATCTAGGCTCGCTCTGTTAATCTTTCCTATACAAAAAACTATTTTCTTTGCTGACATGTAAAATTAAATAGTTAGACATTTTTTTATATTTTCCAATAAATACAATTGAACTTGACTTGTTTTGTATGTAATCATTCAGTATAGCTGATATCTTTAAATGCCTTTTTATGTATTTAAATGTATCAAGTAGTTAGGCTAAATAAGAGCTTCTGATCTTGTTGTAGTCCACGCGTATTTATATTGGATTTGAGGTTGATCTAATCACAGGAAACCATAAAACCGATTTTGCTAATTGACTCAAGCGTAAATCTCCATGAAATGCTGTCTTTCAATCAATATGAACCTGAAGTACAGTGCATTCATCAAACATGTGTTCACCAGGCTGAGCTCGGGGAGATGGACACCTGGCAGGGGGATGCAAACGCCTGGGAAGATGAGTCTGAGGCCGCCTGGGAGGCAGAAGAGGTTCTCAGGTAATGGACTAATAGATAAAAGTATTATCAGCAACAGCATGTCAGTTAAGTAATGACCAGCAGATGGCAGTGGTGGAAAAGAAGTACACAGCACAATGATGCCTGTCCTCTGTGGATATTATGCGGCATCGCTTTCATTTGTCTGTTGCTTTTTCTGCTGTGCTGCTCTAAAACAGACAACAGAAGATGGCGGAGAGGGAAAAGCGTACCATGGAACAGCAGAGGAAGAAGATTGAAAAAGACGCACAGCGGATGATGAAGAAGGATCAGAAAATCGCGGTGAAGCTCTCGTAACACTTTGGGAATGCTCAGTTTCGAGCCGGGGGACGAAGCGCCGCTTGGGGAAAGACACTGTATTTAAATTGTTACTTGCTGTCCCATGCTTATTACATCAAGCAGAATCACTGTCGGGACAGAAGCTCCTGAAAACACCTACAGTCGTCCCTCTCGCTGCTCTGTCCGTCCACCAGAAGCCATTGGAACCATGCCTGTCATTGTCGTGGGGACAGGAGGTCACGTTGGTACACCTTCAGTACAATTTGTGCCATGGCAATGCTATTTTATTGTTTTATTTTTGTTGGATTCCCTTTTGTCATTTTCTTTTTTACAGCAAATTCATTGAGGGTTACAAAAAAAACTTTAATAAATGATTAGATGACACACTGAGTAGATGCCAATTTCATCCACATAACTCAAGGGAACTGTTCTACTTATTCAATGCCCCAGATGTAAATAAACTACCTATAAACGCTCATGGAGTCTTGTAATGAAAAGGATCACGTTATTATTGTTTGCTTTGTGTTATTTATAACTGGTCAAGGTTCACTGTATACCAGTGTTGCATTCCTTTTGCTTGCCTTTTATTTAATATATTTGTTTAAACACATTTTCTAGTCGATAGATATTTAATGTATCTATTTGTAGTGCAGCCTGTAGAAACATGGAATTCAGTATGGACATTTAGTCAAAATTCATTTTTTAATTATGAGCACCTTGATAACTGATCAAATTTACATAATTCAACATTTCCTATGGGTTCCTATGGTAATCGCATAACTACTGAACTGCTATCAAATAAATTACCAAATTGTCATACAATCGTGCTAGGTTATCACAACGCATTATCTCTTTGCCTTTTTACTTATTTGAAGACAGATCGGGGTAAGGTTGGGATCTCTGAACATGTTATTTCATTTCTGTGTTCTCAAGAAGATCCCAAAACTGCAATTTTCATAATTATGGCCTGCAATCTGAAAACAAGGTCTGACCAACGCAATCAATACCCCAGAATAAATAATCTCAAATTGATGCCTTGAGATTGAACAGTTGAAACTGTCAAGGGAAATTTACCTTGTGTCAGTTATCTGAATAATGGTCTGAATGTTGAGTTTGGAGTTAGAAATGTAAACAATGTTCTTACAATACCTTTGAAGTTATGTCCTCCAAAGATATGAATAAAGGTAATTTAATAAAATTAGTCCTTGGAAGTAATGTTGTGCTTGTGTTTCGGGCAATAGGTTATGTCTATCTTTATTGAAGTACTGCCCTGCTTCTGTATAAAAAAGATAAGTTTCGAGAAACTAAATGGGGTTAAGGTCTTTATTTGGATTATATTCTTCCCAAACCAATCACCATGGAAAACTGCATGTTTAATAAATTAACGATTACAAGTCTGTCCATTGGACGTGATTAAGGAGAGTAAAGAATTGCATCAATAATGCATGGCTACACCAACTGCTAAAGGCTGAATACTTTGCATCTGCCATTTCTAAAGGTCCCCTCAGGACAATCATGTTTTCCGTGTCATTGAAACGTTTAGTTTCCTAGGCTCAAAGTACAGGCTCCTGCACTGCCATCTCCACCATCTGTTATAGAGAGCAGCACTCTAGCTTGACAAGGACTGTTCAGGTGCAGTTCAGTTTAAATAGATGCGCCATCAGTGGTGGATAACCACTAATCCTGTAGCAGTGACCCCTGACCAGTTGAAAATCAAAAACAAATTCTACTGACATAAGCCCTATAACACAGGTTTGTTCAAACACAAAATAATGTGACATTTCATCACCTACATTTGAGTTAGCATACCTTATATTTGAATGTTGCGTGTGTTGAATGAGTTTCTGGACAACTTTTTGATTCTTTGTCATAGTCTTGTAAAATATTAACTTCTTATCCAGGTGGGGACTTAAAAGACGCCCATTTTTGAATCCCCTCTCATTCCATCAGCTTTTTATAAACTACACTGCAGAGATTACATCTGCCTAGGTTGATAAGTCTGTTACGTCATGGTAACGCAACCCAAGAGATACCCACGTGGCTTGACGGGACCAAGGCCTACTCCTGTCCTGACAAAATTCACCCGAATTATTAACCCAACGGCAGGTGGATATTAATGCAAACACTAGACTGCTTCAGACATCCCATCTAATAAGATCCCTTATGGGTGGCTTGACATTGCAAAAACACAAGGGAACTGGTGCAGACCTAGTTCAGTTCTGTTCTGTTCTGTCCCCCCCCCCCACACACCACACACACACACGTCCCTCCCTCGCTTGAGGATCTGGAACACAGTTTGACATAACCATAGAGGTTCCAGTAAAGTGGAAGACATGCACTCAGTCTGCGAGGTAGCCCCAGGGACATGGATGGAACGGGATGCATGACAAATCGGTTACGTAACCTGCACATTCAATTGTGTTTGGTGCACTCAGTGTGCCGAGGATATGTTGTTGATTAATTCAGGTGAATGATGACTTGTATAGACCGGGAGGTTGGGATTATAGCTGCTGCTGTTTCTTACAGTCTGAAGTACTTTTACTTTCAATTGCTTTCAGTTTGAGCTGAGGCAATTTGAAAAAAAGACCACAAAACACATGGATGCGGTTATCATGCTTTAATAATAATAAATACACAAGGACATAGGTGTCAGTATTGCACATCGCTCAGGCACATTACCAGTGTAAGTTGCTTTTAAGGGAACATATTTCCAATACACCATGACGTGTACAAAGCCCACCTCCACAGGAGAAAACGACGATCACACAACTAACAGTGATTTCACATTAAAGCTTTGGCTGAAGGTTTAAGGTTTCTTTTAGAGCAATATAACAAAAATCCAATCATCCAACGCAAACACTATTAAACATTCATCTCGAACTCCTAAAGCTTATACATCATAGCACTTTGGGGATCAATTAAATAGCTTAATACAAGGAAAAAAATATTGGACATCAATACCATCTACCCTGATGATTCATATTTATACATTTAAATTACACAAAAAAAGCCAAATAAAACACTTTAAACACCACCCAATATAAACACCCTATGTGTGTGATAAGTGTGCCTCAATCAGGCAGTAGTGCAATGTTACAGTGGTGGAACATGACTGCATGATCATAAATCTAATGAGAAATCAAAACATTGATGATGTAGCAGAATTGCTGAAGTGCTTTAGCAGAACGTTGGGTGTGTGTGCATGCGGTAGGGAGGAGCGAAAGAGACATCTGGTCTCTATGCGACATGGCGGAGCGAGTGCAATCCCATAATGCAACAGCCCCGGATCAGGGCAGCGATGTTGTACACCGGAGCACTACCGTCCACACCATGTCGCGAGTAGAGCCATGCCACTGTTGGCAGCACGGGGGCCGCAACGGCCACCAGATCAACCAGAAAGCTGTTGCTCCAGTAACGCTTAACTTCCGTGCCCAGCTTAGGCGCCTCCCTAGGGCCCCCCTCGCAGACTCCAAAGTCCAGCTCCTCCATGAACCTGGGACCATCTGCAGGCTCCGCGGCGGAGCACATCCCGGAATCAGTCCAGCTTTCGGGGCTCTCTGCGGGGCCAGGGCTTGGTGTGCAGTCCGTGAAGTCGGTGATGGTGGTGGTGGTGGTGGCGGCATGGGTAGGTAAGGGAAAAGGGGTGAGAAGGTCTGCATCTCCTGGCCGGCTGACAGAGGCATCTCCCACCATTCCCCCATGCAGCTTTAGGAGCTGAAGGAGCAGAGCCTGGAGGTCTTGAGACACAGGCGTTATCTCCGTCTGCATTTCCTTGTTCTCAGCCTTGGGAGGTTCCTTTGAACGGGATGTTCTCATGTCAGCAACGGAGAAGGGATTCTTCAGGACGGCTGTGGGTGCATTTGATTTATCCACCAGCTTATCTTCTTCCAGCAGTGTGGACACTCTGGGACCCTCCCCGGGCCTCAACTTGCAGCTAATGTCCTGATTGAAATCCACAGCGGTGGACATCAAGACCCGCTCCAAAATGTCCTCTCTGTTGGCCATCTCATCGTTCAGCAGCAGCCCACTGTCTGCCATTTGCTCAGCCGCCTGGTCTCCCAATGCCTCCCCAACTTCCTCCTCAAGTTTGGCCTTGACATCGCCATCGGGCATGTCACAAAGGAAGTCCATGCTCTGGTCGTCCATGAGGTTGGATCCGCTCTGGGCCAGCTCCATACTCTGCAGCAGGGACTCCAGCTTCCGATTCTGGATGTTGATGTCGATGAAGTACTTCTGGATCCCCTTGTCCTTCTCCATGAGGCTGCTTTTCATGGTCTCCACCACCTGACGCAGTTGCCTGATTTCTTTGCGGGCTTCCTTCAGGGACAGCTGCGCCTCCACGCGATGGCACTCCTCCTCGATCCAGTCCTCCCGCATCCTTTCCAGCTGGGATTTCAGCTCGTCTACGTCAGCCTCTCTAAAAATACATTTTAAAAACACACCAATAGAGTGTACACAACGTTCCTAAAGGAATCCTCATGGTAAGGACCAGTCATATGGTTAAAGCTGCTGTAGGAAAGATTCGAGAGTTGTAAAGGGTGCAGAATAGGGCAACTTTGTAAAACTTACAAAAAACGTTGCCCTCCTTTTCTACTCCCTCACTTTCATTGAGAAGCATTTCATTTCACGCACCTCCACGAAACCAATGATTTGTCACAATTAAGCCGGGAGCCGCCGCAAATCAAAATTGTCTCATCCAGAGGTAGGCGCAGTGAACCAGAAACAGAATCTCATAGTATTTCAATCAGAAATACCTACAGCACCTTCAGCAAAAGCTATAGGTTGTCAATTTATGACATGCTATGGATGATGACGGGTCTTATCCGTAGGGAAATCCTATACAAGGTGAAATAAATATTTAGAGCTTATGGCTGCAAGTACTTGAGCTAACCCACCTGTCATGAATGATGGTCTCCGACTCCATAAGCTTGGTCTTCAGGTGTCTGATGTTCACCTCCTTCTGCTGCAGAGGAGTGAGGTACTGCTCGGGATGAGGGGCCATGATGCCATGGTTGTCTCCACAGGAGTGGTAGCGACCCTGTCTCACCCGCCTGGTGGGAGAACCAATGTGTAAAAGATTGACAACATGACAATGAGGAACTAGATTGGATTGTGCTGTTCAGAAGGAATGCATTAATTAGTTGTGTTGGATGTGAACCATTAAACGCCATGTTAGCTTGTTGCGAGCTTTCACAGCTATTCCAAATTATGAGCATAGCATTGACTGACTCTTTAACTCTGAAAGGGTACCTTTGTCACACACACACACACACACACACACACACACACACACACACACACACACACACACACACACACACACACACACACACACACACACACACACACACACACACACACACACACACACACACACACACACACACACACACACAATTGAAGCTTCAAAATAAATAACAGGAATGATAAAGGGATTTTTTTTTTTACTATTGACGGGCAGGGTGGATTTGGCCGACAAGCTAAAGAAAGGAGCGAGCCTCTTTCCCTTCATCACAGCAACCTTGCAAAATGTGCTGCCTGTGGAGTGTTCTACATCCATGCCAGAAATAGCCCAACCTTTCAGAACACGGCTCATGAGGAGCACGACACCGAGCGTGACAAAAGAGGCGACTATAGGAGATATAGTCCAAAAAGGGATGAGAGGGGAGACAATATATTCGTAGATAATGCATTCATTGACGTTTTGAGGGAAACATGTTGCAGTTGTGTCAACGGTTGGATTATTTAAAACTATGCAGTTTGCTGAAGGAATTCTTGGAAGTACAGAACTAATGTCAAATTGACTATTCAGTCCGAATTGTGAGTGCATTACAGGACAATCTCCCAGAAGGGAGTTACAAGGCTGAAAAACATTGGGATGGAATGCAGCAAATTCAGTTCCATTAGCCATCCACTGAAATATTTATAATCCTTTCTACTCCCATCTCCCTAAAAAAAGATAGAGTAAAAAACAATTATCACGAGTACCCATTTCAAACTACAAACCCAGTCGCTTGGGTCAACAACCGCGGACAAAACCCAGACATTTGTCCCAATAAATTCTCCATAATCCCGACTGCACATGCATCGCTGATATAATCCCAGTCAGATGTGATGAGGGGCTGTGGGAAACCATCCTAATCCCTAACACTCACACACACACTACCCCCTTCGGCTTGTGCTGCACTGCGCCCACGCAAAATGTGCTGTACTTTAGAGGGAAAAGCAGGAAGGAGAAGGCTTGGGATTAAAACAGAAAATAAACAATGACATCATGTCGTTTCAGGCCCTGTCTGACATAACGACCGCTTGCCTTTCATTTTCATTATAACCGAGTCGTGACGGCAAGTGTGTGAGCACCTGGGGACGGGGCTGAAGTTGCTGCTGCTGCTGCTTGTGGTGGTGGAGGCGCAGGCCCTGCTCGGGGTCTGGTAGGGAGCGAAGAGCTCGGAATCCTGATTGGCTATGGGGCTTCCTGCTGGCTTGAACAATGGCAGCAGTCTTGTGCGAGTGGTCCGACTTGATGAGGAAGACCTGAAAAAGAAACAGGGTACCAATTTGCTAGAATAGCCGGGCCAGAGTAGCTAGTACGTAGTGGGGTTAGGAGCTCGTCAGACACATGCCTGCGAGGGATCTTCTTCCCAGCCAGGCTCGGGATCCCGCTCGCCTTCTTCAGGCTACGTGCGCTGCTGGAGGAGCTGAAGTCCGCCTCGCTCCCTGCAGGGGCGACAGGATGACCTTGTGAGCCAGCTGCCTGACCACATTGTAAACAACCCAGCTCACCAGG
This sequence comes from Melanogrammus aeglefinus, assembly GCA_900291075.1. Taxonomy (NCBI): domain Eukaryota; kingdom Metazoa; phylum Chordata; class Actinopteri; order Gadiformes; family Gadidae; genus Melanogrammus; species Melanogrammus aeglefinus. The sequence continues at coordinate 521,843 of OLKM01000101.1, forward strand.
ACCTTAATGTACAAGGCCTGGACCTGGTGGTAGGCTCTGGATGTCTTTACATCCAAACATTTGCTAACAATGATGTATCTTATCTTGGCCATTTAAAGAGCAACTTTTCAGGAGTATAATTTTCGTAGCTCATGCAAGTGGCTAGTTTCATTTCAAGTTTGCCTCACCTTTCTGCCAAGGACCCTAGCAGTCATTTATAATTTATCGAGTATATCAAATATCAAATATAGAACTATCTAGATCACAGCTGAGTAAGCATCAATGCAAAGACAGACCTTACCTGAATAGCACCTTTTGTCATTAGATAAAACCATAGTGCTGGTGAGTGTGCAAAAACTGAACAGTGAAAAGATAATCGATCCTCAATACTTTGTGATTAAACTAATCTGCGCTAGAGATCTGCTTTCACAGAAGTAAACTCCAGGTAATCAGCCTAATTGGCTAAGCACTGAACATTTGCCTCAACCAATCAGGTTACTTCAGATCGGTTGCCGATATATAGGGAATATAATATATTTTTTAAGTGTCGGGTATAGCATCTTGTTTTTCATGACAGTGTAGTTTCATCTGCTATCCAACTTCAGATATTCCAAGTAATTGGATTTGGAAAATTAAATATTGACTCAAAATGGTTGGACAATCACAGATATACAGATACAAGCTCAATTTCATCACAATATCCCTTTACCTTGCCTACAATGTGTCGACATGTGTGCAATTTATTATTGTATGGATTTTTGGTAAGTATCAGAAAATAGCTTACATACAACCGATGCTGCACATAAATGTCGTCAACCAAAGCATTAAAAATAAAATCTACTTTAACATATTATAAAGCAGAAAAAATGACCAGAATGAGGTAAAACAAACCAACAACAAGTATTCCCATGGTTAACTTATCTTTGTACATTCTTGTTTCACAAACACAAAACACATCCCAAGCCCTCCATCCATTTCTTCACCTTTGGATGCCGTGGAGACGGGCCTCTGATGGCGCTGATGGCGGGTAGCCCCGGCCCCCTCTGCACTCCTCTCCGCCATCAGCCTCACCCTCTTCACGCCGGGCTGGCGCTTGGGAGGGGGAGACCCAGTGGTACCTTGCTCTGAGCCTGGCAAGGTTTTGGAGGGAGGTACACGTAAAGGGGTCTGAGCAGCAGGGGGGCAGCCGCTGTCATCTATTGTACACAGGCACACAGACAGTGATAGCGAAGAACTGCCTTCATGCTCTTAAAGAGAAATGTCTGCTTGCGTAATCTGCTTGTACTTCTGTATTTTCCTTTCTGAGTTTAGTATTTGTGTTTCGGACCACACACGGCCAGGAAAAGTGCCGGTATAGCTATATGACACGGGGATCAAGTGGACAGTGTCGATGTGAAACTGCAGAGAGACCTTTGTGTCAACATGGTTCTCTGGTGTTCAGAAGGGGCTGGATGCGGATGGAGGTCTCACCGGAGCAGAAGCTGTTGGTGCTGATGGTTCTTTTGGAGCGGTCGGAGCTCAGGTCGCAGTCCTTCCCCTCCTCCTCTGAGGTGGGGGACTCCGACACAGGAGACCCTTGATCCTTGGGCCGGAAGGGATGGAGCACCAGGCGGGGAATACGACTCCGAGGACTTCCTTTCTCTGGCGACTTCTTTTCCTGTTAAAAACAACAACAACAAAATACACAAACATGAGCCTGGATTAGAGCCAATCGTAAATGGGGACAATTCAAGGTTTTCCTCATACTGTAACCAGGTTTATAAGTGAGGGTTGAGGAATAATTTGAATAGAGTGAGGGCTTTTTGCTTAGCCATTTCAGAATCAGAAATCGATTCAATACATTGAATCAGACTTAACATGAACACACCTCATATTCCTGGAAAGGTCCCATTCTGGTTCAAACAGCGTGGTTCCTAGGGATTGAATACACAACCATTATGATTATGCTACTGATGAGTGCCTGCTCTCTGTGAACGTGCATTGCTCAGGCTGTGTTAGGTGGAGTCATGGAAAGGCTGGACCAAATGGAGTCTGAGATCCATTGCGCCGCACCCTGCGCGGCCATGCAGTCGCCTGGCACAGATGGTACAAGCACTTGTCCAACAATGACTGCACCGCAGTCAACGCATCCTGTGACGTGTACACCCTACTTGGGAAAGACAAGTGAACTCATTGTGCTTCCATTTCAGCTCCCGGCCGGTGGCGTTTCTGGCCCTTCTGGCACCCTAGGCGAGATCTCCGAACCCCCCACCCCCCGCCACCGAGGGAAAACAACAACTTTTAAATGAAGTATAATGAACATGACCCAAAATAAAGTGGAACAGCAGGTGTTCGAAAAAGGGATACAAGGGGAAATTCCTTGTGTCTTTACCCACATCAAGAACTACTTTCATCGCAGTATAAATACTCAGACTAATATGGAATTGGCCTATACAATGTTCCACCATAATGATTCTTAAAAAAAGATGAATACACTTAGAAAAAGTAACACAACATCTGTTTACGTAGATGTTGTATTTATAAATGAGTTCAGACATAAAAGGACTGTCTGAATAATTCACTCTTTTGTTTCAGGCTTGAATGGTTTCTGTACAAGTGCTCTGCTTCCTTTAACGTGTTGTACACGACGCCTCTCAGCATTCAAGGCACTATGTTATGTAAGCATGGTAGTTCTCCCCCCCCCCTCCCCATCGTATACACAACCCTAAGGCCGGTATGATGTCATCTGCAAATCTGAGCCATCACTTTTAAACGCTTTGATGGTGATCTTTTGTATTTTGTATCCCTGTGCCTTTGTTACGCTCCTTTCAAAATCCTTCAGAGACATGCTAATGAATGGAAAGGATTTGACTGCCTGCCGCTGAAATATTATTAGACTTTAGCTGGGAAGCTTCTGAAAGATGACTGTACAGGAATCAGAGAACCCTTGCTAATAACACCTCGACCAGCCCAGATTAAAGTCATACTCGCCTCACTGCCTTTTCCTACGGTCTGCGTTTCCGTAAGCAGATAAGAGGCGACCATCAGACGTGTTCTCGTGATTGTTCTTGTATTGCTGCCTTGCACACTGGCCCACCGCCTTAGATTATTCACAGCCAGTACTGAACACCCCAAACCATGCCCTAGCAACTGACTTAGCAACAGGAGGACAGCAGAAACTGACTGAACAACTCAAAGGAGGGATTCAGGGCCAATAATTTGCACACAGTCTGGGTTTATCCTTAAAAGGTTATAATTATTATTGTAAATACATCAGCGGAGGTTGATGGTATCAAGCGGTTTAAATGTAAATATATTTGGAGCCAATAGAGCTGAGAATAAGAGAATAACACATAAGAGAGAGGAATACTGACTTTTCCTGAATCGAGATAGGCATTTTTCTTCGCTTGACTGTAAATGATTCTTTGAAACAGAAATATGCCTTCAAGCATACATAGGCATATTTCTGTTACAAATAATTTTAGCAAAACAAGGATTGTATTGCTAGTATTCATGTATTCACGGGGCAGCGATGGGGGCACCCTTGCCTCTTGGTCCAGGCTAAAGCTGATGAAGAAGGATTAGGTAATCCATGTGGTCTATCCGCTTGACTCCAGTCAATGTTGATTGGATACCCTGAGCTGAGTCACAGCCTTAGCTTAGTCCTGGTTGCATTAGCTGCAATTCGTAAGGATTCACACTTTGCTCAGTCATGTTTAGGAGATAAACTGTCCACAAAGTGCATTCCAAATCCCTTTAAACTTACTTTACTAAATGTATTAAACTGGAATGGAATACTTACATCTAGTTTTGAATGGCCAACCACTTGCATACCGCATTGATATTTGTTACACTTTACATTACATGTTAAGTTCCAGGTTACATGTATGTGTCCTGTACAATGTAACGACACAATTAGGTACTGTGGCATAAGGGATGTAGCAACATGTTACAGCCTGCACTTAATAGGTTGTAATTGGACGTAAATACAGTGTGGTAATGGTTGGGGTTATGCTCTTCACGTTATAACATATGACATGTTGTTTCAGGTTGTTACATTGCTTACGACATGTATAATTACGCTGTACAATTGACAATAATGTAAATTGGTACCTTCGTATTTAACAGTATTGAAGTAAAGCAACGTCAAAAATGTTTGTATCATCATCATATTAGTGGTCATTGATCACTAATGAACATAAAATCCTCCTAAAAAAAGGGGAAAACTCAAATCCCTAATCGGACATTATCTCAGTAACTTCCTATATTTGTTCGTCCATACTGTAAAACGTTGGTCCTTTCTGTCCAATGTTAAATGATTGGCATGTGCTATACACAGCCCAACAGTGTGGGTGCTGTCCAGCGACTGGTGGTGCTGAAAACACATTCAAACTTCATGTGCACCCGCCCCGCCTGGGAGGCTATTTTAACTGCGCCACGTTGGAAACACATATCTTAGTGTCAATCAAAGTTTCAACGTTAAATGCCCTTTATTATACGCGATCATTGCAGGGTAATATATGTCTTTTACTGATGAAAAACAACAAAAACGGCAACAATAACAAAAACAACAATAACAACAACAACAACAACAACACAACAACAACAACAACACACAACCCGATAGAATAAGATGCGTATTTGATTCGATAAGACAAACACTGAGATAGATATATCAAATCTAACGATTGTCATTTAAACCAAAATCTTGCCTGGGTGTTGGTTGAAAATCCCACGCGAGTCTTATGGGATGCGCGCATTGATCAGGGATGAATCGCCGAGACCGACATGCACACACACTGCTCGGTGTATCGATGTCTAGCTGAAGCTGGTGTGTGCAGGCAGTACAAGAGCAGCGCAGCCAGAACAGACCTATGACGGCGCACGACGAGCGACGTGGGATATGATGACCACCACCACCACCAACACCCCAAGACGGTTACATAACACAGACATGGTTAACCCTCGTCTCTCCTCGCCTCTCTCCTCTCTACTTCCGAGTAGCTTCCAGCCATCTATAATTTCATAACCATCGAGAGGATTTTTCACATGGAATTTTTCACATGGAAAAATCCACTTTTCAATGCATTACGAGATCTGCATTGACAACAGTTACACAAAACAATTTAAATAATGCAACACGTTAATGTTAATCCATGCTCCAAAGCGAGAGGACAAATTCGGAAACCAAGTCGTCAACAGACCTTACTCATGGATTGCGTCATTGGTCATATTTGTAGTGTGTAGGCACCGCCATGAGTAGGACCGATTCAATTTAAACGTGTCCATGCAGGGTTCAACATGAAAAAAATCATGCACGATGTTTGATATCTCTGTCTAAAAGCATCAAAGAACATATTGCTGACATCAGTTTTAAAAACCACCCGAGGACCTCTCGATGGTTATCAAATAGATGGCGGGAAGCTAATCGGAAGCTACGGCACGCCTACAAATAACAGCTAATATCCTAGTGAGCGCAATATCGAAGGTCACATGGTTATCATATATGGTTATGATATCATGATCTTATATGTTAGTGTTCAAATCTCCAGCGATGAAGAAAATGCATTCAAGATCTCAAGCATGGACTGCAGCCTAAATAAGTAGAAATCAAACAACTTTAGAGCACCGCTGATCTTTCCTTGCGTTGGGTTGGCCCACCGCTGCCCTCTGGTGGAAATATATTGACAATGTCACGCAATGGCAGGACAATTTAGGTCGTTTATTTACCCGGACCAGTCTTTGTACATGAGGCTTACCATGCCTCAAATAAGAATTAAGTATGACTCAACTAAATATTTCTCACATGGAAAAATACACTTTTCAATGCATTACGAGAACTGCATTGACAACAGTTACACAAAACAATTTAATTAATGCAACACGTTCATGGTAATCTATGTTATTTATGTTGTACTTGTACCACTTGAATATTAAAATACAGCCTAATGACAGGACAAATGTGATTTAAAGCGATAGGCCTACACTTCACTTGAAGGCTGAAGATATGTTTCATGTATTTTTTTCTAGTTTATTTTGCCTTAGCGTGGTCTGAATAATTTCATAGATCCATTTGATCAATCTGCACATAGTGATATTTTGTTAAATGACATTCATTGCAACCGTTTCGTAACGTTAAAACGTGTAACTACAACTTGTCACCACTAGAGGTCTGTAGAGACCATGAAAAGCATGGTGTTTCCTTTCGCAAAAAAAATCTCCATAGTTAGGATATCTGCCCAGTACCATATTCGCTCGTATGATTGGCCTTGCCGTTGTTCTGAAAATCACCTGGCTGCTATTTTTTCCGCAATAGACGGAATTGTAAACATTGTTTTGGTATTTTTTTTAATAAAACAACTTGCTCCCCCGTTTTGGTGAATAGCCTACTTTTCCATAGTTAGCTGGAGTAGGCCTAATTGTAAACAAGGCTGTTCTTCCTTGCTTTTGATAAGATCAGGATGGTCACATTCATCCAAGTGTACTGACCTGCACCGACCTGGTTAACATGTTATTTCGGGGACTGCAATCGGTTTCCGGCGGTGTTAGCCTACGGTAGGCCTATATTCAAAAATCTGAGAACTAGTATGATTGTATTTATTTACACATGTTTAGAATAGCCTCTTCCGTTCTTAACGGCCGTGTAGGTCGGGTCGGTTTGCATCGGCCCTGCCGGCAGCTCCTGGTCCTGTGGGCGTGTTCCCATCGACTCGATCAGCCAGCGACTCAGTCGATGCTCTTGCGCGAAGTCTGCAGAGCGCCAGCACACTTTTCAAGTGAGACGAGAGGCGCAAAAAAGTGAAGCAGAGCTCCAAGTCTGGACCGACCGCGCCGCGCGACTCTCCCGGTTACGCAGCGGTAACTCAAAGACTTGTTGGACTTGAGAGTTGTTCTCCTAGAGCTCTTTGGGACGTTACCAACCATGGACGCATCTCGAGTGGTGACGATTTACTTGCTCTTCGTTTTCCTCTGGAATATACCATGTTTTCAGTCCGCTGCTGTTATTTCTCCTTCCACGCAGAGGAGGAACAAGGGAGGCAGGGCGCCCCATCCTGACGCGGAGAGATCATCCAAGTTGTTACTGCGAGGGATGTTCTCCTCTTCTCCCGTCACGGACCATCTCCGTGAAGACTTGAAGTACGCCGTGGTGCCCCACGACTATATGATTTCCATATACAGGACATATTCCGCCGCGGAGAAACTGGGACTAAACGCCAGCTTCTTCCTCTCCTCTAAATCTGCCAACACCATCACAAGTTTTGTGGACCGTGGAGCAGGTTGGTTTGATTCTATGGTCCGATTTCATGACAAGCGTTTTTTGGCATTGTTTTTTGTGTAGGCCCATTGTAGCCGAGGAGTCTGCAAAGTAGGATTCATGTTTTTTTTTTTATAAATCACCAGTGTCATTAGTTATGAAATACAATATTTGTTAAAACCATAGAAATACACAACATGATCAGAAACAGAACAGAGAAAAAATACCACAAGTAGGCCTATACGCCAAACATGAGTCAGTTTCAAGTTTATATCCCTTTCAATACATCAATTAGATGTAGGCCTATTTATTAGAATGAAGAAATTAATCCAAAATAAAATCTATTATGCACCTAAACGCTCCACCAAGCTGCACATATATTTACCAGAAATTAGTCACTGAATTAAAAACGACGGAAGGTCCAGATACAGTTTATTGAGCCGTTAAAGCGCGTAAACATTGCTAAGCATTATGTTATATTATATTTCAATTGACCCTCGAGTAACACGACAGTAAAACCCTAATTGAGCCTTTCTCTGAGTGAGTTATAAATCACCGACCAACTACACCATAAATGAGGCCGAACAACATTTCCTCCTCCAGATAAACCAACTGAACATTTAAAACCGTTTTATATCTATTCAATATTACGCACAATGGCCTATTACCCGGTTTTAAGGAAGACATTATCAAATGAATAAACATTGTCTGGTTAAATCTCCTTTGAACCCAGTGCGGCGGACCACGTTGACACAGTGGGGTGGGGTGATGTGAAGAGCAGGTGTTTGGGTCAGTTAAATGTGTAACCAAGTGATGGGACTGAACAGAGTAAGCAAACACAATCAAATAAACAGAAACCGAGTCAACAAACAGGGAAATAACACCCAGAGTTAATCTTTGCACAAATTAACGCTAAATAAAGGCAATCTTTCTTTGCGTCCACTTCTATTTAAAACCCCGACGCTCGGGTTTTTGGAAAGTCTGTTTAACGGTGTTATAGCAAAGCGAGCGAATTTCTCCTTGGTTTTGGATTTCATGTGTCCCCGGCTTTGACCCCTCGATGGTCCCTGCGAGGGTTGCTGGGCATCGAACCGCTGTTTGAACTATATGATGATCTAATTGAGAGTTCGTGTCAAAACATATCAACCAGTGTCTTTCTACTATAATGGCCTAGCTCAGCCGATGGCACCCTCAAAACGTCAAGTAAAAAAAATGGAATGAAAGAGTACTTCCTTCGCTGTGAAGTGGTTGGGTTTGAACGGCGCGCCTCCCCGTGCGACCGCCACTTTAATTGCGGAACACAATATTTGTCTTCCGTTCTTACTTTGCTGCTTCGTGGTTTCGTTTGGGATTTCACCACATTTTAAAGTGTTGCATTTCATTAACCATGCAGAATGACCATCGACGGAGAGAGGCCAGCATAACCTATTGTATGAAGATAAGTTATTGGCGCGTATATTTTAGCCTATTACCCAGCTTTTACGCACCAGCTTGCAGTGGGCGCAGAGTGATTTTAGGTGGTGATAATTTTATTTATGGAAATAATATTTAGAAGAGAAGTCACGTGTCCAAAATTATAGAAAAAAAGAACAACAATCCAATCTGAAAATCACTTTTGATGAAAGGAAATTCACGATGATTCTGGTTGGCCTCCAAAGCTACCGAAACATGTCCCCCCCCCCCCCCCCCCCCTCTCTCTCTCTCTCTCTCTCTCTCTCTCTCTCTCTCTCTCTCTCTCTCTCTCTCTCCTCTCTCTCTCTCTCTCTCTCTCTCTCTCTCTCTCTCTCTCTCTCTCTCTCTCTCTCTCTCTCTCTCTCTCTCTCTCTCTCTCTCTCTCTCCCACACACACACACACACACACACACACACACACACACACACACACACACACACACACACACACACACACACACACACACACACCACACACACACAACACACACACACACACACACACACACACACACACACACACACACACACACACACACACACAAACACACACAAACACACACACAAACACACACACACGTATATATTTAGGCTATAACACATTGAGTTTTCTGTTTAAACACTGTAGATTGTATCTGAGCAAAATACATTGAGGTGTATAGGATACAGAAAACAGCCTACAGACCTAAATAAAGGATTTGCTGTCTAAATCTATCTATAATCAAATTTAAATGATATACTTATTTCAAGCTGAAGGCCAAATGGTAACACATCATACTTTGAGTTTGAGATTTAAAGCATTTGTTAATGCTCAAAAAAATTGTTGTTGTTTTTATTTGTTTAATAACTTACATTGTCTTGAATTGTTTGACCAGTTTTATGCAACTACGAAATCATATTTAAAGTAAATGTTTGTTATTTGGAACATAATGACATGTCAACATCTCCGTTGATAGATTTACGTCGCAGTTGAACGCAGAGAGACAAATGATCCAATTATAGTTTCTTCTCACTGACACCTTTTTGGAAAGAAATATATGTTTACATGTAGGCTGTAAAGGTGTATGTATTCTTAACTAAATGAACTCGAAAAAAGCTTTAACCACCGTGTGTATAGAAAAATCAGGAACGGCCGGATCTCAAGCACACTGGTTTACCTCGATGAAACATTTAAAGGCCCTTGGGGTATTTACAATAATAAGGCATTAATGGTGGAGTGTGTGTGCCGTGTTGTGCTGTTCTTTTGACTCGGCGCTAAATATCGTTACGTATGTCCCTCGTGTTTGTTCAACAACTTGTTTTAAAACATGTTCCAACCAAAATCGAGACATATTCCAGTAATCTGGATTTAATACTTCCCAATAATTTAGCAGGGCTAATTCGTATAGGCCTAATGTCTTTTACGGCACATGGTGAAATTATATAATAAATCATCGAGTGAAATTTACTTGTGGCGTGAACAAATCTTTCGACTCAGATTATTATTAGGGCAGACACTGAATAAAATCTAATGATTTGACTTTTTTTTTTTTAATAATAGGCATAGGCTATAAAACAGGTTTCAATAAGGTGAGTCCTATAATTTGAACGTCTTTGTGTTGGCTGAACAAGAATCTCGACACAAACTTCGTATAAACTTATTCTACCATTTTAATGGGTATAATTCAGATTGTCAAATATTTTTTTTTTAGTAGGCCTATATGAAATATTCCTAGCTGTCAATGTGGGTCATTTGTCGCTGAATGTAGGCATGCTGTAAGGGTTTAATGTCGTTGGATTTGCTTGATTACATTGAATAAGAATAACAATAGCTTAGATTATTTCCGGCTTCTTATGGATTGAATGAAGCGAAGGTCTGATTCGGGAACGAAAGACAAATTAATATCAGCCCTGGCCTGATATCAAACTTACAAATACATAACGACGTCCACCATGCACAACCGTGGTACTTTATTATGTTAAAAATATACTTCCATTTGATCAAGCAGTTAAGCGTTAACAAATATAAGATCTGATCGGGCCTTCGTAAATCCTCTGCCCTCTCATGTGGGAATGCACTCACTCCCTCCCCCTACCCCCACTGTACACTCTAAGCGAATCTGACTGCAATTATTTCTCTCTTTTATCCTGCAGACGATCCTTTGCACTCTCCTCTGCGACGACAACGCTATCTGTTTGATGTCTCGGCTCTTTCAGACAAAGAGGAGCTCGTCGGAGCGGAGTTGAGGATATTTAGAAAAGCGTCCGCGGAAGTCCAGATCCCAGCCACGGGCCTATACAACCTCCAACTGTACCCGTGTCGCTCGGACAGACCCCTGCACTCCAGATCACTGGATCCGCTGGATTCCAGAAAACCGGGATGGGAGGTTATGGACGTGTGGGACATGTTTAAAGACCATCCGCGTTCTGCCACGGGGAAGCTACCCCCGCTTTGCTTCCACCTCAAGGTTACTCTCGGTCGGTCCGAAACGGAGGTGGACCTGCGGCAACTGGGACTGGACCGGACCGGCCGCCCCCAGCAGGAGAAGGCCATCCTCGTGGTCTACGCCAGGTCCAAGAAGAGGGAGAATCTTTTCAATGAAATGAAAGAGAAAATCAAGTCGCGGGCCTCGGGCAAGGAAGAGGAGGAGGAGGACAGGGGCCTCCAGTTAAAAGCCCGCCGCAGACGGAGGACTGCTTTGAATAACCGCCATGGGAAGAGACACGGAAAGAAGTCGAAATCGAGATGCAGCAAAAAGGCGCTGCACGTTAATTTCAAGGAGCTCGGCTGGGACGACTGGATCATCGCACCCCTAGATTACGAAGCGTACCACTGCGAGGGGGTGTGCGATTTCCCCCTGAGGTCGCACCTGGAGCCGACCAACCACGCCATCATCCAGACCCTCATGAACTCCATGGACCCCAACAGCACGCCGCCTAGCTGCTGCGTCCCGACCAAGCTCAGTCCGATCAGCATCCTTTACATCGACTCAGGCAACAACGTGGTGTATAAGCAGTACGAGGACATGGTGGTGGAGCAGTGTGGATGCAGGTAGCTCTGGTGGGGTCAGAGGTCAACATCGGTGGAAGATAGCCCCACGTTAAATGGCGGTAAAAACATTTTGTTAAGTTGGCACGAATGCGCGTTTCCCCACACACAAGTACAGAAAAAAAGCACACCACGAGGCGATTGTTATATATAAAAAGGGATAGACCTACAAGTCGCCGTTTGCTATTTATTCAGACTCACACATCACAACCATTTAAATGACCTGACACGTCACGACACATTTTCAACTCGGGGAAAAAAAGAAACCATCAACAATCGGAGTTCGTTTCCCCAATGCCCCCAAGACATGGATTTAACGAGGTAGGCCTATACAAAGATTGAACGAAAGTATAGAAAGAGGGACAGAAGCCACAGAATAGTGGGCTAGGATCAGAAGGACGTGGGAATCCGTAGGAGCCTCTCGCCAATTGGGTTGCGTTACGCGCGCCAACACCGAGTCAGTCCACCACACGTCCTAGGATTACTGGCTGACAGGTCCGGGCTGAACGATGCACCTGTTCGTGCCTTCGGTGCCAGAAGAAGCCGGGGTTGGCCTGTTTGTTGCAGCTCTCCCAGTCGACCCTCCGATGGGATCCATGGCTTTAACTGCCACGGCCCAGCTGGGGACTGTCCCGCTCGCCCCGATGTACCCTCAACCGGCAGGCTCCGAAGGGCCCAGCTCCACATTCTACTGGACACACACGTTGGTCTGACTCTGAGGTAGAGAAATAGCGCAGAATGCCTTGAAGAGATTCCCCCCCCCACCCCCCTATAGGGATTTATCACGAGCTGTCTCCATCCAGGTTCCCAATCAACGCCAGGCCGTTTCTGAGGCCTACACAGACGACCGTTAGTCTCGACATAACGGACACAAACCATGATGTGCCTACATTAAGCGGAAGGGTTGTTGTGAAGACAAAGTACGGGGTGCACCACGCTGCCTTTAGACGTTCCTGAGAAAAACACTTGCTCAGAGTCGGTTTCTATACTAAATGCACTTCCACATCTAACTGCGTTAAAGTCACGCGGTTGTTCCTTTGAAAAGAATGGCCGAAAGAAAGACTCGAGAGGAGATGATATTTAAATGCACATTAGCTTTTAATGCACTGCTGTTCATTGTTTTGAGCTGTAAATATTTGTATAGTGAAAAAAAACTTTACAAAGTGCAACTAATGAAGAAATGAGAAACGTTTCTTTGTAAATATATAGATGCACTCAAATTGTTAAAATGTCTATTCTATAATTATTTTATTATTTGTGGTGTACAGAGTTCCCTGATAATCGTATATGTCTTACATTAATAAGAGTAATTTAAGGTGTATTCAATATTTTTTTTGCAGAGGGTGGAAATACCATTATTAATGTCTACCTCATAATCGCATAGAGGATCTGAGTTTTGAGGTGCATTCACCTAAAGTGTAAAGAGTTTTTCAATGCTATATAAAAAAAATCATATATATTCCTATATTATTGGATAACATTTGACCCCATTACTGTACAAATAAAGTCCAATATAAAGAGCAAATCAACCCTCCTTGTTCTTCCCATCTTAAGCTCCGCCCTCCTTTCTTCAAGCCTCCCATGTGCTTTGAGCCTCAAGACTGGCAATACACGTTGTCTACAGACACACAAAAACATCCGCAGTGTGTGGTTGGTTGGCTATTACTTATGGAACGGATTTATTTAAGACCCTGACCAGTTTCAATGGAGTGAAATAAACATTGTAGAACAATAACATTGTCTTTCAATGCTGAAATCAGAAGCGAAGAATGTTATCTTCCATCAATGTATTTGTGGTGAGAAAGAAGTAATGACTATTTGCTGTTTTTTTTCGTTTTTTTAGTTACTATGACTGTTTATAACAAGATATGAGATTCTATTTGTACATTGATCGTTTGTGTTCCAGTCCTATATCTATGTATATTAAACAGTCTTTAAAAAATAATCAAAGTCATCAATCTAACTGACTTAAATGTTCAAAGGTGCATTTCTTAAGCTTATGGATCATCCAAGGGTTGACTTGTGCTATTTTAGTATCTAGTAGAATATACTTTCCAGAAATAGGTTTCAAAATTGTACATGATTCAAACGACAGTATATGATCCCCAATGTGTCTGCAGGGTCTGTTGCCTTATGCTATGAAAGCAAAATTTTCTATACCCGTCTAAAACTATTCACTCTACAATCGCAGACAATGAATGTCATTGTTCAGTGTATGTCTGGTTCAGAACCGTTCAAAAAAAGCTATGTAAACATATGGTGACCATCCAAGCAAAAGGAAATACACGGACTGTCACTGATATGTTACTGAATACATGAACCACAGCTATTTCCCAATGAATTAGCCAGCCTGGGTCAAGTTTACTTAACACTTTAATGTTTCCCAATCTGTGGATGAAAAAAAAAGGTACGTTTGAAAGCAGGGATTGCTTCCATATAGGCTATCGACCTTGGCCTGGAAACAATTAGGAAATAGCTTTGAAATGTTATATGTTGTCCAGGCCCTTGTACAGTATCATGTCACTCCCCACATGTTTGCTAGGGGAAGTGGAGGATGCTAAGTGCACTCTTTAGCAGTCCTGCAAATGGCTGACACAACAACCATTCCCCTGAGTATAACCAAATGGCCCTTCAGGCCATGTCTATGTGGCGGATGGGGGGGCATCACCAGGAAGCTATGCGCGGCTGCTACTAGCGATGCCCTTTCCTCTCCCCGATATGTGGATAAGTGCTGGGGGTTTTGTCGAAGAAAAAGCCAGCAGTACAAAATCATTGTGAATGCTTTGGTGATTATCCCAAATAGAAATGAGAAATATGTGTGAACCCTTTGAAGGAGAACTTCAAAATCCATGATTATATTTCATAGTTTAGCCCGTATTAACGCAAGGGGGGGGGGGGGGGGGGGGGGGGGACAGAGATATGAAAAGTACCACCAGGTGACTTTACGGAGTAAACGTTTGATTTATATTTATTTGACAAGCTCCTGGGTCTGTTGGGCACTGCACTGAGCGGAAGACTGAATATAGGGAAACAGTTAAATGGTGATGAAAAGGAATGGAATGCTTTGTTTACCCCCAGCACAATCCCTCACTCTTACATTGAACCCCTCTCTAAACTCCTTCTTCATACGAACCACGTTGTTGTCTATCTGCCGTGGGCTCATTCAGGGAGGGAGGGAGCGAGCAAGAGAAGCGCTGTGTTTATTTGAAACTCCGTCCTAATGTTTTAGTTTATTCAAGGCAGAAATTGGCAAAGAAGCCGGCCCTTTTCATCAGAAATGCGGAGAATGTGTAACACAAATACAGTCTTGACACCTCACATCTGTGCATAGATGCTCTCCTCGTAAGAGATCCACCATGCATGTGCAGAGGCATCATGAGGGAAGATCTACTAGGTGTTGGTCAGAGTGGAACGCCCGGGACTCGCTCCAAGTCTTGGGGCCATGTTGTGTTCCCTGTGTTTAACCCCTGAATTATCAGTGATGTCGTTATCGACAGGAAGGAGATAAATCAAATGGATCCTATGGACGGTGAAGATTCCGGATCGTGCAGAAGAATGTATTAAGGGCACTGAGTCGTGGTATGAGATAATGCACATGGAATTTCTCACGCTTGGACTTGGATTTGCAGCTGAAAGTTCAAAAGTCTGGGAGAGAGAGAGAGAGAGAGAGAGAGAGAGAGGGAGAGAGAGAGAGAGAGAGAGAAGAGAGAGAGAGAGAGAGAGAGAGAGAGAGAGAGAGAGAGAGAAGAGAGAGAGAGAGAGAGAGAGAGAGAGAGAGAGAGAGAGAGAGAGAGAATGACGAGAGGGTGAGTGAGAGAGCATGAGGTACCATGTGAATCATTCCTGTGTGGACCAATAGCAGAGCCTCTTTTTCCTACAATTTTACTTCTTACGTTTCATTAACACCCTACACCCTACGCATTTATTTCGCCCCCCTTGTCCTGCTTATATTGTGAAGGGTTCATCTTGTGACAAAGAGCATCATATACCTCCCCACACATCCTGAGGTATGTCGGACTGCGCATTGCGTGTGTGTGGTGTGCATGTGTCAGAGGCCAGAAGCGCAGCAGCAGTCCACCCAGATGGAGAGGTGAGTGGTGTAGAGGAGCAGCAGATGCCTTGACTGACCCCTACCGCCGCCTCCCATTGAACCACGGGCCCCCGGACAAAGGCAGGGGTGGATCTCAACACTAAATACACTCGCTTGTGCCTCAAAGCCAGAGGTCACACTGCTTTCTGCAATTCTTCTTCCTGTTCCCCAGAAGCAGTCAGACACGAAAGGGAAGGAGAGGGTGGTGGTGGGGGAATCAATGAAGACGTAGATGATTTTAGAACATTCTTTTCTTTCAGCCGTTCTGCAAACAGTAAGCAAGACATAAAAAAAAACCCAAAATGATTTCTTCTCTAATTGGATTACCGGAGAGGGAAGCGCACGACAAAGAGTTGGTGGGTTGCCCTTGGCAGCTGCTCTTTAACTAGAGAATGGACAACAAACCAGGAAGCAACAGCACGGGCATAACAAAGGATTTGGGGGTTCCCTCTAATGGGGCATCTGCCCATCTCTTATGTCACTTCAGACCCGCAAAGGGCAGCTATACCTCTGGAGTTTTAAGGGCCGAGGAACACCTAATTGACCCAGACATAAAAAGGACCCAAAACCAATCATCAGACCATAAGGGAGCCAGGGAGAGTTAGCTGAGACTCACTTCTCATCGCCGTAGATAACCTGCTAATTGTATTGCACTGCACTACCTTTTAGGGATGAGGAGAAACCCAAGAGCAGAGTGTCTTCATTCATTACTTCTTCTGCTCTGCTTCACAGCTTCAAAACACACCGGCGCTTTAGAAGCCTCAACCTCCCTCGCTGCGCGGTAAGATAGGTGATCAAAAAAGTATTCTTTTTTTCACTCCGTTAAGGTCTGGGTAGGCTCCAGAGACGAAGGCTTTGAAAGCCATCAGAACCTCCGACACCAGAGAGAGAGGGAGAGAGTAAATCAACCCGGGTTTGGTTGATTGATCTGCATGGAGTACCTGTCCAGCCAAACCTCTTCTCTCTCTGTTTATTTTCTAGAGGAATGTCTTTGGCTGACCTTTGACCCCCCCCCCCACCCCCTCATCCACGTACAAG
>OLKM01000102.1:0-12500 GCA_900291075.1 Melanogrammus aeglefinus
ATGGCAAAAACTTAAATAAAACATAAGATCTCCCCCCAACCAATTACCTATTTATTAAAGGTGCTTAATAAATTTGTTTTTGATAGGGCGTTTAGTAAGGTTCTTCACCGTTGCTTTACCCATTAAAAGCGACAGTCAGTGTTAAATTACGCTATGGGCATTTCCTGTTATAGGCTAGCCTACTGTGTGAAACACTGTTAGAATTGATGTTAGTATCATGAAAAGAAAGACCCACCGGTGGGGGGATATCTTATGTTTTTGTTATGTTTTTGTTATAATGCAAACGTGCTGCAGAAAATGTGCAACAGCGGTCACACTTTTCGGTGGGTCGCAGAATTCGGTGTCACCGGCTCGCTATTCTCTTAAAAACACGCACACACACACACACACACGCACACACACGCACACGCACACACACGCACACGCACACACACGCACACACTGCAGGGCAATATTTAATTTGACGTTTCAGAGAATCTTAAGTTCAATTCATTTTACATTTCTGCATTTTCAGCAATGCTTTGCACTTTTCATTCAGCGCTAACTTTATTTGTTTCCAACCATTTACTTTTTCTTAAATGGTGTGCATTTTTATATTGTTTAATCCATTTCGACGTTTGAACTTTTGTTCAAATCCCTTCACTTGATTTAAGCCATTTAACGTTTCTTTATGTCCTAATCTATGTGGCTTTATTGAAAAATATTTTCAACCTCACTTTGTACGGCAGCACTCACCGCATTCTCTGCAGGAAATGCATTTTCTAGTTCAACGGGTCTCTTTAGTGAAAGCACTTTGGTTAGGAGCGAGCGCTCGGAGGTGAGCTGCCTCTGCTGCCCACCCCGGGAGAACAGAGGCAGAAGCAGCCACTGGATCCGGACCGCACACTGCATGTTAAGTGACTGTATGGCTCGGTGAGTAAGCTGCCGGTGTGGTATTGGTAGTGCTATACAATAAAATAACCTTGTCATCCGTCAAAATGTTTTAAAAGATTTACTTACCCCAATAATTCACATTGTGGATTTACAGATTGGTACAGTGGACGAGTCAATCACTCTTTGGGTTTACGCAGCCGCGGATATCAAATGCCCTCTGGTGTTCGGGGCTGGAGACACACAGCTGTCAACTCACAACGCCATGTCCGCCCTGCGAGAATCGCATTAAATATTCACGCTGTCTCATTTTACGGATAATAGCGTTGTAGAATGTATCATGAATGCTCCAGCCGGCAGCGAAGGGCGGATCGGCTGAGCACTAGCCGCCGTTCCCTGCAGTGTTGCCAAATCGGGCGTGAAATCTGGCCCATTCTGACAGCACTGGTTTCCTGGTCGGTCTGCCGACCATATTCATAGAACCACCGGTTAGTTAGTTTCATTCCCTTCCTCATGTTTGTTTGTACCACGACCGACCCCTAGTGCTATTTTACTGCAGATGCCATAAGGACGTACAATGCAGCAATGCAAGAGGGGGAATACAAACTAGTTACAGTAGAAAATGATCTCGTCAGCAACTGTAGCCTACTTCAAGGATAAATGGTCAGTAAAGGGCAGAATACGGTTTTTAACGTTTCTATGGTTTGAGTGTTAAACACATCTTACGCACTTTACTCTTAAGAGTAACACTGACACCAGACCGAATTTTGAATGAAAACGTTCGGTTATTGAGTCGCTATTCCCCCGTTCACCTTGGAGCTGGACGCAGGCGCACTTCCTCTTCCGTGGCGCGCCGTTATAGCGCATGTCTTTCAGTTCTCTGACTCTGACTCCTCCTCACAATACTGATGCGTTAGTGGTGCTGGCTCCAGAAAACAATGCAGTGACAGTTATAAATATTAACGGACAGTAAACAATGGTGATTATTTTATTAGGGTCAGATAATTGCTGCACAATGAGGAGACATAACGTGCTACATAACGGGGAAAAAAGGCTTTAACATTCAATAAACAAAGAGAAAATCACAGCCGAGTCTATAATGTGAGTGAAAATATCATCGTTAATCGTCCATCGTTTTTCGTTTTGGGTTCCCCCATAAGGCCTAAGGCCGTTTAAATAGGTGGATTTTAACATATTGTATTGTTCTGTTATAATGGGATATAAACAGAATTACATGTTTGTTTTTTTGGCACTGCTTGGACACAACTAAGAGCATTTTGGTTGAAATAATACTGAATTAAGGCCTAGGCCTATAGGAAATTATGATTATAGAATTAAATGTTGAATGAAATTAAGATTGAATGTATTTATTTTAGGTACGATTGTATAATTACAATTAAAAAGTCAATCACAGAAGTAGAAAAATACATATTCTCCAGATAGTATTACCTGTTGAGAAAAAATATCTCCCTTAGAGATATACAAAAGTTAAAACAATTAAGAAGATTGTATTAATAAACAAGAAGTAAAGACTATCTGATTTTTCTTTTCTCAAGATCAGTAGTAGCCTAAAACAAAAAGGGGAAAAATTAAAAATCACTCAAAAAAGCAGCTAGAGTATTAGGCCTTAACATGGTCCCTTGAATAAACTAATTTAATTTCTCAAATAACTTCAGTCTACATGTACATTTCTAACTCTCTCACTCTCTTTTATATGCTCTTCCGGTCTCTCTGTTTCTCCAGTGCAACAGTATGTGGTTAAAATCCTTTTTTTTGGCTTGCTTCAGAAAATGTAAACTCTTTCTTATCTGTATTTGGTTCTCTCCAAGCCTTATTTATATAAATAGGTACGTATACCATCAAATCTGGCGTTATCCGATGTGGACGGTGCCAGAGATGCAGGGTGACTTTTGGAAAAGTACGGAACAGCACAGCATTCACATTGCCCCCAGGAACAAAAGGAACAAAACGTGAAAACATAAAAAAAGGTCACTATAGTGGGTGTGGCATATGCTTTCTTGTTTACAGTAAAACCGGTCTGCTTTCGTAACACATTGGTGTTTTCCTTTTGAAGTCCAGAGTTGTGAGGAAAAACCTGCCATGCATTGTTCCAGATGGACTCCTGTATGTTATTGGCCAAGAAAAAAAACATGGATAACCTACTGCCCAGAGATGGACTGTGCAGCGGATCAGGGTTCTTTATGTTGTGCTGTATATAGCAGCAAGAGTGCGGTATTATGAAAGTGGTCCAGCTGAAGAAACTGATTCTGCTGGGCCGGGTCAGCGCTGGGGGACAGCTGCAGTGAGACAGACCAGAGCCAGGAGGTCTTGGGTTTTCCTTAGAGAGACCAGAGCCAAGTCGGAACCTACCGCTCCGACTTGACCTTGTAGCGGAGGACGAGGTAGGTGGCCAGTCGGAAGACGAGGAAGAAAATCCCCAAGGCGACAAAGTCCATATAGAGTTTGGCGTCCTCCACGTCTAGCAGTTGGAGAACCTCTTCGGGCCGCTGGAACTTGCACACGGGCACAGGGCACTCCAGCTCGGTGCGATTCAGCCCGTATATGGACAGGATCACCCCTTCAAAGCCATACCTGTGGACACCAGAGAGCGGGACACATCTAGAGTACTAGAGTGAACAAACACTAATATCACGGTTTAGACAGAATTCTGCCCTCATCAGAGTATGTCTGAGAGTAAAAATGAAATTGGTCATTGAAGGCCCAGCTAAAGGGCAAGTCAGCCGGTCGAAACCGCAAGTGACAATCTCAGTATTCTTCACTAATATATAGTGGTATAATGGGGAAATTCTCCAAAAATATGAGAATATGACCCTTTAAAGAGGTCATGGCGGCGTCTACCCCTTAATGCTACATTAATATCCTTCAAATCCTACCACACTACACACCTGACGTAGGAGATGTAGGAGCTCCACTGAAGGTAGGTGGGAATGGTGTCAAAGTTGACAAAAAACCCAGAGAAGAGCAGCACAGGGATCGCTGTGACGGGGCCCACGAAGGTGGCCACCTTTGGACGAAAATGTGTGGGGGGGATAAAAGGTAGGTTTACATCTTAATAAATGTCACCATTAGGCAGTCATGAGGTCTTTTTCTTTCCCTACCTGAAGGGAGGTGGAGGCAGCGCCGACCAGAAGCCCAAGAGACTGGGCCACCAGGGCAGTGCAGGTAGAAAGGGCTAAGAAGAGGAGGTATCTGCTAGCCTCGGGTGGCTGTTCTGTCATCCAATACACTATGCTGCAGTACATGATGGGGCAGATCACCTGTAAAAAAACACCCACAGCATTTGTCATTTGTCTTTGTGCATTCCAGGTGATTTGTGTGAAATTCTCTCAATCGTCAGAAGAGACCCCTGCCAGAAACGTTCAGATCAAACTCAACTCTATTGTCCCCTCATTGATGGGCCGTTGTATATTAAGAGTCATTGCAATGTAGAGTATAGATTTAGGTGTTGTATAACTCTTCATTTGATTTTACTTTATAACAAAGTATTTTTGGGCCCTCGTATTTGGCACTGAGTTTCACTTGTTTTATGAATTGAAGGACTTTAATGTGCCTGACAGTGAACTGGTGGGAAAGGCTTATCAGATCAGGTACTGGGAACTCACCTGGAATGGAATGTCAGCCATAGTTTTGGCTAGGTAGTAGGCCTTCAGGCTGTACCAGTAGTTCAGATGTTCCCGGAGGAACACAGACATCTCCAAGGGAACTGAGCATTAAAATATGACAATCATAAAAAAAAAGGATCATAAAATAAAATAAAGGATAGGAATTAATAAGTAAAAGAGTCATACTGCTATGATAACCAGATACTTTAATGCAGACAGCTACGTTAGTATTTGTTGCGGCTTCCCAGAAAAATAAAGTGATAAAGTGTACGATTTTGATTTGGAAAACGATGTAGAAAACGACGTAGAAAACATATTTACAAATTAATAACAAGATAGATTGAACGGTTCTTTCTTCTCTTACAGGTTAACACAGTGGGCATGAGTGCTCCAAACATGATGAACAGCATGGAGAAGAAGAGGAATCCAGTGTTGTTGAAGACCTTGCTGGCATCGTTGCCAATGTTCAGGTAAAGCAGGCCTATCAGCACTCCTATGGCGACGTGGGACGTCAGTCTGAGATGGGTCAGCACCTGTCAAAGGAGAAATGATCTCATCCTTCACCCTGACTGATTGAATACTGGCCAGACCAGTTCAGTTGTTCTCCCTTGCCATTGTACTCAAGTGTACCCAGCCCAGCCCCACAAAGACAAAATTAAATATCCACACTTCTACTTCAAATTTTACTAACAGGCAAACCACATCAAGCAGAGGATAGTATTCTCAACAGTTCTAAACTTGAAATTGCTCAGTAATGAAACCCCAACAGATCGAGTGATTGTGTGTAATGATACTGACCTGATCGCGACATATAGTTATGAAAGTCCTCTTGAACAGGATGCAGAACTGCGTCAGGGTGCTAGTGGCAAATGTATGGCTTTCAATATGCCCTGAGTCCTGGATAGAAGGATTCATCAGTCCATTAAATCAATAACCTCTCTTTGTCTCAAAACAAATCCAATGTATTTATAGAGCACATTCAAAACAACTAGCGTTGACCAAAATGCAGATGCACACATTCCTTGGGATAACAGCATTCCTGGTGATAGCAGCAAACAAATGATTCAGAAAATAACTGAGGAGGTTCATGCATACACAACATGCTTACACAGGCACAAACAGAAAGGTCCATCCAGTTTAAAAGGCTTGTGAAAAGAAATGTGTTTTAAGACGAGATGATTGTATATGAATTGTAGGGGCTGACTTGATTGAGTAAAGGGGAGACTGTTCTCCAGCCTGGAAGCTGTCACTGGGAATCCCCCTTACTCTTCCAACTAAGCCACTGAATAAACATGGTACATGGTGCGCAAATTTAACCAGGTCAGCCACTCCAACGCGGTACTGACCTTGGCACACTTTGTCGTGCAGACGGACGGACACCTCCTTTCACACTGGTTCCTTTTCTCCTCGGCACACATGCCATCCCTCACAGCCTCAAACAGCACAGGGTTCAGATCTCCGTACTCCCCCGACGCCACTTCAATTACTGGCACACGCACATAACACCAGAGGAGTGACGAGAGGTGAAACAGAATACGAATGAGAAGCTCAGTGTGCAAGGGATATTCTTCTGCCATTATTTGTTAATAAGGAAAGTACTTTGGACAGAAAAGCCATGAAGTCAGTGTTATCAATTATTTTGTACATTTTGCAGCAAAAATAGATCTAGTTGCATCATTATATTGTCATGAGCATTTTAATAACTTTTTAGTTTATGATATCTCCTTTATTTAAAGACCAATGAACCTCTTGAATTGAATTGCTTGGACTGGTTTCATCATGATGCAGCTCCTTCAGCAGTATAATCCACATTCAGTCTACCTACTGAAGTCTGCAGGGTTGTGGTAGGTGGGGCAGCGCAGGCCCACGTTCTTGAGGTAAGGGATGAGGTAAGAGACGGTTCCTTTGTAGATACACTGACCCTGGCTCAGGATGTACAGCTGCAGGGAGATAAGACCAGCCACATGAGAAGATGATAAAGACCCCCATCTCGTCTCCTTCAAGGAGTTAGTTGCCCTTCACAGAAGAGGCAATCCAAATAGCTGACGTTTGGGATGGAGGGAGTGGGGCGGGAGGGCACCTTGTCAAACATCTCGAAGAGCTTGGCACTGGGCTGGTGGATGGTGCAGATGATAGTCCTCCCGCCAAGAGCCAGAGAGTGCATCAAAGAGACCACCTGGTAGCATGAGGAGCTGTCCAAGCCACTGTATAGGGGCCGGGGAGGGGGGGGGGAGAGAGAGGGAGAGGGAGGAGAGAGAAGAGAGAGAGAGAGAGAGAGAGAGAGAGAGAGAGAGAGAGAGAGAGAGAGAGAGAGAGAGAGAGAGAGAGAGAGAGAGAGAGAGAGAGAGAGAGAGAGAGAGAGAGAGCGAGAGAGCGAGCCAGGGCGGGGGAGAGAGAGGAAGAGAGAGAAAGAGTGATTGAAAGGGAGAGAGAGAGAGAAAATATAAGATATTTTTTTATTTGTATTAGTGTTAGGTCTACCCCTTGTCCGGCTCTGTTCAATCTATTTGAATCATTTCAACTTTATTTCACCAAGTTAGATGGGGAAAGAGATCCTTGCTCTCTTACCCAAAGAACTGACCTGAGGCGTGGAAAATAGAGATAATATCAATATTTCCAATGCTGTTAAACCATGAATGAATGTTTTGGGCTCAGGGCTTAGACCCCGTACCTGGTTGGCTCATCAAAGAACATGACGGGGGGGTTGTTGACCAGCTCCTGGGCGATGGCGAGTCGCTTGCACTGGCCCCCAGACAGACAGCTGGTGCGCGTGTGGGCACACTCGTGGAGCCCCAGGGCTGTCAGGATCTCGTTCACCTGGACCCAACCAACACGCTACATTACCCACAACCCACAGAGCCTCTCCCAACCCTTTCTGTGTTTAAAACTCAACCCTGTATGTGTACCACTGAGCTGGTGTGCTTAGAGTTGAGATCCACAGGCGTGTATTCAGAGTACAACTTAAAATGTACATTGTAAGTCATCATGTTTTACATAAATAATATTGAGTCAAATCGGACAGCATAGGCATGTGACCCAGAGGAAGAACAACATCAGTTGTTCAACAAAGAGGAAGAGGAACTCACAGGGCTTGAATATGAGACATAGTTTGTAACTGTGTGTGTTCGGCAGGTGTCGATGTGTTCCTCTGACACTCTCAGCAAAAACAGGATTTAGGGAGAGGCAAGAGGAGAAAGGAAAGAGGAAGACCAGAGAGAGATGGTTCAGATCGTAGCAGTAGCATTACATTCAACTCACAAGTTCTTTCTTCACCTCCATGGATTCATTCAGCTTCAAATTGGCAGAAACCTGTGGTGATAAAAACACAAAAACGTAGTGTGCACGCGCACACAAACACACACATGTTGTACGACAAGAAGATAAATGATGGCTTTGTTTAGTTTCTATTCTTTTATAAATAATAGGACCAATCATTGCTCAGGGGAGGGAGTTTCAGTTCATGCGTAAGGATGGCCCAGTCTGCCAAATTAAGATAATTATAATAATGGTGTCACCCAAAGAATGTGTATCAATCTTGGGAACAATCAGAACGGTCCACATCAGGTAGAGAATGAATAACAACGTTCAGTGTTTAGCAAAGATCTGCACGGACAGCTTTTCTCAAATTGGAATAGTATTCGCTTTCCTTCCAACCTGTTTTGGCAAGAGCATAGAGCGCAAGAGCAAGGGTTTTCTGCTGACAAATTTATTTATTGTAAGTCACTCCGAATAGAAGCCTTAAATGTAAATGTAGAATGTAAAAGAGTGTCAGTTTGGTAGGCTGGAGACTTTTTTAACAACGTAAGGCCATGGTCATATTTGGAAATCAGTTCCTTCCCAGCTAAAGACAGACTTACACTACTATATTCATTGCAATACACAAATGTGAATATCTGGATAGTATTGCGAGGATACCACTGTCCTTGAGTCTCTCACATTGGAAAATAAAACGAATGATAGGCGATTAATGTGTTTTATCACAACATCAGAGAGGGATTTCCCTAACACTGCAGGAGAACCAGAGGTAGCTGTGGTGGCCCCCACGCTGACCTCACCATCATGGCCTCCTGCACGGTGAGGTGTGGCAGTAGCATGTCGTCTTGCATGATGTAGCACGACATCTTGCGGAAGGTCCTCAGGTCCCGGGGCTTCCCGTTGACGAGGATCTGACCCTTCATCCCCGTCTCCCTGCACACAAACACACACACACAGACAAACACATGCACGTCAACACAAACCCCTCACACACACACCAAAGCACATCAACACAAACCCTCAAACACATGTGCATCAACGCAAACACACATGCATCAACACCAACACACATGCATCAACACAAATACAGATATACATGCATGTGCACGCACATACACACATAGACACA
The DNA here is from genome assembly GCA_900291075.1 of Melanogrammus aeglefinus. NCBI lineage: Eukaryota > Metazoa > Chordata > Actinopteri > Gadiformes > Gadidae > Melanogrammus > Melanogrammus aeglefinus. Next base: position 8,878 of record OLKM01000102.1, read on the forward strand.
CATACTGTACATCCATCAGCAAAAACCCATATTCATGAAGAGGAAAACATATGCATCAAAATTTATAAATATATATTATATATATAATATATATATATATATATATATATATATATATATATATATATATATATATATATAATATATATAATATATATACATTTATACAGTATGTATATATATGTATATACAGTATGTGTGTATATGCATACATATATATATATATATATATATAATAATATATATATATATATATATATATATATATATATATATATATATATATATATATATATATATATATATATATATACATAATGTAACAATATATACATTACTACTCTACTGTGGCTAAACTAAAGGAAGATATTCTCTATTTAACCTCAAACCATTATAGTCGTCGTAGACATGTGCTGTATTTACCGCTCCACCAGCTGCTGCGTTAGTCAACACCTCTGCCAAATCAGACAGACCAAGACTGGACTGTAAATAAAGACAAGTCAATGGGAGTACTGTGGATTATCTGCATAAAAAAGCAATATGAAGTTAACATTTCTCATTGGATTTCAATGAGTCGTTGTTATATTCATATTTAATACTTCAATACTCCCTGTATACTAGTGGTGGTTTACAGGCCAGTCTTTGCCTCTTCAATATGGCGGCGAATTTGACTCACAATCCAAAGGCCAATGCAGTGTCTATGTATATATGTCTAGGATGGTCATGTTGGTGGATAAGCAGAACGCAGGAGCCTTATGATGTTTCCTTTCACCTGTATCCAGCCAGGATGTTCATTAGGGTGGATTTGCCGGCCCCAGAGGGCCCCATGATTCCTATCAGTTCCCGGCTGCAGAACCTCCCAGACAGGCACTTTAGTAAGGCTTTGAAACCTGGGGAAGAGGACAACACCGATACAACAAAACATTACTAACTCCCACAAGTTATTTTACTAAGGTTGGAGCATCATTTAGGCTTTTGATTTTCCAGCCTTTTCAGCTATGTTTCAGCCAATCCAGCAGGCCATGTTAGAAAAGCGAATGACAGGTAAAATATATTTCCTGATCCACTAGGAACCCCTTACAGTCCCTAGTGGATCCTATACCCATTGTTCTTTATGCAACCTCAACTTTCCAATTCTCGACCCAAACCGTGATAATGCACATGCACATGTTACATAATAGCACGCTGGTCTGAAAATAAACACCATATTGGAAAGGCAGACTCAGTAGGATTGTCACATAATTAGTATGTAACAATGTTCTACAAAACCTTTTCCAAATACTAAGTATCACCCCATATTCATACAGTAAGTTGGAGGGAGCTTGACATTGCCTGTTGAAAAATAATACTCCATGTGCAACACATGCGTATTAACGAGGGCGGGGTGGGAAAAGATGTACACAGCAGCGTCTGGGTGTATAGAGCCTAACACTGAAGACACACAAATACACATACACACCTCCGAGCCCAAATTACAGAGCAACTGGATTGCACATACCTCAGAGCTGAGACACATACATGTGTGTGTATGTGTGTGTCTATACTTAACACTTCCACCCTCCTCTCACAATGAGGACTGTGCGTACATATGTCGGTTGTAGCCATGACTAGGTGTAGAGCAGGGGTGTCAAACATACGGCCCGCAGGCCGGATCCGGCCCGCGAGATGAATTGATCAGGCCCGCGACTTGTAGAGCATAAATTTCTGAGCATGTCGAAAAAAAAAGCACATTCCTGTGATGAGTTATGATTTTTTAAAGAAATAACCAAAATGCTCACTCCAGCCGCTAGGGGGCAGCCAAAATAAAAAAAAAGGAAGGAATTCAACGCTTGTCCTTGTTTCACCACAAAACACCTCAAACACCACAGTTTATGCCCCGGAGGCATCACTCGACTCGGATGTCGTGACACCACAATTAAGAAATTATCAAGGGTGACATCCCCATTACCAAAATGTCTTTGTCAAAAAGAAGTCAAGTGGGCACAAAGTGCAGAGTTTTCCAGAAAAGATTGACTGAGAATTATTAATTTACAGAGGTGAATACAAAAGCAGTGTGCTTGGTATATAATCAGCAAGTTTCAGTGCTCAAAGAATATAATATTCGGCGCCACTATGAGACTCATCATAAAGAAAAATATCACCATTTGAAAGGACAACTAAGAAAAGAGGAGATAGAGAAATTGTTCGCAGGTCTGAAAAACAAGTCTACTTTTACTTTCAGCCGCGAGGTCAGTGATGCTAAAAGACGTCAAGTTTCAGGAGCCAGCAGCAGCAAATAGACTGCAGTGAGAAAAAAGAAAGTTAATGAGCGAGTAGGCCTGGGCCTAATTCTTGGGATGCTCTTTCAGAAATGTTTGCACTCTGATTAATACAGATCTTTAAAAATAAGTTTACTCAGGTTTCATGTTAAAAGACAATGAATATTGTGCAGTATGTCATTTTCAGCTTCAGTGGCCTGCAAAACAGTTTGATCTGATGTAGCCTAATCTCATTCCTCATGCACTGCTATAACTTTTATGTTTGATTATTTTATTTATATATGCACATTTACATTTTCAAGGAAGTATGATAGCTTTCTTCATAGCTCCCACTTAAGTTTGTTTAGTTTGGTGAGTTGGTTCAGGTGTTCAGATGTAAAAATGTATTCACTGAACTCTATAAAAATGAACCAGTTGTTAATGAATGTGAAATGCATTTTATTTAAATTCCATTGTTCTATCTGTGAATAAATGTGTTGTGCTAATATAGATCCTTGTGATCCGTGATTATAGGCTACAAATGTAGTCTGAATGATAAAGCATAGTACTGAAAAACAAAGCAAAAGATTTGGAGTTGACGTAGGTTATTTTGCCATTATTTTACTGGTTCGGCCCACTTGAGATCAGATGGGCTGTATGTGGCCCCTGAACCAAAATGAGTTGACACCCCTGGTGGAGAGGAAGAAGGGGTTGTGACAGTGCATCCTTCAGATAGTAGTGACTCATCGTTTCAATGGTGCACCACCATTCAAACAACATGAAAGTCAGACCACATTAGAGCAGAATATCAATGAAATGAAATCAATGATTAAGCGATTTGATTTTGGGAAAATTGTATAAATATTGAAGCTAATTTGCGATTTAAACAATCTTTAACCCATGGCACAAATCAAACATTTTGATCAGTTATAAAAAGTACTCCCATCGATCTAAGAACAGTATTTAGTATCTAGTACGCAGGCTCCCTCCCACTCTCTTCCTCACTCTGTATCTATCTCACTCCCTCTCTCTTTCTCACTCTGTATCTATCTCACTCCCTCTCTCTTTATCACTCTGTATCTATCTCACTCCCTCTATATATCTCACTCTGTATCTATCTCACTCTCACTCTCTCTCTATCTCACTCTATATCTATCTCACTCCCTCTCTCTTTATCACTCTGTATCTATCTCACTCCCTCTCTCTTTATCACTCTGTATCTATCTCACTCTCTCTCTCTCTATCTCACTCTGTATCTATCTCCCTCTCTCTCTATCTCACTCTGTATCTATCTCACTCTTGCTATCTCCCAAGTCAGCTACAATATTGATGTTTGGACTGATTCATCAGTTACTGGAAACAACAGAGTGAACACACGCACACACA
>OLKM01000102.1:15000-17500 GCA_900291075.1 Melanogrammus aeglefinus
AACCATGCTGCGTAACAATTTCAGTCAAATTCCTTATCCATTGAGTGTCCACGTTAGGACACTAAGCACCAAAAATATGTAACTTTTCCATCTCTTTCTGTGTCAGTGTGTGTGCGTGTGCACGTATATGCATCTGTGTGTGTGTGTGTTTGTGTGTGTGTGTGTGTGTGTGGGGGGGGGGGGGTCTGTCTCTCTTTCATAGTGATCATACCAAGATGTGTCTAATGAACCATCACCAAGCAAAGTGATGGTTCCCAAGTCTTAGGTGGTACAGTAATTTGTCTCGATGAATCCCTCATGGGGTCTTTAATCCCCCCCTATGGGGATTAAAACCCACTCTCTGGCCTTGATCTACCCTGAGGGTGATTGAGGTTGCAGGCTTTTCTGCAGACTCAGATACATGAGTAGCAGTGAGCACTATATCCAAGCTAATAGCTACAATGCTAATGTCTGGGAAAGGAGTGCTCCACTGTCTGACCCCTGCAATCATGACTGCTCAGAAACACATGGATACCCTGGCTGAAGTAAAGGTACAGAACAGGACATACAGAGTTTTTAGGTTAATTAAAGATAACGGGGAAAAAAAACGTTAGGAATTTCATGTTATTGTTGCCCAACCAAATGTGTCTCGAATCCTCAACTATGTCATTGGTGAGTGGTGACCATTGTTGTTTTTTTTGTATGAGCCGGAAAATGAGAGAGATGAACTGATGATTAAAATGAACTCTCTGTTCACCAGTAATTTGTACGAGCTTGAAAAAAGAGAGAGATGAACTGATGACGAGAATGAACTCCATGCCCTACTATCGCTCCAGTTAAGATGATCTGCTATGGCAAGACGTTGATGGCATCTGATTCTGAGACTCTGATGGCGCAAATACAGAAGGATTAACATTAGCCCAATTAGCCTTATCAAGAGGAATATATTTTGAATTACAAATGGTTATAAAACATCCTCAGATACGCAAACTAAACTGTCCAACCTGAAATCATGATCATCTGCAGACTCTGGGTAAAATATTTCCAATAAGATACAATGCCAATAAAACTATACACATTTCATAGAATGGAAATGCCATTTATCTATAATGTAATACTGGCCTTTGTGCCTCTATTTAAATATTTCTTCTTTTTTTTAATAATACGTTTACACTAATTTTTGGTGCCCAGCAAACAATCAGCATAATCCAACATTAACTCTAACCTACGTTCTGCAAGGGTTGTTTGATCACCACCGACTCAGACACTTACAGAAACCTCGAGCACACAATGTTTAGAATAAACTCTGAAAGAACTCTTAGTGCCCACATACGCGTCTGCAGCACTATTTCTACACAGTGTGGTCTTAGAACGACCCACTACTACTTGTGACAGTCGATATTCAACAGATAAGAACAATGGTACAATGCAGCATTGTTGTGACTCTGTGACACTGATGGGAAATTGCCACTGCTAATAAAGAGTATCAATCATATTATAGGATCTGGAGAAAAATGTTTTCGATATTACAATATACAATTTTTTCATCGATGAGTCTGTCTTTTGTAGGGCAAACGTTAAAGAATAGACTTACAATACATCACATATTAAAATGAACACAAACTTATGGTTGTAATATTGCTCAGCAGTGGATCAGTTCATGGAAATTTTGGTAGTGATGGAAAAAAAGTACAGATGTAGATTACACTCTTGCAACACCTTCATGTGTAAAATCCTTGCCGTCGGCATATGAAAGTTATATGCAAATACACTCACAACACGTTTACCTTTACCCTGCTGATAGCTACCACAATCCAGACTACTTTACATAACCACTCCAGCACACAGTGATCAGTACAGCCATTATATTAATTTCATTAATCATGAAATTATTTCCACCTCCTTTGAGGCCAACTAGCATGACCTATATGTCCAAAAATAAGAAATATGCTCTTTATTATCTGATATTTTGGTATGGCTTTTGGATGAGGCCATAGTGATCAATATGATCTGAGCGCGATAGCCAAGTTTAGCCGTATACCAGCTCATTATCGAGACTCATTGTACGGATATCCCCTGAGCATTTCGGCATCTATCCCTGGCAGATAACCCCTTGATGTTAGCATCTTCGGCAGACAGGATAACTCTCTTGTCAGAAAGCGTAAGGCTGAGACGTACTCTAAGTTCCAACTAGCTGGTTCCAATAGCGGTGAGCCAAGAGGGACAGGACCTGGCTTTGCGCTATGTTAGGTACGCCCTGTGAGGATTTGACCTATGAAGACTGACATATCGGCCTTGGACCCTCCAATAGGTCTTGGCCCTCATCAGAATTTCTTCCCTGGCCTTCCGCTGAAACTTTTGAGAACCATCTCTCTTTGCTGATGAAATTCAGCAGAGATGTACTCAAACTATAAATGCATTGTTTATGTACACTGTATTAGAAGGCCTATGTTGAAAAATGTCATTCTTGCTCTTTATTAAGATATTTTGAACCACGTTCATAATGGCTAATATCATGTAA
>OLKM01000102.1:22500-205000 GCA_900291075.1 Melanogrammus aeglefinus
CAAACCAGCAAGATTTCTGGTTGTCACAGACCTGTAACTTCTTCTTTAAGAGGCTCCTCTGTCCACCACTCGTTACCTGTATTAATGGCACCTGTTTGAACTCCTTATCAGTATAAAAGACACTTGTCCACAACCTCAAACAGTCACACTCCAAAATCCACTATGGCCAAGACCAAAGAGCTGTCAAAGGACACCACAAACACAATTGTAGACCTGCACCAGGCTGGGAAGTCTGAATCTGCAATAGGTAAGCAGCTTGGTGTGAAGAAATCAACTGTTGGAGCAATTATTAGGAAATGGAAGACATACAAGACCACTGGATAAATCTCCCTCGATCTGGGGGCTCCACGGCAAGATCTCACCCTGTGGGGTCAAAATGATCACAAGAACGGTGAACAAAAATCCCAGAACCACACGGGGGACTAGTGAATGACCTCCAGAGAGCTGGGACCAAAGTAACAAAGGCTACCATCACTAACACACTACGCCGCCAGGGACTCAAATCCTGCAGTGCCAGACGTGTCCCCCTGCTAAAGCCAGTGCATGTCCGGGCCCATTTGAAGTTTGCTAGAGAGCATTTGGATTATCCAGAACAGGATTGGAGAATGTCATATGGTCAGATGAAACACAAAAATAGAACTTTTTGGTTAAAAACTCAACTCGTCGTGTTTGGAGGAGAAAGAATGCTGAGTTGCATCCAAAGAACACCATACCTACAGTAAAGCATGGGGATGGAAACATCATGCTTTGGGGCTGTTTTTCTGCCAAGGGACCAGGACGTCTGATCCAAGTGACGGAAAGAATGAATGGGGCCATGTAACGTGAGATTTTGAGTGAAAAACCTCCTTCCATCAGCAAGGGCACTGAAGATGAAACGTGGCTGGGTCTTTCAGGCATGACAATGACCCCAAACACACCCGCCCGGGCAACGAAGGAGTGGCTTCGTAAGAAGCATTTCAAGGTCCTGGAGTGGCCTAGCCAGTCTCCAGATCTCAACCCCATAGAATATCTTTGGAGGGAGTTGAAAGTCTGTGTTGCCCAGCGAAGGCCCAAAAACATCACTGCTCTAGAGGAGATCTGCATGGAGGAATGGGCCAAAAATACCACCAGCAGCAGTGTGTGAAAACCTTGTAAAGACTTACAGAAAACGTTTGACCTCTGTCATTGCCAACAAAGGGCATGTAACAAAGTATTGAGATGACCTTTTTGTTATTGACCAAAATACTTATTTTCCACCATAATTTGCAAATAAATTCTTTAAAAATCAGACAATGTGATTTTCTAGATTTTTTTTTCATTTTGTCTCTCATAGCTGAGGTATACCTATGATGAAAATTACAGGCCTCTATCATCTTTTTAAGTGGGAGAACTTGCACAATTGGTGGCTGTCTAAATACTTTTTTGCCCCACTGATATATACTGTATATATGAATGAAATTCATATTAACGTATGGCACTATATTCTCGCCAATGCACCCATTTTGAATTGAATAGACCATTTTCGTTGCTTCGAAATAAATATATATATATATATATATATTATATATATATATATATATATATATAAATGAATGAATATCTATGTATGTGTATTTATATATATATATATAAACACACATACATATTTATACATATATAGGCCTAAAAATGTATTTATTTATTTAGTTGATTCGAGGAGGTCTAGTGTTCTCCGTATATAATAAATACAGTATATGAATAGGTATATTCAGTATATACAGTGTATATATATATTTATTTATTTATTTATTTTGTTATACACGGAGACCACCAGACCTCCTCGAAGCTACGAAAGTGGTCTATTAAATTCAAGATGGGTGTGTGTAACATATGGATATAGCGCCATACCGTCAAAAGGAATTTCATTCATAGAATTACCGAGAGGATGGTCAATGGTCAGACACAGATCTCGTTGTAACAATAATTTACATCAATGTAACGAGAAAGGATGTAATGCTAACGCCAAGAAAATAAAGGCTACATGCTTATAATAATTTAAATATAATTAACTTATCGGCCTAAAGCGTATAACGAGACGAGACAATCTAGTTGTGAGCCAGCAGAGGCTGCATTTTAACGATAATCATAGCATGGCCTTCTTATAATATTATAAGTAAATAATTGTATATTTATTTATATAATGTATATTTTAACATTAAATTTATTCAATAGGCCTATTAAACCAATGCATTTCAATCAGGAGATTGTTTTCGACTTCAGAGGGGGGGGGCGGGCTGAGCAGGATTCGTAAACAACAATCCGATTCATCAAATTTTTTCAGCAGACCCCCTCAAAAACTGAAACTAACCACTTCCCTTGAACCACCAGATTGTAGTAAATTGTAGTTTTTACGCTGCCCACAGCGTAAAAAACATTACAAAAACGTCTCTAAACATGTGACACGCCTACGTTTTTTTGGCCTATTATTGTCAATGGGCCTGCATCTACATCACGCGACTGCCATGGTTGCTATAGTGGTTGCCATCAACTTCCCCCCATATCTTTCAAATTTCCACAGTTTAGACTTGTAATTAATAAGCTACTTTTGTATTCAACGCGACCCATTTTTTTTAATCACTGTCTCGTGGCTAGTTACGTCACTGAGAGATGCGCACAGACATATTTGGTAGTGAAAAAGCCTATAAAATATTCGTGAAAGCAAAACATCAAGCTCATTGATTTAATTAGGCAGGGTTATTTGAAATAATTCATTAATCTATCATGTTTGAGAGGTCATTCCTCCCTCTGAGTGTGTATTGACTATTTCTGGTGATTGAAATGCCCATTGCAAGTTTCCTATTTATATCTAGTTTACCCCCTACTACACAAGCACCCCCCCCCCATATGGATATGGAGAATTGCCACGCCCCAGTGGTGCTGGTATCATATCTATGAAATAGGGCATTCAAATATATAACAATGATCAATTAGGAGGCCAAAGCCCTAAAGGAATTAATGCAATAGGTAACTTCTGAGTCAAGGACAGTAACAAGTAAGCTATATACCTGGGGTCCCTTTTATATCAACGGGGGTCTCAAAGGACGCATACAATCATCAACTTAGGGATTCCAGCCCTAAAAGAAATGACTCCATTTCGTTGCACCTCACCCAGCGGCTCGCTTGCAAGATTTTGGCCTGAAGTTCTTCCCAGACCTACACCCAAGCCATCCAACATGCATATCTGAGAATCAGGCCTCTCTTTAATTATGATTAAAAAAATATGAGAGAAATTAACATTTACTTTTTGTTATATCATAAGGGTCGTGGTGCCGGCTCCTTTTGACCTTTTAATAATAATAATAATAATAATAATAATAATAATAATAATAATAATAATAATAATAATAATAAATGAAATTTATATAGCGCTTAATATGGTACTCTAAGACGCTTTACATATTGCCTATCTAAACTATGTAACAGACGTATATTAAGACAGACTAGGACTAAAAGAAAAACAGAGGTTAAACATGAAGAATAAGGTGGGAGTTAGCTTTTGACCCCAGACTTCAAAAACGTGTCCACAGGCCAGTTCTATCTACACACCTTAAGGCACAAATTTACACTTCCATCCAACCAAAAATGGGAGACAGAAACTATGCACATTTACCTTACTGTTGGAGGTGACGCCCCTTTTCCCGCCTTTTCAAGATAGCTAGAGATGCCAAAATGTATATGCACATTTCCCAGGTTCCCGAGAACGACATATATGAGATTTGGAGTTCTAACCCTTAGAGAAAAAGTTTTCCAAAATGGACAGTTTTTTTGACAAAACCTCTCACAAGTGTTGCCTGCAAGACCTAGTGGATCAGAATGAGGTGGAAAGTTTTTGGGACCACTTTCTTTGCTTCAAGAAGGTTCGGTGGTCTCCGTATATAATTAATAATAAATAAATAAATCTAAATATGTATATATATATATAGGCCTATATATATATATACATACCTATTTATCAATACATATATATTTATTTATTATATACGGAGACCACCAGACCTCGAATCAACAAATTAAATAAATAAACAAATAGGCCTATATATGTATTAATTAGTGCTGTCTGTTAACGCAAACCAATTTTAACGGCGTTCATTTTTTTATCGCGAGATTAACGCTCTTTTGACTTGGCAAACGTTGTAGTTTTTTCATCTGCTTTCTAGCAACAACTAGTCACGTTAGAAAAACTACAACACCATACCGGATCTACACAGTGGAACAAAACAACAAGCATGCCGCACAAACTTGTTGGGGCAAGCAAGGACACATAGCAGGTGAAAAACTCCTTAAAAGTTTGTCTGTTCGAGCCTGCACGAGAGTTAAATTTTGTTTCAAATTTATTGTTTGCCGTTACGTCTTTCTGACCAATCGCAGTTCAAGGCCCACCTGGGCTGTACCACTTCGGGAGGGGCCGCTCAGTTACTCCTCTCTAGACGAAAACGACTTGGTTGTGAGGTTGACAGTTTGTGAGTGTTGCATCTGTTGAGTGAGTGAGAGCCGTTGCGGGCGCACAGCTCAGGCTGCCGGATGGCGCTGCAAGGAACTTTAATAAACGCAATATTGTTAAACGCAATATTATTATTGTTACTCCGCCACAGTGTGTGTGTGTGTGTGTGTGTGTGTGTGTGTGTGTGTGTGTGTGTGTGTGTGTGTGTGTGTGTGTGTGTGTGTGTGTGTGTGTGTGTGTGTGTGTGTGTGTGTGTGTGTGTGTGTGTGTGTGTGTGTGTGTGTGTGTAGGCATTATTCGCCTGGTAATGTTTATAGGCCTGCGTACAGTAGGAATATTCACACTGGTTTAATAACAAATGTTATAGTATTTCCCATTTTTGCTGAGGAAGAGTTTTGTTTGAAAGTTCAGTGGTTGAAACAAATAAAATCCTGGGCTATTGAAGTTTTAAGGTAGGCCTACCGCTGTCCTTCACCTACCCGATGTCAATCGCGATTCAATTTAATTTTAATTGCTTGACAGCACTAGTAATAATATGTATGTGTATATTGTGATGACCCCACCACTCCACTAGGGGCCTCTCTGTTCTTTGCTGCTTTGCTCTCCCATTGCACGTTCCAGGTCGTGGGAGGGTTATCTTCTTGATGAGACCATATATATCTATGGATGAGACCGTCTATGGATGAGACTCCCGGGCTGGTGTGGTGTCTATATAAGGCTCACCCTTCTGCAGATCTGGGGCTGGCTCTTGCTGCTGCAGCCATTGCTTTTGTTTTATTTGTTTGCCACACACTCACACACATGCTTACACTACTGATTACTGACATTTATATATATTTTCTGTTCATTATAGTCTTGGGATTTGAATAAATGTTTAAGATAATTTCACTCTATAGTCAGGTCTCCCATCTTTGCCACAGTCAAGAGCCAGGCTGTGACAATATATATAAATACACATACACATATTTGTAGATATTGATTTATTTTATTCTCTCTATATATATATATATATATATATATATATATATATATATATATATATATATATATATATATATATATATATATATATATATGGAGACCACCAGACCTTCTCGAAGCAACGAAAATGGTCTATTAAATTCAGGATGGGTGCAAGGGCAAGAATAGGGATATAGTGCCATACCGTCAATATGAATTTCATTCATATATACAGTATATACTGTATATATATATATGTCGTTGAAACGGGGATCTGTGTGTGTGCCATGGAATATGAGTGTCATTAACTTGCATTGGAGCAAATTCCGTGGGCATATCACAGACAATTTAAGTGATTCCCTGAGGCCACCAGGTTGATCCTGCTCTAAGTTTGAGGCAGCTCCATCCCGTCCCTGGTGGTTCCTCACACCTCCTACAGACAACTTGTTTCTCAGTGGCTAACTCAAATACTGACAATTGCGTTCCCCACAACTGACAACGTTTGATTGGTCTGACATTCCTTCTATTCATGTTTATTTCTGTTCAATCGATCATGAACAAGTGTTAGCTAGTGTAGCTATATGGGTAAGGAATAGTTATTTTAATCACGTTTAGAACATGATTATTAAAAGTTGTTTCAGTGATTAAAAGTGTTTAGTTAGCACTGTAAGCTAACATCCTTAAAAATGAGTTATAGATAATCAGATAACCGTTGACCAACAGATAAAACGAAAGTACTTGGAAGAGCCTGGATCCCTCCTGCAGTAGCGCTGGAAGCTCCCGGCTGACTTGTCTTAATGCTGGTCTGCTCTCAGGTCAGCCCAGAGTCCCTCCCATCCTCCAGGGTTAGAGTGCCGACAGGCAGCAGGTCAACTGCCTTCTGCTGCCGACCAGCTCTCCACTCTCCACATCTTGCAACAAGATGTCTACATGCTGATGTATTAGTGATCTAATACGGAGTGTTGATCTGTTTATTATACACATAAGTAGTGTTAATACATCCATTTAATTATTTTTCTGTAAAATAAATCATCCTTCATTGTTGTTATAATCATGATTAACACCATTAACAACCTTATCATGGATTAAAATAATGTGTAGGGGCAGGGACGCTAGAAGTGGGGGTACTGCGGGGGCTGCAGCACCCCTTAATGCCGGAGGGCTTTAACTGGGCAAAAAAGGGCAAAAAAGGCAAGAAAGTTCACCAAACTAATCAGCACAAAAGATTTTGAGAGAGGCAGATTTACGAAATGTAGAACAAATGCAGAAAAACAACGGAAAACCAAACCATGGATATACTTGGTGTAGAATTGAAGGTTTATGAGAAGGGGTATTTGGGAGGGCTATATCGATCCTGGTCCAAAATCTCCATTTAATGCACAGTTCCAAAGACTTGGGTCGTAAATATGGACGCAAATTGCCCTCTCTGGGTTCAAACACTTTTTATGAAAAAATGTTAAGAATTTATGTAGAAGGCATGTAATGTGTATTTACGAAATACCCACAATTTACTTGAATATTGTAGAAATATTTACTTCTATTTAAATTGCTATTATCTACGGCCAATATGCACTAATGGAACAATGTTGTTCAGCTATATTAGTTACAGAGTCGTTAAAGGTCCCATGGCATGCTACTTTATGGATGCTTTAATATAGATATTATTGGGTCCATAACACAGTATTTGATGAAGTTCCAGAAATCCAGTCGTGGTGCAGAATTACAGCCACTACGAGCCAGTCGCACATTGAGCTTTCCCCAAACGCGCCGTTTCAGTGTCAAGGAGATAAAGCGAAAGTTCCTTTCCCCCAATTCGTTCTCAACCATGGCTGAGATAACCATAACTAGTCTTGTCGTGGAAATACCAGAGACGTCAGATATGCGCCATAACACCAATAGCAGAACAATATCCAAATAACAAAGTGTACAACCCTTGCTTACAGTGTGTATTCACACACACACACACACACACTTGGCGCTAGCACGGTCGTAGCTCATTGGACAAAGCAGAGAAAGGGGAGGCAACATGTCCTCGTATGACGACATGTGGGAAAAATTTCAAAATTGGCACGTCTACACCTAACGTCATTTCTAGCTCATATTGAGGTTATAAAACCGCATAAACTGATATTTTCATGCCATGGGACCTTTAACAAATAAATGAGCGTGGCCTATGGTCCTCTGCTGTCCCCTGCTGGGGCTGCGTCATACAGAGCTCAGCAGTCTGCTGAATCTGGTCACAACACTGAAAGTAATGGTATTAGATACCCAACACGAGAAAGGACAAATTAAATAAGCTAATTGAAAAGTCTATACTCTGAACCAGAGTATAATTACTTGTTGGTTTTAGGGGCAGTTTGAAGTGGATAAGTACCACTTCATCAAAAAAAAACTTAAACTTTTTCCAACAGAGGCCTTAGGAAAAAGTATTTTCTTTAAAAGTTCCAAAGTTCAAAGTGTTAATGCAACTTTGACAAAGCAAACTAAAAATCAAGCAAAATATAATTACATTTATTCATTTAGTCCCACCTTCTGCAATAATAATTTAATTTGTCACATTAAAGAATTAAATGAACGCCTTAAATAAGGAAGAAAACACTGTTGTGTATTTTCTTTAATTGCAAACAGAACATTGACATTTCTTTCTAAAAAAATAATAGGGATGTGGAAGTAGCTGCTTCTTTATGATCATTTAAAGAGTAACCAAATACTAAATCTAATGCAGAGAATACAATCAGAAAAGGTAAGACTGCAAAACCAGATCTTCCTTTTGATTTGAACGTATCAGGTGTTTACTTGGGGTAAAGGTTAGAGTGTCAAAAACAGGTCCTTATAAAAACGCATTCAGCTCAAACTGGAAAACAGCAAGATGAGACAGGGTACATGCGATCATAATCCTATAGGTATTACAGGGACATAATGCATACTGGGTACACATGCTCTGCCTAGAAAAGATCACCTCTGGTGACCAGTTGTGGACTACAACGGAGGGAGGACAGTCTAAAATGTACAGAGTAGCTACCTACACGCGTAGTGAACTGGGTTTCCTTATAGGTTCAGACTCAACCGGTTCGGGCTAACTTTTTTTGTACATATGTATTCTCCCCATCCCTTCTGTACACGTTAAAAAGGCTTTGTACGGTGCAGAGTGCTCACGAAGAGAAAGAGCACGACCAAACAAATCAACATAAGAAACGAACCAATAAAAACTCAGATATGTCTCTATAAACAACAGTACATCAGAATAAGCGGCCTGGGGGCCAACAGTAGCCTGTTCATGTGTCCGAACACAGGACCATGTTTACACTTAGAGAGAGGAGTGTGTCCGCTGTTGCAGGTCCAGGCACCTCCTTTAACCCGCAGTTGATTCTCTCTCACACACACACACACACACACACACACACACACACACACACACACACACACACACACACACACACACACACACACACACACACACACACACACACACACACACACACACACACACACACACACACACTAGGCAGTACTGAATGTGATTTTAAATACATTTTGGTCTATTTTTTCTGTACAGGTCTTGCACGGCAATTAACAGTCCTTGAAAAATTAAAAATAACCAAGGAGACAGAAAGTGTACGAGCTGCCATGTGTTGTGGGCACACTCTAGATAGGTTTGCTTTCAAACACTTGGCAGACATGAATAAAATGTATTAAATTTGCCGATTTCTAGATACAATATGTTGTGCTCTTTGACTGGAAAAGGCAGGGCATCCAGTGGCATTATTGCTCACAGATGCCTGCATCTTAAAACTGTGCTTGAATACACAATGACTATCATTAAGGTCCAAAAAAAAGTATAATACATGCTTTGCATACAAATATCTACAAGTTTGCAAACATTCCTTAAAAATGGGCTACCATCCCGGACAATGAAAATACACCGGTCAAATAAAACGCATTAAGATAACTACTCCAGTCGGAGGTTGGACATGATGCCTCCAGTGAAGGAATGCCCTGTTGCACCTTCAATGTACAGCATACAATGTTGTATGGGTGGCCTCTTTCCCTATTCTGGTTCTTTGAACAAATCATAACCTGGTAGCAAAATAGGACATGGAAACAAGAGGCTGCACACATGTGAAGCCTTCACATTTCTTTGAAAACTGTAAAACTAATCACAGCCCTCCCTCCGTCCAACCTATCCTTAAAGTGCATGAGCTAAAACAAATTGAAAACCAAAAACCTCTAAAGGACATATTCCATTGAAGGCTGTTTTCTGTGTATAGAGCCTTTTTAACCACCTCAGGGTTCCTAAAATTAAAATACTTGAGGTTCTTCAAGACACGCAGGAGACACCTGTACTGTTGAGGAGTAATAAATTAAAAAAAAACGTGGACAACTTAAAAACCAGTTAACAGTTACAAATGTTAAATAAAACATCCATACAGATAGTGGGGTTTTAAAAAAAAAATGAACTGTTGACCCAAGTCTTTTGAGGCTTCGCAATGTACAGTCATAATTTATTGTTTTTTTCTTCAGATTAGGGGGAGAACAAAAAGCTAACAATATCCTGAAAGTGAGACTTTATGTAGTTCTGCTTTTGATCTGATGCGCAGTTAGTGTCATACAGTCTAGTAGGAAAGAAGTTGCGGGACAATGCACCTTGTGTATGTCTATGGGTCCATCCGTTTACCCACTCCAAGATCCATTTGGGTAATCTTTGGTTATGAGTTTGCACATCAGCCATTTTTTGTCCAAAATCAGGAACGGTAACACTGTCTGCTGCGTGGTTTTCATTTTACAAAAAATATGTGAAACCAAACAAATGCAAAAAAAGTGCTTGACTTGCTACAAGAGAGAACCAGAGGATTGTGGGTGTTGTAGTCAACAGTCAAAGAGAATGGTCCCTCTGTGACCAGAGCATTACTCGTACAGCGTGACGGTACAGTAGCAAAGGGCGGAGATACGCCGGTCCACACTGGCCTTGTCTGCAGGAGGGAGGAGGAAACAAACATGAGCAGTCATCAGTCCTCAGTTCATTCAGTAGGGACGCTCGGCCCACAACGCCGATCTTAAAGGGTAATTCCGGTGTAAAATGGATTTGGGATGTTTTGTATGATAACGAGTTGAAACGTTCGTTTTGGAGCACAAAAACCGCATGTAGACGCTTTCTTCAGTTGGCTGTTTTTAGCCGATTCTATCAAAACGCTATAAACTTGGAACAATGGGGGCAGTGGTTATGGTAAAAACTAAATCGCTATTTTAAACCACTTAAAAGGCTAAAAGTAGCCCGACACTTCTTTGGTAGTATAATAAGGGTCTTAACATATAAAACGAGGCATTGAGAACTTTGTAATTGTACAGATTGTTTATTAAAAAGGACATTTTATACACATAATACCATCAGTGGATCACCCGTTGACGCCATTTTGTTTTTAAGACTCGATAGGTAGATTGAGGAACAAAGAGATTGTGACATCCGTTAGCAACAGGCAAACTCTTAGTTTTTACCATAACCACTGCCCCCTTCGTTCCAAGTTTATAGCGTTTTGATACAATCAGCTAAAAACAGCCAACTGAAGAAAGCGACTGTATGCGGTTTTTGTGCTCCAAAATGAACGTTTCAACTCGTTATCATACAAAACATATCCCAAATCCATTTTACACCGGAATTACCCTTTAAGTGAGGTCACTCCATTGGACCGTTCCTAACTCAAACTGTGTGGTTTCACCTTGTGTCACGGTTGTAACCAACCCACAAAATCAAACCACTGGTACAGACCCAAAAACAGGTTGTAAACAGATCTAAAATATCAGCAACCCCCGAAAAAAGCACCCCCCCAAAAAAAGAATGAATGATGAATAACATGAATAACAGGCTAATACAAATTAAAAGCAGGAAACAGCAGGCACTCACACTTGGCCACGTTCTCCACGTCGGCCGGGTCGTTGAGGATCTTGGAGAGCCCCTCCAGTAACATGGCTGCCTTGTTGTACCGGTAGGCGATGTCCTCCGTCTGCTGGAACATCTCATCCAGCGCCGCCGACTGGACCTGAACACACCAGGGTTCAACGGTCAGGACTTTCATACATGAATGTTCATTTAGAATCTATTCCAGGTTTTAACGGTCAGGACATTCATACATGAATGTTCATTTACAGTCCCTCCAGGTTTCCATCCGTTGATACAGAAGAAACTGTTCCATGCTTTACATTGATATATATCCCCGCTTTTCTAAGTTGATACACAACGTCTTGTTCTTCATTGACATAGAATTTAATATGTTAACAATAATAAGAAAACTGATTACAATAATGCATCTTTCATTGGGACCCATTTTAAGGCACTACAGATAATAAAAAAACCACCATGTCGGCCTATGCCAGTGTGGTGGTCCTCCCTCCACAGAACAGGAGCGACTCCCTGACTCCAGAGCTGTGAGGCGTGGGGGGAGGAAGGGGCAGAGTGTGACCACGTACCATCTCCACCGCGTGGTTGTAGATGAGCTTCTCGGCCGTGACGCTGTTGATCTCGTCCACGAAGCGCTGCTTGTCCGAGAAGAAATGGTTGAGCCGGTCAGTGAGCCGCCGGCACAGCGAGATGCAGCTCTTGTAGCGTTCGTTCAGACTCTTCACCACTGAGGAAGAGATACACGTCGACTCGTGTTGAGACCATGTGTATAATGGGTGCGCACAGAGGAGCGCATCAACATTTTCTAACTACCACAAACATCTTCCAATGCAACGCAATCCTATTATGTACACAAAGTATTTAAAACAATAATCCCTGCTTATCAACACATTGTCAGAGGGGATGGTTGTCAAAAAGAGAAAAGTAATACCTAGCCTAAACAATAGTTAAGAGGGACTGCTGTGAAGGAACTCACCCTGTTTGACAGCCGTTGAAGGGTTGAGCTGGGCGGATTTGATCTGAGCCTTGGCCAGATGGAGGGAGGAGGCCAGGAGCTGAGCACCCTTCATATACAACACCAGCTGCTCCACCTGCCTGTAGGGGGAGACAGGGTTTCATAACATGAGTCACGTGGCCACGCATAACCAGTGCAGCGAGTTCTGCAATTACTGTGGTTTTAGGTTCACAACCTCACGAGGTAAACAGACCTGAATCGTGCATGTTCAAAAATAAAAGACATTGACTGAAATTTCTTAAGAAATGACAGTCACTATTTGCCATTGTGGTGACATGATCTAGGTTATTTATATATTTTATCAAGATATTATGTATGACACTGCAGTTTTTCAAAAAGTGGGCCAATAACACTTTCATAACAAATTAGCTTTTAATGTATTCCCACACAAAAAATATGCAAACCGGTCTGCAAGGCTAGGGTGGTGGTTCTACAGGAGGAGGATGTAGAGCGGTTTGCACTCATTAACTGAAATTATGACCTAGCTACTCACTTCCTCATTCCCAGCAAGTAAAACAGTCATCAAGCCAGCCAGCTTTCCTTCAGGAAAGGGCAACACAACTGCTGATCCAGCCTCCTCCCCAGGCCCATCTTACCCCCAGTCCCTGCTGAGCCGGCTGATCTGGTCCACCACCACGCTGTCCTGCGGGGGGTAGAGGGAGGCGGCCGACGCCCCCAGGTCTGTCCCGCCGGCCCGCAGCGCTGCGATCTCCAGCACTCCATCGCTGAAGGACAGCATGGTGCGCAGGTGCAGCAGCGTGTCCGTGTGCTCCCGCTGCCCGGGGAGAGGCAGAGAGACAGAGGCATTCAGGTCAGCCCCTGTAGGGGCCGCGTGTTGACGTTGTGATTCTAGCCTCGTAATACAAAGCCAACCTTTGTTTTTTCTCTGTTCCATCGCTGATTGATCCCTTTTTTTTATACACATATATAGCATACACAATATGTTACATTCAGATTTATATACATTGCATTTACTATTTTCCTACCATAATGATTCAACCTGTTTTAGTAAGGTCCTGAATCCATAAAAGGGGAGGGGGGATTATAGCACCACGATAAAATGTAACACATAACACATACAACGCGACAAGGTGAGAGACAGACAACAGACTGAAACGATACAGGATGACATCAGAACTGACAAAACGTGACTGGACAAGACATTTGACAAACACGATGGGATGGTATTAAAGATTTGGTGGAGTGATCTGTCATTCACATTAAAGGTTGGGTATGGAATTCTCTTTTTTGGCCATTTTTGTTCATTACTTGAATTCCTTATCATAACCCACTTACAGCCACTGAGTTAGAAGTACTGACATGAAAATGAAACAAGTCAATCATCTGTGGAACGGGCAGGGCTCGAAAAACTCCAGCCAATGATTTCCAGAACCACCGAGTGGCATTAGACAGTAAGTACGTCAATCAAACGGTCGTACTGCACTCCCCCTCCCCCGCGCGTGACCCCTTTGTGCACGTACTCAAAGCTCGTGACCCAAAGCAAGCTTCTGTTTGTCGTTATCCTGCGGTAGCTACTGGAGCTAGCTAACTAGCTAATCCACATTTGGACCTAGCACTAGAAGACAACCCTAAACTCCAACCTAGCTAGCCTGGCTCGCTCTCGCGCATCTGTGTTTGTGCTCGTGCATGACTGCGCGCCCATGTACTTGGAATGGGTGGAGTCAGAGTCAGCGTTGAAGGAGAGGGGGTAGGACCATTTGAGTTGTGTATTTTGAAAATCTGCTGGCGTTTCGCAAATCCCATACCCAACCTTTAAGTGGTCACGGTTAGGGTGCATGCGACATGTGTGTTTCATTAAAAAGTGAATCCCCCTTCATGGAAGCCAACTAATATTAAACCATTACTACTATTTTTAACCAATTCCATAAATGGTGATCTGTAACGTTGTTTTGAAAGCTAAATGGTGATCCCCCCTCTCCCACCTCCATCAGGGTCTCCTCTGGCAGCTCTGGGGCTTCGAAGGTGATGAAGCCTTCCAGGCTGGGCGGGGACGTGCCGTAGGGGACGTAGCGCAGGCTGCTGGGGCCCTCCGCCGCGGGGAGGCTACCCACGGAGCAGCCTGGGGGGGACGTGCCCATCGCCATGCTGGGGGGGGAGCCCACGTACACCCGGCCGCTGGTGGTGGAGCACAGGGAACCCGCCGAGCTGTTGGAGCCCACTAGAGGGGAGAGAGAGAGAAAGACAGAGGCAGGAGGTTATTCTCTTCTCCACAACATATTATTAGAATATTGTCAAAGTGCTTGTTGTTACGCTGGGCTGTTTTCTCCGGTTAGGAGCTTAACAAGGAGACCAATAGAAGGATGGGGAAGAGTGACACAGGATGAAGGAGGGCAACGTCACATAGGTAGGACAGCAGAGGAGTGCAACAGTACCTCAATCAAAAAGGACCACAAAGGACTTTGTGAAAGGCAAATGAGGTAAGCACTGAGGGAAGGAATTGCTGGGACTTCAATATTGCTAAATACTAAATCTACTGCTCTACTCAGGCAAGCCAGGTTAGTAATCGGAGGTTATGAAGCACATGCAGGAGGTATATTCTGAGCTTGGCAGGCTGCGGTGCTTGTAGTTGCGAAGACTATCCCATAGCCTAGCCTAGCCTAGCCTAGCCTAGCCAAGCCTAGCTTGGCCGAGCTTGGCCGAGCCTAGCCGAGCCGCTGTCCCGGTAGCGGGAGCAGCGGGTCTCACCTGAGGTGGTGCGCTGTCGGGTGCCCAGGTGGCTGCAGGTGGGGGGCGTGCTGCTGTTGGGAGGTGAGCCCACAGTGAACAGGACAGTCCGGGGACTGGCCCCACCTCCCTGAGCCAGCCCACTCGAACCTGCAGGGGCTGGGGTGAAGGAGGGAGGGAGGGAGGGAGGGAGGGAGGAGGACCGCCATTTAACACACTAAACAGCCAAACATGCGCTCTATGTCACACAGTGCTTCACAAACACATGCGCACAATCACCTAAACACGCACACACAGCAAACCAGGGTAGGGAGGGCTCATGCCAAGTGTCTGATTTTTTTTACTCTAGAGTCCACACTTTTAGTTCAGTCGTACAATCTTTATTCAAATTGTTTAAAAGCAAAACAAAAGCCTGTGCGGTAAATTTGTTCAACTGAAGCAGGTTGAGAAGGTTGGGGATGTGTGTGTGTGTTTGTCTGTGCGTAGCTGTGTGCGTATATGTGTGTGTACTAGTGTGCATGTGTACCTGTGTCCATGGGTCGCTCTGTGTTCAGGCTGTCGTTGCTGCCCTGGTAGGGCTGTCCGCCCAGCGCGATGCGGCCCGGCTGCTCCGAGAGACGGCCGGTGCTGACCGACCTGCGGGGGGGGGGACAACCGCAGCGAGCTCAGAACCAGGACTATCAAAAGCACTGAAGAAACAGCGGGGGCCATCATCATCATCGGGACCCTTTCCACCCGTGTGCGTCTGAGCACCGGACCCCCCCTCAGGGCCTGATGAACACCGTACCTTCCAAAGGGGGTGCGGCTGGCCTCGGGGGCGGCCTGGCGCCCGCTGGGGTAGGGCCCGCAGTGGTGATGGGCGCAGAGGTCCCGGGGATCTGCCGGCGTCCTGGAGGGTGTCTGGTGGTCCACCAGAGCCATCAGGTTACAGGACGCCTGTGTCTTGGGGATCTTGAAGGGGGCCGAAATGATCTGAAGGACAGAAGATTTTAACAGTGCGAATGTTACCGCACCGTTTTTCTTTCTTACTAAATTGAACAGTTTAGTTGATTAGTTGTAGCACTTTAGAATAAGGAAACATTAAGGAAACATTTCTCAACATAAGTTAATCTCGTGAAAAGAATTATTAACAATTAACTAACAGTTAATCAACAGTTGTTTTTTTTATCGGGTAAAATTTTTGTTTACTAGCCGTGTTCATGTACACTAAAGTAATGGTGTTTATGTTAACTAAGGTTATGGTGTTCATGTTAACTAAGGAAATGGTATTCATGTTAATTTAATCATTTACGCATTATCTCATATCCACCACTATGCTAACCACTATTCTAATGCTATATAATAATGCTTATTACTGCATTAAGAAATTGGTATTACTGCCTTCATTCATGGTAAACTACCGTAGTCTTATTGTGTTACCTGGTTGTTCTTTACTATTATGAAGGGGAAAACATGGGGGGAGCAAACCAAACTTTAAACCGTCCTGGACGTGGTCTGGGTCAGCCTACCCTGGTTGGGGAGCCGATGATGGTGGGCAGTGGGGATTTCTGGAACCAGTCTGAGGTGCGGGGGGAGGAGCCAAGCAGCTTGGTGGGGGACGTCCCCAGGCTGGCGGGGCGGCCCATCTGAGTGTGGCTGGGGGCCGGGTAGTTGGAGCAGGAGGAGGTGGTGGTGGTGGTGGTGGTGGGCTGCGTGGGGTCCGACAGCTGCTTGTGGAGCTGCTTCTGCCGGGTCTGGTACACCTCCGTCAGGGTGGGGGCACTGTGGAGCCGGGCCCCCAGCAGCTGAGAGGAGGGGACCGGGGAGCCTGGGGTGTGCGAAGAAGAAAAGTGTGAGCATGAGGTCAACAAACCACAGTCGTTTTCACGGGCCCTCCCATGGAATACACGGACAGACCGTTCAGAGAGGGCCACATTGTAGGGACAGCTACACACGAGGACGTTAATCCTTTGCTTGGATTACAGATAAGGGCGATGGCCAAGTACTAACGCCACCTTCCCAAATAAAAGGTCACCATGACAACCCGACCTCTCCATATAAACACAAACATACCTGTGACACACGGGAATCTTACAGTTGTTGTGTGGGCGATAATAGAACACCGATTAAGTGACTCACTCTTTGAGGTGACACACAATGAGCATTCATGTTAACTGTACTGCTGTTCTATTACTAGTGCTTATCTGTTTATTACTAATCTTTTATGAATGATCTTATATGATATAAGGTCACCTTGGGTATTATAAAAAGTATATTATTTATACTTATAAGAGGGACATTCTGTCTCTGTGCATAACCTTAAACTAAGTTTTGAAGCCCAGAGCACATCCGAGAGCAAATTTTGGTAAAATCTTGTCGCCTTACCCCAAAAAAGCTACAGAATCATGTTATTTTAAAGGCGCAGAGCTTACAGAATGTAGTGGTCTACTTTGGAGATTTTTTTCATCGGTCCCAATATGGCCATGTGCTTTTTGGTTGATTAAAATAAACAAACAATCTATTTTTGGCTTTTCCTTAGATGCAAGTCAACAAAAATTGTATGAGAACTATGCTGTAAAAAAAAGTAATAAGGTTTTGTATTAGGAATAATAAAAATAAAATATAAATAAAATGCATCATTCACCATGAATAAGAGGGCACTTAAATTGAATAAAGAGAGACAATAGTTACACTAATATACTTGAGCAACACGGCTATTATACATGACAGCGGTGTGGCGCCTGACGCTAACAGGCTAATCCATTGTACACGCTGAGCTAGCCTGTAGCGCGGCGTTAGCGGTCAGCGCTGTCCCTGACAACATACCTCCGGAGGAGCTGCGGCTCCGGGATTCGTGGCCCTGGGCGTGGCCACAGCAGCAGTGGCCCAGCTGCTCCGGGATGGTGCCCACTGGGGGAACAACAAGCACCACATTACTTTCCATGGCTGTATTCAGGCGCCCCCGTTGACCGGGGCTGACACGCAAGAACAGAAATGTCACCAATGTTTACCGCCGGCATCTTAAATGCGCCACGCGTCCCGAGGGACGGAGCTCATGATGGCTGGCAGTGTGGCCTTACCCAGCGGCGAGGGGGAATAGGGTCGTGAGCTGCCCGTAGAGAGGCGCCGCCCCACCGCCTGAGGAATGTCTGCGGAGCCGGGGGACCCGGAGGGGGCCTTGGGGAACCCCATGGGGCTGGTGTTGGAGCGCCGCACCGTGCCAGACCTGCAGGCCATACAGAAGGAGAGGAGGTCGGGGTTAGCGGCCATTAGAGAAACCACGAGAGGTCTTCCCTGAAAACAGACCTCAGGTCTCGGACCATAACAACCTAGTAGGGTAGGGAAGCTATCCCTCAATATACTGATATACTTAGCGATGCACCGAAATGAAAATTCTTGGCCGAAACCGAAAACTGAAAATGAGGAAACCAAGGCCGAAAACCGAAAGAAATTATTATGCCAATTATTAGTAGGGTTGCTTGCGTGCGTGCGTGCGTGCGTTCATGCGTGCGTGTGTGTGTGCATACATATATATACATATATACATATATATATATATATATATATATATATATATATATATATATATATATGTATATGTATATATATATGTAGTATGTGGTGGTGTGTGTGTGTGTGCATGCGTGCGTGTGTGTGTGCATACACACACATACATACATACATACACACACACACATATATATTGTGTGTGTATATATATATACACAAACCTAATAGATAGGCCATCTAATATTGCATTGGAACAAGCAAGACTGGTAACCATAGCAACGCCGGTAAACAAACCCCGTGAAGCCCAATCCCTACGAGAGCCCCTTTGCGCTACGGCCATCCGGAGGCGCACAGAGCTTTTGGCCGTGATATTATCTATACAATTATATTATATACATATTTATAAAACGGAAAGGTGAAATCCGGCGATCTGATTGGCTGTTAACCGTGGTATATTGAGCATATACCACGGCTACTATTCTAAAAAGCCTTATCGCAGCATATCATTCCGCAAGCAACAATGTCTCCATGGCAACAACCAACTGTTACAGTAGGAGGCTAGGTAGCAAAAGTAGCCGAAGTGTTTGACAAGGTTAATAAATTGACTAAATTCGTTGAATTGACGTTTAAGGTTAACTTTCACCTCCGGATAGGGTTAACAATGGTAGAGGGGACTGAGGAGTGACCTGCTCCTGAAGAAAAAGGCGAGAAAAAGAGACATGCAGAGCTAACGTCCGGAAAGGAGGGACTATTTTTTTCATAATGGGGCTATTTTATCAGTTAGGTAGGCTAATTTGTGATTTTTTTTTTTTTTTTGTACCTGAAATTGATTGCGTATTCCTCTTTCATATTGCCGTTATTGGTAACCGTTTTATAAAAGCAATAGATCACGACAGGCCGTGGTATATGCTCATTATACCACGGCTAAGGGGCGTTGTTCGGCCCGGCGCGAAGCGGAGGGACGACAACCCCCTTGGAGTGGTATAATGAGCGTTATAAGAAAGACGCGGTCACCGAGAAGTGGCGCGCTGCCAGACGTTGTCACCGAGTGTGAGAGGAGAGTTGACGTAGAAGATGGCGGTTGACCTAGTTTCAAAGTTTATACCGTTTATACTCGGTAATACCGGTGTGATCACTCGGTGTGAAAATGTCCACACCGCGGCAACCCTAGTGCCATTGCATTTATGGCTATGACTGTGTACTAACTACATTAAAATCAAGGTATTGCAATTTTTGCAAATCGTTGGGTCTTTATACGTGGGTCTTTCTCAGAAACATTGAAAAACGTCCACACCGCAAACATATTGGCGCTTATCCAGACAAGCGTGGGCTGGCAGCGCGCTTTTTGTTTGCGTCACCACAAATTCCTGTTTCGGCCGTGTTGTTTCGGTGATAAAAGTATTTCGGCCCGAAACCGAAAATGCGCTTTTGGGCCATTTTCGGTGTCCGAAAATTTTCGGTGGCCGAGAATTCGGTGCATCCCTATATAATACTGATATAATAAACATACTGGAGGGGCAACTTATGATGATCCGGCAAAACACAGGGAGAGCAGTTGAGAAAGAGCATACATTGAGTCACACTGAATCACCGTTCTCAGAATAAATCAGCTGACATGGACTATGGCCACTCTGGACTGCGTTACCACTCACTAGCTCCACAACACAGAGCAACACTGTCTCCAGGAAACTTAATTCGTCCTCACAAAACTGACTTCATGGTCTGCCACAACAAAACATATTCATATGCTAAGTGCCGACAACTTCCTCTGATTTTCTGTCTTCCCACACACACACACACACACACACACACACACACACACACACACACACACACACACACACACACACACACACACACACACACACACACACACACACACACACACACACACACACAGCTGATGTAACTCAAGTGAAACATTCACAACTGCATAAATAACTTAAATGTTATAGAGTCATATATAGATAACTTTGTTTGACTTGTTGATTCATGTTATGGATATGAAGGCATTCTTTAACATAACTTTAACATAAACCAAACATTATCATTATTCTTTAACTTCTTTGACATCTTAACAAAACGACTTATTGTCCTTCTGCTTAACTTCATTTAGTAGTTTCCATCAACGTCAAACTCGGTGATCCCCTAACAAGCGACATCACATCCCATGGGGGTGGTCCATCAGCGGGGAGACGAGCTTGCTCCTTCCCCACGCCGGTGCCTCTTACCTGGGGGAGCCGCTCAGCGTGTTGGTGGGGCTGCTGGAGAGATTCTGCTTGATGCGCTGGTAGTTGCGCACCTGGGTGGGCACGGGGATGGGGGTGGTCTCGGCCCGGGGAGACACCATGGGGGTCTGTCCCGGCATGGGCTGCGGCGGCCTACGGGACAGGAAGGGGGAGAGGAGCACCGCGGTGAGCCAGTGTGGTCGGGGCTGCTGCTGCTGCTTCCCCCAGGGCTTCAGCGCTGGGACTTCTGGGTTGTCAACACCCATGCTCATCCATTACAGTCCACACATGGCAACTGCTAAAACTGTTTTACTGATTTGTAAAAATAATCGATAACAAACCAACTGAAACGAGTACGTTGTGGTTTGTTTTTTTGCTCGTTCTTTCTTTTCTCAGTCGACTGAGTCGGCTTTCATAATGTTTCTCCCTGCTGGTAAAGGGAGAACAGTGTGCTCAAAAAGGGGCCGGCCATCCATGTAAACACACAAAGGCACGACCAATGAGCTGCGTGTGGGAGGAGGCCAATTCCAGCAGCTAAACTCTGTGGGCCGGCCCATGGCACGTGCGAGCTGGAATGGGTGGACCCTCTATGAGCAGGACAGACACAGCCAAGCAAAACAAGAGGGGAGGGAGACTGAAATGGAGCCCGAAATGGAGCAGATTTGCATTATTTTGTTATTCCATTGGAAAAAAAATGTTCCTCGCCAAGAAATGACTGGGTCACCAAAAGGGGAAATCTGCATAATATGGAACAAAGAAAGGAGATAGGACAGTGGGAGGAGTCTTTGCCAACACTGGTGGGGGAAGGGAAAAACTGTTGGAAACCAGTATTATGTAAGGGGGTTAAAAGCAAGGGGGGGGGGGGGGGGGGGAGAGGCAAGGGGGAGAGAGCCATGCTTGCTGCTCCACGTGAGAGATACTGTTCGGTACACAGGCCAGGACAAAGAGCCCACAGAAAGCCTCCACATGTTCTGTTAACTCGTTGAAATTCTGAGAAGCCAGAATGAAAAAGTGTGTTGGCGTAATCTCCCAGTAAAAAAAAGAAAAGAAAGCAAGTGTATGTGGAGTCTTTTTTCAGTCCTTCAGTGCCAGTTTAACAATACTCTGAAGATAGTCCTCTCTGCCTTTCTCTCATCAAGAAGTGACTCAAAAAGAGAAAGAAGAGCAAAGCTGCAATGTAGCAAATATACATCAATGTGATACACTTCTTTAAGCGTCTATAAATAAAGACCTATTTCTATATCCATTTGTGTGTACGTGAGCAAATGGGTTTGGGGGTAACAAAGGGTCATTCATATAGCGTTCAACCAGCAATGAGAGAAAGATTTCAGTGAAATTAAGAAGAAAAACAAACAGGAAGAACAGATGGGGAAAGGCAGAAAGCCAAAGGAAAGAGGACTGTTTTGCCTGAGGCTATATGAAGGATAGACACAAACTGATCGTGGGAAGAACAAGTCTGCTCCAGCGCAAGTGGATGCAAAGTCTCAGTGAAAGGGAGGCCAAGAGAAAGAGTCAGAGAGAGACAAAGAGCCAGAGAGCACAAGACGTCACTAAATGATTGTTACATTTACATTTTTACATTAAGGGCATTTAGCAGACGCTTTTATCCAAAGCGACTTACATCAGTTAATACACACATTGACACATCAATGGCAGAGTCAACCATGCAAGGCGACAGCCAGCTCGTCAGGTGCAGTTGGGGTTAAGTGTCTTGCTCAGGGACACATCAACACTCAGCTAGGAGGAGCTGGGGATCGAACTAGCAACCTTTCGGTTACAAGACAATTAATTGCTCTACCTCCTGAGCTAAGCCGAACTCCTGAGCTAAGCCGAACTTGTGTTGTGTTGCTTTAAGAGATGACGGTCTAGACGCGTGTCCTTCGGAAGGCTGTGTTCGCCGCAGAAGATGACCCATATCGAAACCAAGAACACTGCGATGCCTTCGTGGGTATTCAGTGCATGTTGGTCATGACTATTATTATCTCCGACAGTGGTTCTGATGTAATTTTAGAGTGCTGAGCACATCGCCTTGTTGTTAGTTTTTAGGCCGAACAGCTACTGCAGCTCTAGCACACACAGTATGGGCAGCACTCGCAGATTAATGAAACCATGGTCTGATATGATTCACTTCCGGTGTACGACAGGAGGCTGACCATCAGAGGAAAGTAAAGCAATATATTTATAGCGTCTGCCAGATCAACAGCAGCCAAATTCACAGACTGGTGACGCAAATTGTTGCATGACAAGGGAAACAGCAGTCAGCTCTGCAGCCAGGGAGGAGAACACAAAATATACACACAGTCATCGGCTGTGCATGTGTGTTTGTGGATGTGTGGGGTTATTTATGGGTAAATAACCCACCATGATTATCATCTGACACATGTATCACAGCGTCATATTTCCACTGTAGACCCAAGCTATTTTGAACTTTGAATACCATCCGCTTACCAATGCTTTACCACTCAAAGTTCTGGCTGTTTTATGAGTAGCTAGGGAGAGCGGGGAACTGTACCGACGACATGCGGCTGGTCCGTTTTCCCTGTTCACAATTTTTAGCCACGTGGGGTGAAATTATATCAACTCAGTGGTTTAGCCTACAGGCATGTGCACGAACGACCACGGAGCAAGTGGTTTGTGGGCGGTTAGACACCCTGCCTTGATTCATCAGGGATGTTATTAATGGGGTCATCAATGTTATAAGAGGAACAACAGCGTGGCCTCACACTCACCCTCCACACACGAGAAATTCACCCGATGCCCGGCGGCCTGCCCCTCCCATGGGCTGGTCATCTGAGAAGAGAGGAGCCGAGAGATTAGTTTACGGTCATGAAGGCATTCTCTCACACCACTCACACCACACACACAAAACCCTAGGGAAGAACCATACCTTGTGTTGATATCAATGCCACACCAGAAGGTCCATTTCAATTAAGAAGTGTACATTAGAAAGGGTTGATGTCATCTCAACACATGGATAGTAATATCACCTTTTGTTTAATAGTTAATAGTTTAGCCATGCAACACAGAATCCATCGCTTGTGGGACTGCGAGTCGTTATCTTTGAAGAGGCAGCAGGTGGGGAATGTGTTTATGGGTTCCAGTGGTTTGTTGGTGAATGGGCTCATTGGGCCCGTGGAGAGGCCCCCCCTGTGTGGCTTCCTTTTACTCAAGTGATCTCCATTACGTGGAGCCGCCCAACAGGTGCCCCAGTTGGTCATTGCTCTGCCCCATGTTCTCATAGCGCTGTCTGTGAATACCAGGTGCTGGTTAGGTTATGCAGTCACTTTTTAGGATTCAAATTGGTGCAATGATCCCTCGGTTACTAACGTCACACACTCTCTCTGTGTGTGTGTGTGTGTGTGTGTGTGTGTGTGTGTGTGTGTGTGTGTGTGTGTGTGTGTGTGTGTGTGTGTGTGTGGTGTGTGTGTGTGTGTGTGTGTGTGTGTGTGTGTGTGTGTGTGTGTGTGTGTGTGTGTGTGTGTGTGTGTGTGTGTGTGTGTGTGTGTCCCCTCACAGCTCTCTGTGGACAGGTGGGGCACCAGGACGAAGTCGTCGGTGTCACTGGAGGAGTTCTTGCTGCTGGTGCTGCCCACCGACTCCTTAGACAGCTGCAGGTAGTTGGGTGGACCCAGCGGGGGGGAAGACAGGGCGTCCTCGGCCAGGGTCTGCATGTCCGGGAGGGACTGGACGGGGGAGCCGATGGGGCCGGAGAGGTGGGGGGGTAGAGGGAGGGCAAGAGAGGAGACAGAGGGGAGGAAATGTGGAGGAGAGGAAACAAGAAGAGGATTAGGTTTTGATTTGGCTGCTGGAAAATGCAATTAGAAGGCACTCGACGAGGCTAAGGCAGTGCTGACTGTCCAACTAATGCAATCCCAGCCCTGCAGAGAAGAACCAAGACCTTGTGGGAAAACCACTCTGCCTGCTTTCCCACTGGCTGTGGTACGCAGCGAAACGCACGCCTTAAGAGTGCTGCAGAGCTGCTCTTACCAATACCATCATCCTTTATCACTAAGTAAAGAGCTTGTCTTCCTAAACGCCGTCCGTCAGACAACTGATCTACAATATGTGGAGCCGCAGAGCAGGTGACCCGGATGCTATCCCGGAGACGCGTGCGTGCGCCTTGTTATGCTCTCATAGTGCTGCCTGTGATCACCAGCTGCTGCTGAGGTTATGCAGTGAGTTCATGATTGAGATTGGTGCAAAGTGATGTCACTAACCAAGCCCTCCCCATGCGGGCGATGTGCTGTGTCTGAATACAGTACAGTACAGTACAGTATCAGGCCGATACTCACAGGTGGAGAGTTGTAGCGAATACTGGGGGAGCTTCCACAGGACCCGTCGGACACGACATGAGAGGCGCTAGGGACCGGGACCGGACACGCTGTGGGGAGGAGAATCAAAAGAGGCATTAA
The DNA here is from genome assembly GCA_900291075.1 of Melanogrammus aeglefinus. NCBI lineage: Eukaryota > Metazoa > Chordata > Actinopteri > Gadiformes > Gadidae > Melanogrammus > Melanogrammus aeglefinus. The sequence continues at coordinate 47,642 of OLKM01000102.1, forward strand.
CGGGACGTTTGGGGATTCATATTGGACTACCAATCCCAGGGATTGGAAGATTAAAGCAGTACTCACATTTTTTAATTGTAGATAACGGCTGCAGGAAAGGATGGCCAAAGAACATATCTGGGGGAATGAACATGAGATCAGGCTGAATAAGGGAGCAGGGTATTGGCCTTTGAAAGACATCTCTCATTACATCCATGGACAACAACTCAGGCACGTTAATGGCTTCCTGCCAGTCTGAGATGTGTTGTCAGCACTAACCGAAGTCCATTCGGTCCTTCTGGTTCCTCTGCAGCAGACCCAGCAACAAGTCACTTAGATGGGGAGATGTCTCTCTTGGGATGCTGAGGAAAGAAAAACAACAACCAATCCCGCCTCTTTTAGAATTTAACACCATGCCAAAACTAAACCTGCAGAAATGATCTTGATCAAACATTAGCTCTTGCAGTAGTACCGCCATATCAGCTGATATTGTGAAAGGTTGCAATAAAATGTGTTTCTGTGCAACAGGTTTGACTTACATTGGCTGTAGATTCTTGTTCTTCTCATAGAACATCCTCAAGTCCTGAGGGCTATTGGCCTATAACACACACATGTAGATCAATGAAGAAAATAAATCATATTATATATATATATATATATATATATATAGCAGTTGTCTGTTATTTAACACACACACACACACACACACAACACACACACACACACACACACACACACACACACACACACACACACACACACACACACACACACCACACACACACACACACACACACACACACACACACACACACACACACACAAAACAAACCACCAGCAGCTCCAGGGGCGTACCCACCTGAAAAGGGGGCTTGCCCACCAGGCACTGGTAGATGACCGTCCCGATGCTCCACAGGTCGGCCTTGGCGTCGTAGTTCTGAGACATGATGACCTCTGGTGCCTGGACAGGAGGGAACAAGGTCAGCGGGGGAGGAGCTAAACTCTCACACATACTGCTGGGTAGGTGGCTGTTTGAGAAGGACTAGTGATGAACTGAACCCTCACCATGTACATGGGGGAGCCGCACAGCGTGGCGGCCATCATGTTGCTCTGGAGGTAACGGGCAAAGCCAAAATCCGCTGCAGGCAGGGGGAAAAATTGAAAAAAAAACAAACAGGCCAGTCAGCGCAGTTGTCCGTTATTTATAGCACCACAACTAAACACACGTAACATCTATTATTCAAAATCTCAAACAAGAACAATGGTCAAAGGAAAACACCGGTATCACCTTATTTTTTAAACATTGAACAGCTGAAAGGAAAACTATAAATCCAGCTTATCATACAACACAAACACAATATATCCAGAGTTTCATAACTCTGAATGATGACATTCGTCATCATTCATCATGACAAATAATAATTAAAACACAACATTATTCATTTGTAGAACAGGATGAGAAGGACACTCCTGTCTGGGTTCTGGGTTCAAACCGCCCCATTGGGAAACATGAAGCCAGTGTCTTCACCTATTTTGATGCGGATGCCGTTGATGCTGGACTTCCTGCGTCCTAGGTAGGACAACAGAATGTTCTGTGGCTTGAGGTCACGGTGGATGATTCCCTTGCTGTTCAGTATGCGCATGGCTGCCGCTATCTGTTGAAGGAATGTCCTCAGCGTGTCTTCTCTCAGCGTTCCCTTGGCTAAATGGGAGCAAATGAGTCTTACAAGTCTTACAACAACAGTGGACATTACAGTAATGCAGCCATGTGACTTTGGCTGAAGGCCACGGACAAAGACCTCAACTTGAACTCATTTCAACGATCGTGCATGAGCACTAATAGTGATTGATTGGCTTGGCCTGATTGCAGAGGATGAATCGGGATATCATGGTGGTTGTATGGGATCAGACCCCGGGTCGGGTTTAACCCGGTCTATTATAATGGTTCCCTTTAGCTACATTTTATCTACTTAAGGCCAACAGACATGGAAGGTGACGAGTGTCCCTTGGGGGTAGCCCAACACTGTGGCCTCACTGCTTTGCTGACTACATGATCTCTAAACTTCATAAAGAAGGGCCTTTGTGCAGAGCTGGGATGGTTTCTAGACAAGCCTCACATAACAAAACACCAATACATATTCTCTCTCCTCTCTCTCTCTCTCTCTCTCTCTCTCTCTCTCTCTCTCTCTCTCTCTCCTCTCTCTCTCTCTCTCTCTCCTCCTCTCTCCTCTCTCTCTCTCTCTCTCTCTCTCTCTCCTCCCTCTCTCTCTCTTCTCTCTCTCTCCTCTCTCTCTCTCTCTCTCTCTCTCTCTCTCTCCCTCTCTCTCTCTCTCTCTCTCTCTCTCTCTCTCTCTCTCTCTCTCTCTCTCTCTCTCCCTCTCTCTCCCTCCCTCTCTCCCTCCTCCTCCTCCTCCTCTCTCCTCCTCTCCCTCTCTCCTCTCTCCTCCTCCCTCTCTCCTCCTCCCCTCTCCTCCCCCCCCCCCCCCAGAGAACGCCTCTGTTACTTTCCTTCAATCAACAATCCTCCCTAGAGAAAGATTTGATTAAAAGCTATGCTTACCTTGCAAATAGTCGGCCAGGTCACCTCCATTGCAGTACTGTGTGAGGGGTAGAAGTGGACAAATGTTTTTTGTCAGAAGCAAACAGAAGCAATCTGAATGCACATAATTTGAACAGCATGTATGTCTTTTCGTGGTCCAATTGTGGCTAACATAAAAGCAAGGTCATGTAGTAAATCTGCCAACTGACGTTATTTATATCAGAACAGAAATCCCTATTAAAGGAAGCTAGTTCTAAATCTCTGCATTACATCAAATTATGTAGGGAGCAAAGTTAAGCCAAAGCGAGGGAATGATTAACCATGGTCCATATCGTATCATAGTTAAACTGAGGTCAAAATACTTGTTTTGAAGCTAAATATGCTTCTTTTGCTTTTCCTGCAAAGCAAACTCTCTAACCCCTCACAATAAGGCTCTTCGCAGGCCTTGATGATCATTACATCATTGAAACTGGTCTTCACCACGGGTGAAGCCAGATGTTATTCTAGTGTCACCACATGTAGCTGTAATACAAGCCGATTGGATTTAAGAGATCATCTTGAGATGACCTCATAGTCGTTCATGGAGTGTGTGTAGCAAGGTTCCCAGCAGCTTTTACTAGTCCCACAAATTATTTTTGGATTCTTAACCAAGCATGACTTTTACACAGCTTAAGTATAACCCATGCTAAATTATTCTTATTTTGATCTAAAATAACATCAATATGGGAACATATAAAGCCAAAGAGTAAAATTATCGTTTTAGCTGAGCAAAAACAATTCCTAACATAAAAGCGATTGTAAAAAAACAGCATTTAAGTTTTACAAAAACAAGAGCAGGTAGAAGGAGAGAAAACAATTATTGTTTTTCAGGCAAGAGAGCTGTATAATGTAGAGTAGAGGAATGACAATCTGGCAATGGCTTTCAAAGAAAGGGGTTCCTAGAAAACAGGATTGAGGGAAGCTGGGGGCGTTTCCAGCTAGAGCATTTGTGGTAACAGTTTGTTTTGCCTACTGCATGCCAGAAGTGTTGCGAAACAACCAGACTGAGGGAGGTATTGGTTGGGAATACAAGGTTTCAAACATAGAGTTGCACTTACCTCCATAACCAGGAACACAGAGTTAGGCGTTTCCTGAAAGAAATGAGGAGAATCAAGAATTCAGTGAGTGGAACACCATTTTTTTGAAGTCGTGTCAGAAGTACAACTTCCTATTAGCCAATGGTTTCCTAATGGAAAACACCACAAACGAACATGCCAACTGGTTGGGTGTGGTTCCAAGAGTCTATTTGTCAAATCATAATCATAACCAGTGTCTGGTATCAACTAACTTTTCAAATGTATGCAGTTCATTTGGAGTATGATTGAGTGGGTGAGTTTGTGTATGTTTGTTTAACATTTTTGGGTAATTTTTAGCAGCGTGTTAGGCTTACACATATCTCTATATGGTTCATTTAAATAAGTAACTGCATAAGTGTTTTTTAACAAGCACATATCAACTTCAGTTTGAGTTTTACTCATGAGCGTTTAACTGGCATGAGGACAAAATACGTCGGATTTGACTTTCATGTCAAAGCCGATGATGGTCTGGTTACAGATGGTGGTAGGGGGATGTGCGAGTCGGTAGACCTCAGTGGCAGGAGGAGATTACATAATTTAGCATGTTCCTCGCTGGGCTTTCCGAGGGGGGTTGGCTCAATGTAGTTTGGGGGGGGGGGGGGGGTTAGAGAGCATGGGCGTGGGAGGTTTCTTCGAGAGGTCAGATGCCTCTGGGGGTCAGACAGAAGCTGAACCCTGAAGATGTCAGGAGCTACGTAAAACCATCAGCGACGGCCGTCATTAAGACGCACACAAACACGCATCACTAGGAGTCTCTTAAAGGACCTACACACCCCCCAGACTCAAACCAAAGACCAACTGCCTTTATCCGACCACATTATCCGTTATCTCACATCTGACCCATTTGGCAAAAAAGTTGCATTGAAAGACACCGCGAATAAACAGTAGCGTGTATGTTCTGCGTGAGATGCAGACGGTAGTCTCGCGCCGCTAGTCCGCCCATCCCACACACCGCAAAAGATTCGCTCACGCAACCAATCAGTGGCCAGACGCCTCAGACGCCAACGCTCTCAGACTTTGCATGTTGAATTGGACCAGACAACGTCTGCGCGATTCCAAAAGCTTCAAACACCGCTGAACACATGGAAAACATTTCAGGTGGCCAACGGTTGGGCTAGTGTGTAGCAGCCTTTACAGACCTCACCAAGCACAGCTCGTAATAGTAGCATCAGTCAGTAACATTGTGTGGCATTGAACAGGTAAATCACAGGAGCCAACTACATCGACTCGGATAACACACAGTTGGTTGTACTTTCTCTCCGACTGTGTAGGCAATAGGCACATAATAATCTGAGAGTTAAAACAGCACGCATTAATGGTTTTCAGCAAACAGCAGGAGGAGAAAAGCCATGGACGGGTGGTGACAACAGCCCATATGAAGTGAATGTTGTTTACCCCATGAAGTGCTGGTCAACCCTTAAATGGGACACAGCGTTCACTGAGTGTGTACACTCATATCGGGTGTTTTGAAAAAAAATTGCAGACTTCGGACTCTGCAGGCATACTGCCAAAAGACAAGGTAGTCAACAAGGCCTATGTTCCTGTTGGAGATTATTACGAATAGAGCCCGACTGCTATATCTGCGGGGCGATATTAGCAATAAAACAACAAAATGTTTATTTTTCAACTGCATTACCATATTATTTTAGTGGGGACTCATAAATAACTACAAATAACCAATGTTAGGGAAATCTGTTTATGTTTTGTTGCGCGTTCTCTGGAATATTGGATTTTTAAATCACCAAATATATCTATCGCATCGGCCTTAAAAATCCTTTATCGTCAGGCTCTTATTACGAACAATTCTGTTCAACCATCCTGGACTGGCCAGCGGTCACATAAACCACATCCAGACTCTTAAGATGCACTTCTATACCTTCCTGTTTCGTGAATGCTCAAATGCTGGTAGGACCCATGTCTCGGTCAATAACCGGTGTGCGCTTGTGCGTAATGAGCTCTAGAAAAAAAGTCCTCTGATACAATGTGAACATTGAAGCACATTCCTAGAAAGCCTCTTGTATAACTCAAAGCTCCCCCCCACCCCCCCCGCCCACCCAAGTACAGGCAAGACTCCCCTCTCCTTCCCCCCACCCCCAAGCCTTTGTTAACGGCCTTTACAATTTCACTTCAGAGAAGTGTGTGTGTGCGCCCACCCCTTAGGTAGAACACTTTGTTCCCATGGTGGAGGAAGTTGAGGTTTTGTTTTTCTATTGGCGTATGTGTCATGTGACTTTTAAACTTCATAAACAAACCCTGACTCATTCAGACTTTCGTTCACTCTTTTCGTCTGTTAATCTGAAATAAGGAATTCCCTTTCACTGTAATAACACCCCTGCACTGCATCAGATACTGTGCATTTTTATCATTCCCCTATTATATTTAAGCCTGGTGTGCATGAGTTGAGTGCATTAATTTTTGCCTTATATGAATGGTAATTATACATTATGAAATATGCAAAGCTGGAGAGACTAAATACTGAAACATAGCCCAGAAAGTACCGCCTTTCCACAAGAGAAAACAACTGCACAATGCAGGACCACAGTGTGTTCATAAGTTCACTAAATGTAAATTAATATAATATGGCACAAAAGTATTAGGTAGGTATTTTCTACCAACAAAGATCTTTATGTGTGCGTATAAAACCCAAAGAGAACTAGTATACGTCTTAAAATAGGTGGCCTATTCTGCATTGCATTGGCATGAAAATGCACACAAACAAGGGCAAATCATTTGTGTCAGTTGTATTTTAAACATTTAACAGAAGGCCTCCAGTGGGAAGCCTTAGTTCACACTTTCATCGCGGGAAATAGTGTAAACCACTCAGTGAAAAGACAGCCAAAGTAAGACTGCGACACTTCTTGTCTTTACCCTGGCAAGTGGCAGACGAACAGCTCAGTTAACACTTCCTGTACCGCTGGCTAAGGGACAGGCCACATGTTTCCTGGCTGTCACAACAGCTGACCAGACTAGACAGTTGCCAGCAAGGAAATGTAATTGTATACTACAAAAAAACAACAAAAGGTGCCAATACCCACACTCTATATTATCTATAAATAGAAAAATAACTATGAAAGAAAACTGAGGCTATCAAGATAACCGACAAATAGCAAACAAGAATGTGGAAACTTAGTGGGAGATGGAAAAGGGGTTGACAAGGAATACATCAAAACGTACAATGGCCCTATCCTTTAAGTCACTCTTTACTCCAAAAGGATATTTCTTCCTGTGCCTTTCCCTTCTCAGAGAACACTGTCTCAGACCCAAATAGCCTACAACCTTTCGCCCTGGAGCTGCAGTAGCCCCACACACAAAATAAATGCAAGAACAGCTCATTTCCATTAGAGATGAGTGAAATGAAATGACTGTGTGGCATATTCTATTTGATAATGTAACATAATGCATTTCTATAAAAAAAATACAACAAAGTAAGCAAAAGATGTATCCATCTTGTGGGGAATACAAGAAAGACCTTGCAGGAGATGGACGATATGGCACTCTGACAGCATAAAGACACAGAACCCAAATGACTCCCAACACTGCTCCTAACGTTGGCGCCCCAACAAGCATCAAACCTTATCAGTTCAGATCTCATTATCCATGCGTCCTAAGCCTCATCGGTTATCCATGCCTCAACAATCCTCCTCCACTCTAGACATCAACGCCATGAAAAATATAAGCAAGCACCCCCCCTCCACCCCCATATCCAAAAGAAGCCCATTCCACATCAAACTTCCCTTTAGACTTATAGCAAACATACATCTCTGCTTCTCAAGACAGTTATTCTACTTCTAATGAATGGGTTGCCCTTCACGTTTGAATAGGAAATTCTGATTCTTTGTCTTTCATTCTATTCTTAGACATTTAAAATGATATATCTTCTAGAAAAATTATGTCCTTAATGTCAAAATAGTCCACCACTGTACTTACATAATGAATAAGTAACCAGCGTCATCACTAATTTAGCCAGCTGAAGGTAAATTGATAATGATTGGCCGGGTTGATCACATGCAGGTCACATGGCCTCATGTATGCAGTGTACAGTGCGCTGTGTATGTTATGTGCTGGGGCACACACTCCACTTCTATAGATATTGGTTTGTTTGTAACATCTCAATACACATTTGTCTCTCCTAAGTCGACAGGGCATTCCATCCATCCACAGCATTAGATCCTTCTAAGAGAATGACCTGCGTTCTTGCCAGGAAAAACACCAAGAGTTTTAGCCCTAAATCCAGAAAGGTGGATTTATGACCATGGATCTGATTGAGGGCAAGGCTATATAGGATGCAAACTTGAGACAACAGTATTGAACTCCAGCAATGCTAGGGACTCTGAATCTGCTAACTCTGACAAGAGAAGGATGGCCTATTGGAGGCCAAAATAAAGCAACGACAGTGTTTTCTGTCTGAAGTAAGGAAAAGGCTGAAAGAAACATTGATTCTCTAGGGACTTCTCTAGCAGATTTCTATATTAAGGTTGCAGTTCTATGGGGAATTTCATTGTTATTCTGTGAAAGATCACAATGCGAGTAATGAAACAGAGATGCGGTATCTGAATACTGTAGCAAGCATAGAGCAGAGCTTACTCTAGTTTTACATCATTACTCAAACCTTAATGTAAATACATAAATGAAGCTACTGAGAGAAAAATATTCACCTAGTTCTATTCAACATTTAGTTTCGCAGCCTAACCTGAAGAGGTGAGCTTGTAAAATATGAGACAATATGAGCAACGTGTTCATAAAACAGGGGCATGATCACACATAATGGATCAGTACCTTTGCAAGCCAACATTTTTCCCCAGAAAAATCTTTAGAAAATACATATTAAATGCGGGCGTACCTGGACATCGTAAAGTCCCACAATGTTTTCATGTTGAAGTTCCTTCAAAAAAGAAAAAACAATCAGAGAATATAATCATTATTTCAAAGAAGAGCGACATTAATACTGATCAAAAGGAATGTCCAATAATCATTACCGGGTAACAGTCAAAAGAGAATAAGCATTACGACACTCACCTTTAAGATTTTGATTTCCTTGCCGAGGAGGATCTGGGACTTGGACAAGTTCTTCTTATTAATGCTCTTGATGGCCACCTCCCAATCTGTCTTCTACAGTACAGAAGAAAGCGGGGGAGAACAGGAGAGAAAACAGAAAGAGAAAAACAAGAAGGGGGCAATTAGTTTAAATCCCTTCAGATGTCCCCTGTCCCTCAAGATCAGGGTGTGTTTGTGTGTATGAAGCCTAGCCAGCAGGCGTCAATGGCATTGTCAGTGTCTGCACCATTTGCGGGAGAGAGGGCCAAGGAAGTGGAAAAGTAGTGGGGTATTTTAATTGCAAACCTGGTAACGAGAAGGCTTATATTTTTTGCCCATGAACAAGCCTCGACAGGGGACATTGGAAAATAATACTGACCTCTATTCCAATGAATGAAAAGACTTAACACATCAGTGGCCAATAAAGACTAGGTCAATCAAGTCCAGGGAGAACAAATGTTCCCTGGGAAAAAGAGGAATGAGAATAAAAGCAGCTTATAAAAAGGAACTGCAAAATGAGGTCCAGGGTACAGGAGCTGTGCAGCTGTGTGCGTTAAGTTAAACTGCACAAAGAAAGAAATCCTATTAATGAAGAGGGACATTTTCTAAAGTGGATCTAGGCTAATGTGAGATGTTCTAGCTTCGGGGAACGTGGAACGCCTCTGGCAGGCCTGAACTGTGATAAAGAAGCCAACCTGGCGTGCTGTTGTATACATTTACATTGTTGGCACCATGAATGGCTGAAAGGTCCATTCTGCCAAGTGTGGCTGACCACAGGAAACCTACCCTCCTCCTTCACCAACATAGCGTGAGGTTGGGAGTAAAGGTAAACCAACTCAAGGTTTTGTGCCACGTTTGGTAGTAAGTCATGCCGTGTGAGCAACTTTGTGTATTATGAGGAGTCACTTGAGAGATGCTGAGATACCTCTACCCACATGATCTCATTTGTGAATCATTGTGGGATTAACGGTGGGGTCAGAACCACAAAAACATAAACTTCAGCAGCACTGCTGGATTCACCATGATAGGAGAACCTGTGGTGAAAATACCATGAGAATAACATCTTCCCACAGGAAAACATGAGGTCCAAGTTCACATAATCTCAAGAAGTGTTTTGCCGTTTGCATTTGAAAATGACGCAAACAATATGGAATGAGAGAGTAACCTCCTCCTGCATCGCTCTGTCCCTCCACTCCTATTGTCTTCTTAGGTGGAACTGTCCCTAGAAATAGCACAGAGGGCATTCACACGTTTTTCAGATGCTAGTGGTTACAAATATACTTGTCACATGCAGGGTCCATTTCAGCAGGTCACATGGCCTGATCACACTGGCTTGCAAAGACAAGCCGGCAAGGTCAGAATTCAGATAATATTGCCTAGACCCTAGATGGCTGTTTGGTTTGTCAATCTCTTCAGTTTATGAGATTAGAGCTATTTGGTCAGGGGAAAAACAGAAACATTTCATTTTCTCTCATTTCATTTATAGTCGTATGCAAAGATGCGCACACAGGCAAACACAAACACACACAATTAAAAAACAGATATTTCCTCTATTTCCAATGTTGTGTGCATCTTCAATTGCGATAAATATACTCTGAAAAAAAATCACCGCAATAAACATGTTTCAGTTTCAACCTCATCATAACACGATAGCAGGTTATTGCAGAAGAGCATGAATGGTCCTCACACATTCCTTACATAACGGTGACTCTTGTCGTGAAACACGCCATCCACCCTGCAGCTGTAGTACGTCAGCAAGCAATTCTGGTGCTTGAATCACCAGTTTCATGAATGGACGTCTGTTGCCACCTCACAATGCTCACAAACCCTACTCAAATTCCAAGATGTAGCTGACATTAAAATATAACAAGATTTAAACGAAGTCGCAATGCCTGCGTGACTTACTATGATAACATATACACGAAAAAGGAAATCTGGTGATTTGTGTTTTGATGTTGCAGTGTGGCACACTGCATTATGCATTGACCCAGATTTCCAAGACAAGCGTCATCTTGCCTTTTTCCGCACTAACTGGGAGCAGGTGAATGTTGTTTTGGTGTGTGTGGATGATTGTGCAGATTGTGAAGCATGTACCTTTCTGTGTCTCCCTTTGAAAACGACTGCGAATGCGCCATGTCCGACCAGGTCCTTCCTGCTGTACTCGAAATCCCCCACGGTCTCCATGATGAAGGACGTCCCAGTAAACAAGGGTCCTCCTGATTCCGTCTGCAGGGCACCGAGGCTTTTCACTCTGGGGGAAACGTCGATGTAGTGAGCTGGTCACTCCAATGTCGTCCCTCTGGTGACTCGTGGTCCTGATGTGGGCAGGACGTATCGCTTTAGCAAGGGGCGTTTATATTCGTCCCGACAACCTTAATCATAGCATATATCTTCTGTCCATGTCTAGTTATAAACTTATCCCAAGGTCCGCTGTGTCAGTCCCTAGCACCAGCTGTCCGCTTTGGACCTAGTTCATGAGCCATTCATCTATCTCCGGGTTGCACGGCAGACGATTGCTTTCAAGTGAGCCAGACTGTGTAGGATGACAGTCTACATGATGCCGTCCTACACGTCGCCCTGCAAAGCAGCTCCACCTGCAGAGGGCCACGACTATCTGACCTCCAGATGCAGAGGATCAGGACTATCTGTCCTCCACCTGCAGAGGATCAGGACTATCTGACCTCCACCTGCAGAGGACCAGGACTATCTGACTCTGCTAGTCCCGGAGAGACACAACGCTGCGCTGCTGCCCCCCCGAGTCTCATGCTGCCAGTGGTGGTCTTCTGCCTTCATGTTAGTGTGCATCCGACGGGGTAAATAACGTGGATGTCATCTGTCACCTCGATGTAAATTATGCGATCGACCTAAAACACAGCAGACATGACTGACTAGCTGGCCAGCAGTGCAGTGACACACACAGAGGCTTTAAATTTGGACAGAAGACAAAACAAATGCGAAAATAAATCAGTTTGTCGTTGGTTGTGTCCTCTTCCGAAATGTCCTTTTTCTGCAAGACACCGTCCTCCTCTCTGGTCAAATAAAAACAATCCTAGCTCGATGAAAATCAATCTGATCCGTTTGACATCAGGACACTTTGTACAGCAAATCCTTCGTCGACAGTGGCGTTCATTAGAAGCTTTGTCACTACGTCCAACTCGACTCTTACCTAAATGGTCTAACATTTGTATTTCTTATCTGCCTGGTTAAAATCAATTGGCCCGCCGTGCAGTCAGACTGCCTTCAACAATACTGAAATGTAGTGCGGTGTTATAGCTTTATACAATATCCTTCCGCGCGGTGTTGCACCACGTCGTTCCTTCCGCTCTAGAATATAGCACACTGATATTTGAAATAGACGGAAATAGGCCTGTATAATTAAACTTTTTTGTGTTATTTTCCACATAATACAATTTTCCCGACATTGAATTGATAGTGCGATCCGACAGGAATATGTGAAAGATTTGGCAACATGTTAGCAACGATTTATTGAGGAACTCAATGGGGTCAATAATATCACAAAATATTAAATTCATATTTTTGTTAAATCTTAAGAAATTAAAAATATTGTTGGCCATTCATGGTGTTTTCCGTTTAGGGTTTGTGTTGTAGTGCCCGTTACATTAATATGGCGACAGTCAAACAGCACTTTCAAGTGACACAACATTTTATGAAGCATATTGCAATTACAGAATATTGTGTTGTTCACGGTAGGGTTAACAGTTTAGAAACATAGCCATATAGGCTATACATTCCTTCAGAAAGACAATATTAATAAAAGCCTATTGTCTCTTGAGTTTAGCAGAACTGTTTCCAACCTTGGAGTTTGAATTGTATGTGGAAGAGAAGAGCATGGTAAACAGCAACATCAAAGGTACGAGCAGATAAGGGGCATATATGGACACGAGGGTCAAGCGCTCTTTGGAGGTCTGTGGGCCCGCGTGGGGATTCAGGGGGAACGGGAAAAACAGCACGTGTGCCAAAATAGGGACCAAGGTGGTAGCCACATGTGTGGAATAGATGATAGCCGGAGTCCTGATCCATTTGCATCCACCTGGAAACGAAGAAAAAAAAGTAGGGCCAAATGAGTTGTATAAAGATGACCCTGTTCCAAATGTATTGTTCACCACTAGTGGCCGTCATTGAGTAGCATATCAATGAACTACACAAGGGTACCGCAAGTATATATACGGTTTTGCACGAGACTCGGATTTTGCGTCACCTACCTTTAAAGAAAGCATATGCAGCTACGGGGAAGAATGGCATCTGGACCAAAGCTTCGCACAGGATGAATGACTTAAACCAGGTCGGCGGATCCACAACCATGGGATCTTTGAACTCTTCTGCATACCACCTGAGAAGATCTTTCAGCTGTCGGAACGAGGTTATTAATGTGAATTCAATATTGTCAGGGAATCAAATGTTTGAAAATATGTTAAATGCGCAAAACTAATATAGAAGCAGTGCACCTTATTACAACATCGATCCCACTAACTGACATGCTTCTCCTGCAAAGTCGCCTAATCCCACTCACCACATTCGGATACACTTCATCAGGTAGCAGCGCCTGTAAATCGATAAATAGTGTAATGGGAATATGAGATGCAAAATAGAAGAAGAATATGTATTCTAATAATCGAATGCCCATGATTGCACACTGCAGCAAACAACTAAATTGACAGCGGTGGAAACATGTTGAGACGCCTTCGTCGTGTCGTAAAAACGCGTGAACCGCCAGGTCGCCGCTGATTGGTTATCGTCTCGTACGGGGGCGTGTCTGATAGAGAGGCTTGCCCATGTGGCACGCCCCTTCGACCAGAGACCAATCGCAAGCGTAAACATCTACCAATATGTTCTTTAAAGTTGCTGTTATGGTCTCCTTTTTGGCCCTGAAGAGGAAATGAATAAAGCTTATTAAGCTTATTAAGTTCTTCCCTTGCTTGCCTATGTCCAAATATAGCTTGTTCAGATGAAGGACAGTCAGTAGGCCAAACAATAATAAATCAAAATCATGACAGAGACAGCGCTGTTCCATTTCTTCAGCAGAATTTAATTTGTTACCTTGGTATTTGTTACAGATCAATAGTATCACTCCATATACAACTACAAGTACAGTATTTTGTACAGTTCATATTCAAATACATAGGTTTTTAATTGGCTAATTTACAAACACTTTATGTACATGTTCAATATCAGTGCAATGCCACTTTCTTTCCAACAACCCTCTTACAAAAAAGATTTAAATTAACACATCAGAAGCAAAGGAAATTAACTTAAATAAAACAAGATTACAGACAATAGATGGTTCAGTAGTAGACTGCACTGTAGCCAGTGCTTAAATTTTTTCATTTGACTTTTTTGGCAATGACAAACATTATTTTAGTGTTTTTAAGTCATCTACAAGTCCGAATTTTACATTTATCTTTCTCTTTGTTGAATATAGAATCTCACTGAGTTTCTTAAGTCCCAGATTTTGGGAAATGTAACACAATATTAAATAATTTGTTAGCATTTCTGCCAATCAAAAGGTTTTCAGTGAGCATAAGAAAATAACAGCACATCACTGTAAAATCATTCTTGATAGACTGTTATTTCACCTTCAAAATCCAAGCTAAGCAACATTGGTTTTGTCAAGACAATACTAAATTAAAATGTTCCCTTTGAGCCACTACCCACAACCTTACCTAGTCAGATATTTTGGACAGCAAAAGACGTTCACAATTTGCATGATACGATGGAGAAGTAAAGACAAACAACAGGCTTGGATACATTACAATGACAGCGCAATCAACATTTGTTCGACAAACATGTTCTTAACAAGGGGGAAAACAAGCTTACATACGACCAGTCCTGCCATCATCCACCACAGCCCTCTTTGACAATAAATAAAGCAGCTAAATACATTAGATGGCGTGTGGGAGACAAGACAGAAAAGTGATCCTTTGCTAACTTTTGAAAGCCGGAGTTCAGCTTCAACAAAGCAGATAAACCTGGATAAACCAAGTGATGTCTTTAAGCGTTGGTATTAACTACTATATGAGACTGGATATTTGGATCCAATTATTGAGACTGAATACCCCCCAACAACCACAACTGCAGGTGGTGCAATGGATCAAAGAAATGTTTGAATGAGGTGGAAATCTGAAATTGTGATAACAGTGAAATAACTGAAACGGGTGCAGGGAAAGAGCAAATCATAACGATCCAAAACACAGCTGGCTGGGGAATAATTCATCCATTAAAAGTATCAGATAATACAAATTACAAGTATTAAGCTACAAAGTATTTCACCTTCAGCAATAAATATGTTAATCTTTAATAACGGCATTCGCCTTTGATACTGTGGTGTCAATTCCTTTGCTATTCTCTGTTCTCGCCAATTAACCACTAGGCAAATGTATTGGTATCTAGCACAACAACCTGACTCGAGTAAAACATAAATACAATTAATTGAAAGTTGTACTGCGTAAAATAATAATAATAAAATGGGTCCAGTGTTGGTTGTCTTGGGACACTGGGCATTGGCTCCTTACACAAATCCCAGACAGACGTCTTGTTATTTGGCGAGAGGCTTGGCTATGTGCAGTAAATCAAAATCATGAGTGAGAAAACACAAAAAGTGGCAGGGGAATCATGATCGCTGATGACACACAGGTCACTGGAATTTCAGTTTTTGAATAGAGATTTAACATCCCATGTCTGGTTGGGCTTACAACCTGGTTACTGTTTTAACCTCATCTTGTCGTCACACCTCGATAGTGTCTCTCAATAGAGTGGCACTAACTGAATACTATTTAAAGAATCTTATGAGCACAGCATTATTCTAAATCTACCAAGACAAGTTGAGAAATGCAGAGGGGGGGGGGGGGAGGGCGGGGAAGAGGGTTGCCCTCATATATAAATGGCAATGTTAACTGCTTGGAGAAAATGTACTAATGTGTGAGTGCTCCGAATAACCAAACGTTGCTTTGGCAGCTAAGGCATATGAAGCAGTGCAGTATTCTTCACAATATGGCATTATGAGTGCAGACTAATTAATTAACCCTGATAGGTGATTCTATTCTCTTTAACTTTAAACAGTTGGAATGGGAGCATACTGTATGACACAAAGTATGACTTCTTTAAGATATTGAATCTATAAGAAAATAAATTCTATAAAAAAATTATGAAATGGTTGAATGTGGAAAATAAAGGGAAAATAACCAACATTGATGGTTCATTTTCTAAACTGTCTTCTGAAATCGTACACTATGGCACCGGCCCAGCCAGCTCTAAAAAGGTGCTAAATAAAAGCCAAGAGTCTATCATTGGATATTTCTTCGGATACGCCTGTCAATTTCACAAAACCGAGGTATTTGCAGTGGTTTAAGAGGGCCGGATTCATGCAAACTTTGTCCAAATGTTTTTTCCAATATTGGAGCTATTTTTGAAAGGATGCATGTATTTGGTAATTACATGCTACAAACGTGGTAATACTGTCACAAACTGCTACTAGATGATGGTTGGCCAATGGACTGCAGATATTGATGAGGTAGCATGTGATCTTTTGTCCTAGTGACACTAGCTACATCAGAGAGCATCTGGAGGAAACCATTTCAAGACAGTATCCAATATTAATGTGTCTTTATACTAGATACATAATTTCAATGTTCTTGTTGTGAACCTTCTCTGAAAGTACCACACCGTTTGCATGATAACTTACCTCTTGCTCTTCATCCGGATGGCAAAGAGTTTAATGCACAGGAAACCGCATTATGTCATGTGTTGGCCATACTGACATACATTCAGAAATGCGTTTGTATGCAAATATGTTTCTTTTCTAAATGCTTGGCATTGACTGCCTGTTTAAAATTAAATGGATTT
This sequence comes from Melanogrammus aeglefinus, assembly GCA_900291075.1. Classification (NCBI taxonomy): domain Eukaryota; kingdom Metazoa; phylum Chordata; class Actinopteri; order Gadiformes; family Gadidae; genus Melanogrammus; species Melanogrammus aeglefinus. The sequence goes on from OLKM01000102.1 coordinate 64,169, forward strand.
CGTGTATGTTGGGTTCAGTAAAGTGCACCAGTTTAGTGCTTTCACCCGGAATACAAACGTTTACTATAAATTCTCTATTTCTCATCCCCAACTTCAAGTGCTGTAGCGCATCCTCCAACTAAGGATCCATTGTTCCATGCCGTTTGACCCCATTATTTTAGTTTGTTATGCAGTGTGAGATTTCTTTCTCTACTCATACACTGGCCAGTGAGTTGAAGGGGTAAATCATAATGATGGATCTGGCACATTGCTTCGGGCAATGGAAGACTACTTTGATATCACTGCAGGACACAGTATTTTTTGTAGTCCGACTCAAAGTCCTCGTCCATACTACTGGTGTCAGCCATCTTCTTGCCATCGGTCTTTGGCAGAAACTGGGAATAGTCCACCCCCTGTTGCTCGTAGAAGAGGATGTAGGCAGAGTCTGCATCAATCTCCTCTGAGCGCAATTCCTGGAAATACAAAGGGAACAATAGAGAGTCTCCTTGTGAAGAAGCCACAGGCAGTCAAATTGCATACAATGTCTGAAAAATGTAAAATAACTAGCTAGCTCCTACTGGAAACCTAAGCCGATGGGATATTAAATAAATGAAACGATGAAGAGAGTAGAATTCCTTACCTTACAGCTGCTGTCGTTATAACAGTACCATTTCCTGTTGGGGTTTTTGGCGTAGGTAACATAGTGGCCACCTCCCATTATTCCAGAATGGCACTGCGGAAGATAAGAAAAACAATCCAAACTACAGTCAGAATTACCATTACCACAATTATAAAAACACATTATTTACTTATGTGTATTCATTAAACACCATACTATTGTGTAACAAGCAGCAAGATAAAACAACACTGTCCCTTAGAACCTAAAGGGGACAGCAGGATGAGATGACCAACCTTCATCTTTTCTAAGAATTCATAAAAAGAAAATACTGAAATGATTAAAAAAAGTATCAAGGCTCTGAAGTGTATCAATATCAAATCCTCAAATCCTAAACGACTTGTGTCCGGTACGACTTTCAGCCCACGTTCCGACGACGGACAGACCCCAGCCTGGTGTATTGGTGGGGGTGCAGTGCGCTGGGGACACCTACTGATATTGCATAGAGGTTGTACATGGCCTCCAGCGCTCCGTCCCCCTGCTGCAGCAGGGAGCCCTCAGAGTCCACGGCGCTCTCCGTGCTGCAGTCCGACGTGAGCTCCAGGGTGCTCTCCTCGCCCTCGCCGTTCACCAGCGTCACCTCGCACTGGTTGGCGGAGGCCGCTGTGACGGATGAAGTCTCGGCAGCGCCCCTCGCGTCACCGCACGGCCCTGGGTTGGCGCTAGCATCTGACCCTGACCCTGACCCCAACGCAGACTCCGCCTCGTCCTCCCGGGCCTCGGGATTGGCCCCTTCCCTGGAGCTCTGGGCGTCGAGGTTCTCCTTGCTGTTGGAGAGGCGGTGCCGGCTGCCCAGCTGGGGGAGGCGGAGCCGGCCTTGTTTGCGGCCACTTGTGCCGGTCTTGGGGCTGCCGGAGGGGCTGCTGGTTCTGCTGAGCGAGGGGGACGACTTCCTGTCTGAGGCGGGAGAAGCTGAAGGGACCGGAAACATGGGGGGAGGGGGGGGGGGGTGGTTAGGATAGACTGAACACAAGGCTTTTCTTAGATTAGAATCTGATTTACTTCCAAGAGCTTTTGAACAACCTAAGGCCGCCGCTATATTTGGAAATCAAAGACAGCCAAGGCTAGACCGCTATTCATTGTGATACACAACCGCAAATATTATGACGTTTCGCTGAGGTAAAGGATGTTTATCTTAGAGGTCCCATGGCATGCTACTTTATGGATGCTTATATACTGTATATCTGTTAGTGGGCCCTTAATACAATATTTGAAGAAGTTCAAAAATTCAGCCTTGGTGCAGAATTACAGCCACCACAAGCCAGTCCCACAATAAGCTTTCCACAAACGTGCCGTTTTTTAGAGGCAGGTCAAGGTGGAGGGTGAGGGTGTGGCCCTGAGCAGCTTGCGGCCACAGTATCATGCGCTGGTGTTTACAGTGGATGTATCACAATGGCGAAGCGCACACAGCTTTTGGCCGTGTTCTGTAAATATTCTAGAACACTCCGGGTGCTCCGGCGGGAGTCCTAGAGCTCTTTATCTAAATAATATCATATTATACAAAGATATCTATATCATATAATTAGTGCTGTCAAGTGATTCAAATATTTAATCGCGATTAATCGCACATTTTTTTCTATTCTAATATACCTTGAGCTTTCGAACAAAACTCTTGCGCAGCAAAGATGGGAAATAATTGAACATTATTTAAACCAGTATGAATATTCTTACCGTATGTAGGCCTATACACATTACCAGGCTATCGAATAACGCACACACACACACACACACACACACACACACACACACACACACACACACACACACACACACACACACACACACACACACACACACACACACACACACACACACACACACACACACACACACACACACACACACACACACACCATAAACGGTCAATGCAAACAACCGCATGAATGCGATCTGCATATAAAACAGACTCAGATGCAAGTATTATGTCTTGTCGGAAACAATGGCAGAAGGACTGAGAAAAGCAAAAAAGCGAAATTTCACGGAGGTTGAAGTGGAGACACGTGGGTGAGGTGGAGGCCCAAAAAGTAGTTTTGTTCCGCGGTCACGCGATTGGGATCACTAACAACAAAAAGCAGAGTGAGTGGCAACACGTTGCTGCAGCAGTGAACTCTGTCAGTGGCACGGAGCGCACAGTCCCAGAATTAAAAAAAGAAGTGGTACATATTTTTATGTACCAATAAATTGTTATGGTCCCTGAAGACCCTCTCCCTCCGAATCCTGCCATTTGCATGGTCCTCCAGCAGTGCCAGGGCGCAGCATTACGCATGGGGCTCACCGCTGTATTTATAGGGGTACGGTAATAAGACTGACCGAGAACCCCTTGGATAATCAGTTTGTAATCACCCACGTAAAATGTTCTTGAACATAACCCCTTTTTAATGCCTGATTTGTCATGAAAAGCATCAAGAGAAACGGACAATAATATAACGATTGTGATGAGGAGTATGTGGCTTGGTTTTCCACACTTGGGATCTAATTGACATTTGATTACGTGTTTACAGTGTCACATACAAATATTATGTTATTGACACATGTTGGACAGATGCTTTATTCCATGCAGTCGCGCCGTCGGTGAACAGTATATGGAGTGACGGGATTAAATGTAGAGATTTTTTTTTCATTTCTATTCTAAGGATATGTTTCTGGAGTTATAACTGAGAAATAACGCAGTTCACTTAAATTATTCTGATTACATAGATTTAACGCATGATACGGGTTGAAATTAAATTTATGAAGGAAATCGTTCTCCTCACTCTACATTTCTTCTGTCTGACTTCAGTTCACCACCACACCGTCTGTGTCGCCAATTCTCCTTTTCCTCCAAACCATGCATACGCATGGGTCAGAGTTTGCTTAGGGCTGCGCACATTCTCCCGTCACTTAAAGTTTTCTTAGCTTAGATATTATAGGCACACTTATGTCCACCATGCATGGCGAAGCCATAGCTGCCTCAGTTGATTCTGATCGTGTTCTCATTGCAAACTAACCGTTCCAGGGGCGCTTGTTTTGGTCAGCACCAGAGACAATAGCTGTGTAAACACACGCTGAACCGACGCTAACCATGGAGGGGAGTGGGTTGTGGTGGCAGCCGTCACAGACCTTTAGGGAGGTTGCAGAAGCCGGCCGGGGCAGAGATGGAGGAGAGGTTGTCCTCGCCGAGCCTCAGCAGCTCTTCGCCCTCGCTGCGGGAGTGGAGGCTGTGCTGCTGATGCCCCAGGTCCCGCGGGGCCAGGAAGGCGCTGGGGTCAAAGCTCTCCCGGGGGAACTTGACGATCTTCTGGGACTTAATCCAGCGCCCGTTCACAAAGTGGAAGCGCTTCAGATGAACGATCTGGAGCAGAAAAGTGATGTGTTGATTATGATCGATTTTTGTTTCATTTTGTAGACGCACAAGAGCTGTGTTGCACTAACACATGTCGTCTCTCCGATATGCTCATAACACAGCACTTTGAATGGCTACCTCAGGATTTTACTCTCTTTATACAGTATTCCCCCGAATTTCCTTTGATTTTACTCCTTGATGTGCAATCTGAGTAAACAAGTAAATTGGCCATACCTACTGGCTGGCATTCTTATCATCTTTAACTATACAACCATTGCACAGAATGATTGAAGTCCATCAGCATTTGACCTTGTTTATTGCTGGTAGTCTTGGTGTTGGATAACACTCAAGGAACACAAGGTTGACAGTGTTAGCTGTCGATAACGTTAGACCTAAACATAACCCTGTGTAACCCAAGATCTAATCATAAATCTTTGTGACATACCTTACCTTTATTATCCCAATCATATACATATACACAGATTAATGATTGAATATTACCCAGAAAATAAACTTTTATCCAAATAGTCTCATTACAAGAATTTTTTATTTTAATTGATTAAACAAATCAGGTGTGTAATAAATTCACTGCTATGCATATAGAAGGCGATCACAGATAAACATTTCCAGAATGTCCCCATTATAAAGCCCCCCCCACTCTTGCAATTGAATATTTTTTCCACCAGACATATTCACTTATTTTGAATAACAACTTTTCACGCAGAGTGGAAGTTGATGATTCCACTGACCAGTATAGGGGGAAGCCTCCAGAGGTCCAGCTTCTTGGTGGCCAGACGATGGGTCTTGCACTTCGAGCAGTAGTAGAGCTCATCCTCTCCCAGCTCCTCTTCCCCGGTGAAGGCCTTCAGGCAGCTGTCCAGGCTGATGGGCTCGGCCTGGGCCCGGCGGGACTGTTCCACGCTGCAGTGCTCCTCCACTATCTACAGGGGGAGCAGTTTGTCAGATAAAGAAAACATCCATTTCAGAGGAATGTAGGATATCTTTGGATGACAGATTATAAATCACTGTTTAGACAAAGTTAAGATAAAATACTGCCTGACACTTAACCTACACCTAAACCTAACCTTTTTCAAACCTCCATCTTTTTAATGGCTCAATATAGAGCCATCTTGAGATGAGGAAATTCCCATGCTACTTGAAACACATGTACGTATCTTCATGAGACAGCTTTTCTTTTTCCTGATAAAAGTAGAATCGGGACAAAGTAATGCAATTCACCCTCTTTTGCGAGTAAGACCAACTCTTGACACTTTTTCCCGGTAAGTTATTGACCTCTTTGTGCACAAAGTAGCAGCGAGGTAATAACACAGACTTACTCCTCCCAACAGTCATAGGGCTTCACATTCAATGTGTTGTTCAAGTGTTCCATCAGAGTATGCACAGGGCTGGCCAACGCTGCCATTATAATAATATCCAATGAAATTAGCTCGACTTCACATGTCAGGGCACATCTGGTGGCTGACCGAGATAAAAAGAGAAATGCTGAGCCTCGGATCTCACTGGCGGCTGAAGCATAAATCCAGTACCGTCATTCCCGCACGATGACACCATTCTGAGTACGTGTACATTTTCTGAGCTTGAGAAAAAAATGTATGTCATTCAATCCATAAAAAGCACACTGTGGAACATATAAATGGCACATTGACCAGACGCAGACAGCAATGATATAGCGTTATCATCGGAGCGTTGTTATATAATGGCCAATCTTAACTTTGTTTTAAATTAAACTGAGATTTAGATTGTTTTTAATGCATTGAGAAATTGTCTGTAGTAAGTCCATGGTTGAGGATCTCTATCACCTGTCTGGGGCACTTAAGACAAAGAAATGGTGTAAAAGGCCATCCCCTGCTGCTACTTATCATTGATCTACTTTATCTTCTTATCTTTTAATCTTTTATCTGTCACCTGTGACCTGGCCGACTTTGGCCAGACTTTCAAAACTAAGAATGCACACCAAGAATGATAGCAGGTGTCAATGCACACAATCTCTTTCGGTATGGCAGTAGATGGGAAGGTTTATTTAAAGCTACACACCCTCTCCTGGGATGTCTGGTAGCGGAGGTGCAATGCTGTGGGGTCCCAGTCCACGGCGATGTAAGCATTCCCGACAGAGGCCCTGTCGTCTGTGCACTCTATTGCGCAGCCCCGGCAGAACCTTCAAAAAAGACCAACTGTTATTTTGGGCATTAAGTCAAATCATACATTTTTAGCAACAAACAATAACCACTTGGTTTTCTCCTAGCTTTAACCAGACAATGACCCAAAACCCCCTAAACACAATATGAAGCAAGTGCTTTGGGTGGCTTTTGGAGCCACACCTGGTTATGGTAGAGCTTAAGGCGAAATCCCATTTCTACCCCTTACCCCTCCCCCTTACCCCTTCCCCCTTCCCCTTACATTTACATTTAATGTAAAGCAGATCCCCTGAGTTTTGGTTCTTTTTCTGCGCTTGATATAATGGTATTCGATGGCACTGCATGGAGCATCAACGATTTGTGTTTGATCTCTCATTCAAAATACGACCCCCTTTCAATTGAGACACACGGCTTTGACGTATGCAAGCTAAGATCAAATCAAAAACATGGTACATAGTTTCAATGAAAGTGCACAGCAGCACTAGTGCTAACTCAAAAAAGTTAATTTAGTCTAACTTGATAGATTAACTTGTATGTTAATCACTAGTGCATTGGTGCTTTTAAAGACCATGCAAAGAATTAGAAGACATGGGGACATTTCTGCTTTAGATGGCATTGCCTTCAATCGGCTGAATCTGAAACCTTGGCACGGACCAATAGGTTTATAACGACATTAACCACTAAACAAGTCACAACTTCCTAGAGCTCTAAGATAAATTAAACAGTTGTAGGAGGGCAGGTGAAGGATGTCTCACCTGTACCATGGACACCAGGCACAGGAGATGCCGTCCTTGCTGACCACCCGGAGCGTGAAGGGGTACTGGTAGCCCATGCTGTCATCACTTCAGGGCCAAAGATAAGAGAACAGAACAGATGTTATGTGTCATTTTTATATGCTTTATTTTTAAGCCGTATTTTTAACCATCGACCATATCATTCCTGTTGCAACGTAAAGCTAAATGATGAGTAGCATAAAGCAAGAGTTTCTAGTATGAATTCCAACGTAGTTTGGGCAGCTTCTCTTCGTGCATTGTTAATCTTGTCTTTCTGAATTATTTATACCACTCACGTGTGTTTAATTTGAGTACATTGTAGCTCTGGTCAGTTTAGATTTATTCCTTTATTCTATAAAAAGTATTTTTCCAGTAATGGTTGCTTGGTGCCGATTTGTGTGTGGCTGCTGACCAGTCCTGGGCATGGTTGCTGGCCTCCTGTGGGGGCAGCGGGCTGGCTAGCCTGGACACCTGGATCCACACGGCGTCATACAGGTCCTTCCTACTGGTGTGAACGGTGCACGGCACAATGAGTGGCATGCCGAACAGACTGGGCCGGTTCTTCTGAGACGACAGGAAGTACAGCTCTGTCCGCATCTAGAAGGGCACACAAAAGGTTCACACACAAGGACACTATGCTGCACCATGCACTAATGCTATGGACAATATGCAGCTACAAATCATTGTAATTGTTCTATATTTAACATACAAATCAATCAAAAGCTACCGTGCAACTTACGCAATTCACACTCATTGAAAGAACATACAAGCATCAAAGTATGTTTCTATGCGCTATAAAAAACGGATCAATTATTATTATTATTATTATGCTATCGGGTTATCTTGTGAGAGATAATTCCCATAATATCCACTGGCAAAAACAACATTTGAGAGGAAAAGAGTGATTACAATGTGGTGACCCACACAGCATATTTAAAAGCAAATTATATAATTCGTCTCCAATTTCCTTAATCGGCAATTAGCTTTGCCCTGTAGAGGTCTCCACAGAATGGACACAACCTGCACTCACCATCTTCCTGTGCATTGCGATGATGTAGCCAATAAAGGGGCTCTCTTGGAGCAGTGCGATGTGCCCGTTAGGAATCCCGTTGGCTAGGGGAGTCTCTGGACTGCAGGGCACCGGCGTGGTGGGCCTGCTGTTGGCCATGAGGACAGGCTTGCAGCCCACATGCCCGTTAGCTGTTGAGCCATTGGCTATTGGCGTTATCTCTGTAGAGAGACGGTCACACAATTACATACTACATCATTGCTGTGGACTGTTCTTCTTAAAAAAAAGGCAGAACATTTAGCATTTAGCAAAAGGTTAGAATTGGTAAATTTGTAATGTAATTAGTAATAATGTTTAGTAATTATATCCGTAAGCGAGATACATCTCGATCCAATCTGATCTCTGATCAATATGACACGGCTCTTGGTATTGGATCTTTTCACTGATTATACTTTCAAATCCCCTAACTTCTCTGAGCAACCATCTAATGGATGTATCAAGACATCCTGAATGGATGTGAAGGTACTATTACATCTGTTTAGGACAGAAGCACCAGAACCCAAGGCAGAAGTCAAGTCTAGGTTAAAGAAGAATACGATCTTGAATGTGCTGTTGACAATGATTATGATAGCATTGTCAATTATACCTTAAAATGGAATTAATTAAGATTGGTATTCACATATCCTGTATGATTTGTTAGCCGGCCTTCCATTTTCACTACTAGTGATTACTAAATGTAGGTCTCTGGTAGGGCTGTCCCCTTAAAGTCGATGATTCGAATCATCAGTCAGGAAACCTTGCAGTCGACTCAGAGACGACTGCGGGGTTTCCCGCCGTCTTCCTTTATTTTTTTATAATACTGTTAATATAAATTGCAAACTGCGCGTACACATAACACTGCAGGCTTAATATTCACCATTTGCGTCATAGCTCTAATGATAATAATAGAGAGAAGCTTTATTTAGACGCTGTCCGTGTCACTGTGGCAATTGATCATTGTAACTTTGTTTGCTAGAAAGAATCTCGCAGAGGGAAGCGGCTGTCTCTCCTTACATTATTGCTACATTTTCTCTAGGAGCGCAGTCAGTGTGGCGACACAGCGCTGTGTATTCTTTTGAGCTCAATAAATGCAATCAGATCGTGAACACAGGGCTCATATAGTGGATTATCCACTAGCTATGAGCCCCGTGTTCATTATCGGACCGCATTACGGGCAGGAGTCTAATTAAAACCCGACAGGAATAAGTTGGCTACAATTCCGACGAGTTGGATTGACAGAAAATTGTTCAGGTGAGAACGTAATGAGCGCAACGCGCAAGCATATATAAAAGGCCTATAGCCTACCAAAACAGAGTGTTAATAGAAAGAAAACTCCTTTTTTAAACCTCCAAAAAGACCTGCCCCGCACGGCCGCCGAATAGTCGAATCTCTGGACTGAAAAGGCAGATCTGATTCGTCTCAGAAAATTCAGAGTCGGGGACACCCCTAGTCTCTGGTACAAGGGGGCCATAGGCTGCTATGCCCTAAACTAAAGAGACATCTCATCAAGTGCCTGGGTCATTTCTCTGGGTTACATTTTCGTTTGTGAAAGTTCGTTACTTTTAACAAATGTGACAATGACATATGACTTTTCTGATTCAAGCCACTATTACAGTCAATGTATCATTTTGTTTCCATCCCACTGTTTGAGCAACACCTACAAACATGCTCACCTGTGAGTGTAGGGGTGGTGAGAGAGGTTGGAGAGCCAGGAACAGGAATCTCAAAAGCGCACAGAAAGCCGTTGATTGAAAGTCGCACTTTCTGGTTGTCCTGTGGAAAGTTCTGCAAGACAACCAGACACAACAACACAACTCAAGCATATGCAGTCTGTAATAGTGTTTTTTCCACTGCATATTATAGTAGTGTTCTAAACAGTAGTAACAGCATACCATAGTAACCCAAACCACACCCAGATCCCTGTGCCAGGGGATCCCAAAACCATGTTATATTTCATATTCATCTTACAGATTCTATCTGTACAAAGTATCCACTATAAACCTTGTATGTAAGTAAGTCCGAAAAAAGGTGACAGAGCTGTCCTGTTTAGGAGGACATGAGGAAGGGAAATGAGGCATAACCCTTGATTGTTATGATTGCATTCCTGCTACGCATTTCAGCCCGTCATGTTAGTCATTCTCCGGGCTGCATGGGTTGATAGGTTCAGTGGTTGAGAAAGTGGAATCACAAGTGGACACAAAAGCACTGGCTAGCGACATGAATGTCTTGTACAGCATTCTTCCCGAAAAACAGGTAGCAGCCGTTTTCAAAATCCTCATACTGCAATATATACTGTACAGACATATACTGTACTGAGTTGTTTCCTAGTATAGTGGAAGAGTCGGGGGGTGTACCTTAATATTGGAAGTGTGGACCTCAGCCAATAGGATCTGTTCGGGTTTCAGGGTGCACAGTTCGCTCAGCTGCTTCTTGAGCCCTGTGTACTTTTCATCCATATTTAGCCTCAATCCAAAGCGCACAGGGGTGGAACCGTCCAGTTTGATGACTAGATATGGATCAGCACAAGATCATCAGGTTACAAAAAGCTGCTCGTTATGGGAGGATGTATGAACCTCAGCTGTTGAAACATTTCATTGTGAAATAACATGTTTGCATAACCTTTTAATATTTTAATTTAAATTTGTATAGTTCCATAATGTATGAGATAATCGAAAACTGTTGGCCCATAAATATGCCAATATAACGCATGTCAATGTAAAACGATGCCTATAGTCGTCACTTATGGGGAGGTACAAAACATTGGTTGGACCCAAACATCTCCCAATTCTCACCAGTGATCTCCAGGTGCATCGAGCTGTCCATGGGCAGCGGCAGGGACAGGAAGTTGAAGGGGTCGAACCTGGCACTGATGTGGCCACACGTCTTGCACTTCACCTGGGACTTGAGCTGCCCGTGAAACAGGTCCACGACGATGGAGCGATTCCTACGCAGGTGGTTTTCCCATGCCTTAACAAGAGCAAAAGAACAACTAAGAAACGACTCTTGCTCTCCTATGTTTCAGTTAGGTTTCTGTAGGAATATCACTATAAGTGCCAGTTGACCACAACATCTAAACAAGCCAGAAACAGGCAGTCTCGCACCTCTGAGGCCACCTCCCAGTCGGGCCGTCCGTCGCTGTCCTTCAGCTCCACGTAGGGCTTGTCGTGGACACGGTTCAAGTCCTCGTGGAGTCCGTCCAGCAGGAAGGCCAGCAGCTCCTGGGAGTCCTGCTGCTGGAAGCCGTTGAAGCGTGGCGCGTACTTTGCTATAGTCCACTGGAAGTTTTTTTTTGGACGGGGATGTGGGGAAAATAGGGATTGAACAAACACATGCAAGTTAGAAACAAGCGCAATTGACAATTGGGCAGTGACGACACAGTAAGAACAACTATTGAATTACTTGCTTATGACTTGCACCTGACATGCGAGGCATCCACATATAGCCTCAAGGGCTGTAAACCCTGTTGTACTAAAGCTAGCTTTGGCACCACGGATTTCAAATGCGGAAGGCCGGCGCAAACAAGTCTTTCCCTCTACAGTCTTATCGTCATGCAAAAGCTCAGCCTAGTTTGTCAAGCAAAATAGTTGCACATACTGCTGTGTAGGCGTAGTCTAGTCTATGTAAATACTGGGCTGATTATGAAATCATTTACGAAGAAAGAAATTTTGAAACAACAGCAATGAAACTTTATTAGTCTTCCAACTAATAAAATGTTAACAAATGTTGGGCGTTTACAACACATTATTGTGCTGTAGGGATACAATAATATAATTCTGGTTGAAAACTGAAGCATTTCTGTTGGATCTTTTGTTCCATTGCAGTTTTCTAGAAGACCAACAGCTTCCGACAATCTAGACAAACTACTGCCATTCAGTCTCATCCTTATCAGCATGAACTCAACTCCTCATGGCTCATATGCCTGCAAATATGCCTTTTTTGTTATAAAGGGGTGGGGTGCTGCCCACCCTGAGTTTGAGCGGAGCCACGTTCTTCTGCGTCCCACTCCACAGCTCCATGGCCAGGTCTCCGTAACACTTGGCCATATGTCCTCGCATCCCGATGGGATTGGTTCTGGAAGAACGGCACAATGAGGGCTCTGTACAGCTTCACCTCGTCACTGCAATGGCTTGTGATGGCAACAGGTAGGACATGTAAACATATGCACATGTCGTCCTGCCAACTCACACACATACACACACCTGTTGAGCTCATAAAGGTGTCTCCCGGAGATGAAGTAGTCGGTGAGAGGCTTGGTGTTGCTCACACACTGGATACTTGAGTTCATGAAGCATGTGTTGCCAAGGTTACTGAGGCCAGTGGCACCCTTTTCCGTAGGTACTGATGGATAAGTAGGGTTGGGGTAGAACACATTTATTTATTTACATTCTGACTGACCATTTGCATTAACTTTCGTGGTGATGGTGATCAGAAATCCAAAGTGGCTCCTATTGCAAACAAACTGTGAAGATGTATATAACCTATAATGAATAGACAGTGACCTTGGTAGGGCGACGATGTTGCAGCTTACCTTTATGTCTGTCCATCTTACTGCTGTTTGCAATAAAAGACATTTCCTCTGGCCAGCTCATGTCCTTGTTCCTGACTGAGAGGAGAAAATGGGCCAAGTTCCTAATGTGCAACTTTACACCTCACGTTTACAGTTCATTGATATTACACAGATACAGAGCTGCAGTTGAAAAGGTATTCAAGACGAACCCTCAATCACCAAGTGCTGCTCGTCTTGGATCTTCAGACCTTCCAGTGTGTGGTCTTCATCGTCCAGGAGTGTGAGATAGTTCTGGACACAAAGGACGGACCAGGAGGGCATCAGCTTCACCATACTTAATCATGCCAACAACAACTAAATACATATGAAACGTTCTTAATTTGTTTAGTAATAAAAACGTTACGATGGAAATAGTGTTCCCTCCTTTTTGAAATTGTCTTGCTTCAAACTAGATAAAAGCCGGGTATTGATATCATGATTATTACGACACAAGACCAGTGCAGAAGAAAAGTTCTGCCTATTGCTTTTTTGAAGGACAGCCAGCTCATCTCTAAACGATAATCGATATTCCGACGTGTAAGAGTTGCAAATTTCGTCAAATGCGGCAAAACTTTGTGAACAACACTGCAGATAGGGATAGATGACTGGAGACGGGTAGGGAGTTCATGTAGCTACAACAAAAACATGTACCATCGCTAAGCCACGTCACGTTTAGAGTAGTATCAGTCTCTCAGCCTCTCGAGTTAATATGGCAGGTGGTGTTAATAAACCCTGAATTATCTGACAAGAGAATCATCAACTGCTGCAAAGATTACAAAAATGACACACAAGAGGACACAGCGCATAGTACAGCAATGGGAACAAACCTCGCTGTTGTACAGCCAGAGCCTCATGTCCTCCTCCTTGATTCGGAGCCTCTGGGACAGGTAGAGGTGGATGTCTTTGATGGTGGCCATGCGGCTGAAGCAGCCCGTGTAGGCCAACACCCGCTTGAGGGGGGCATTGGGTGAGGGCACATTACCTGCTGGTGTGAACTGGAGGGTTAACACTCACTATTTCATGCCTTGGGGAAAGTGTGTACAAACATATCTACTTAACGTGCAATCTTGAATCTCCAAAGATTTTCATTTAAATTAAAGTCATCGCCGAATGAGGTAACACAGAGGTGATTGAGTCTATGGCCCACTGAGTTAAGCCCTTGAATTAGCAGTATTATGAATGTCACAAACTGGGTGTCGTGGCGACTTTCCCTCCAAACAGAACGGAATAGATCTTTGTTCGAACTAACATAGTACATTGAGTACATCGCCTCAGTTGGAAGTAACATGGTGCAGGATTATGTTGGAACCCTTTAGTATATTTAGAGTGGCTATGGATGTGTAGTGTGCATATTGTAACCAAAATATCACTTGATGGATCATCCCACCAGAGGGGTATGAGATACACTATGTACAATTCAGGTGTGTTGTGTGTATGTTTATGTGGCTACTTTCAGCATACCAATAATCTTGAATGTCAATGCTCATAGAGGAAACAAATCACTGCCATCGGTGTACTGAGTGATATTAATAATCATGTTCCATGATTGAGGATTAGTGATAAGCAAGCAGCAAGAGACAGCCATTTTGAGAAATCAACAGATTTTGATCAGTGAATTCATTAGTGCATTTAGTGAACTGAGTCTGAGTGAATACTGTACACACCAATTCACTCCACATTAAGTTAGACAAAATTAGAAATGAATCAAAACTAGAATTGATTTCAAATCAAATCTTTTAATTTTTCCATCACCGAAGGCTTGCTCTTCAATAGTTCAGACAGTAGTGCCTCTTCAGCAGTTTACTAGTAAAGTATGACTTTGGAGACCATACTGTCATCTATTTTGATACAGTGCTAATTATCAAATACCCTTCCCTTTTCAGATAAACACACACGTGGGGCCTCGGCTCAGTCAGCACATGTGATAGAAAACTATCTCCCAACTAAAATGTGTCTGGGGCTTTGGTGCTTGGGCCAGGGAGCTAGGAGCTGACTGGATTTAGCTGAGCGCTCATAATGCTTGGTGCTGATGTCACATGGGGCTCTGGCTACACATCCCCAATCTAATTACCTAAGCGCTACACTGCTTTATGCTTCGTCATCATCTGTTCTTGATCAGTCGATGGGATCAGTTAGAGGGAAAATACATGGGCGTCGGGGGATAATGCACCGAATACGAGAGCTAGGCATCCATTCCCGTTTCAATTAGTTTATTACAGAATGAATGATAGTCGTTGGCAGAAAGCTTTCCACAGTGATAAAAATGGTATTTGGGAACCGATTAGATTAAAGTACCTCCATTTAGCATGGGCTACATTGAGACGATTGTAAAACAGCCTTAATAATGATGGTGTCACAACTTGTACAGCAGTATTAGTTGTTTTCCTGGTGAGAACCGGAATAAATCTGATTATGACATTAGATTAAACAATATTGAATTGGATAAACTCAAAATATTATGATTGGAGGCCGAAAGTCTCCAGGGTTTGGAATCTGTTCTGAATCACGCCTGTGTGTAAAAAACAACTTTTGAAGAGCAAGTTCTCTGAGGACAGAAAGGGGCAGATGGAAACAATTTTCAGGATAACAGCCAGTGAGGCCATTGGTTTGATTCCATTTGCGAGTCCAAAGCATCACCCTGCTAGTCAATTAGTCCACTCGACAAATTAGAAAGGCAGTATGTAAAGAATAATAGTTTTGTGGCCAGAGAGGGGCTTTGCTCGTCTTGCTGCTGCTTACATTACCTCGAGGAAGCAGTTGGCCTAAATGCTGAGGGTACATTCGCAGGCTGGTCATACCCATGTTGACCCAGATGTTGGACTGGGGAGACCGGGTGGCTGGTTGCTGGCGCAGGAAGAGGAGATATCGGGGGAAGAGCTCCAGCTCTGCCTGGCCCATCTTGCTGTGCTGAATCACCTGCCGGGTGGGGGAAAGTAGAGCCTTGATCAATGGATTGAACTTCATGTGTTAATGTGCCTTATGTGTGTGTTGTCCAACCATGTTTCTAGATAAATATAATTCTGGCATGATTGTATACGACCCATGTTTTATCTCAGTTCAGTACTACAGAATTATCAAATCAGCGAAACCTTGGTACTTGACAAGCCAAGTGAGACCATCGGAAACTGCAGATATCGCAACGAATATCAGTCTGCCCATGGCGGTAATTGATTTCCACTCGTGGGTATGGCCTTCAATTTTCAAAAAAAATTGAGCCTATCAGATTAAATAGTAGGTGACACCCTTGCTCCCTTAATTTTAGCCAAATCTGATGGGAAATAAAGAAAAAACCATCTTCTCCCCTGTGAGCCCATTTCTGTACATCTTGAACCATCGTTATTCAGTCTACCTCAGATAAAACACGTTTTATTGCTCGTTTAATTGCTGCGCTTTCCACGAGCACCATCATGTCTTTTACTTGGCAGACTGCAGCCTCATCATGGATTGGATCTCCCTCCCCCTAGCCCTGATTGGTCGGATCGTTTTTTTTATTTTTGGTACAGACATTCAACGGGCCCGGGGGGCAGCTGGAACGGCAGAGTGTGACAGCACGTGTTCTCGCAAGATCAAGATGGTCCCACGAGGCTAGCAGTTGACACCTGTAGAAGCCCTTTTATCCTTAAAGCTGCTGTAGGTGAGCTCTGAGAGTCAGAGAAAGTGCAGACAAGAGCAAGATTTGAAAATATAGCCCAGAAAACGTTCCCATGCACTCTGCTCCCTCCTAAGGTCACTCCGTCATTGAGAAAAGATGCACTCTCGCTTCATGCACTCACGCACCTGTGGTGGAGCTGTGATCAAGGCTGCGAATTTGATCGACAGGCAAGATGGATTCTCAGAGCAAATCATGGAACAGATGCCATAATTGGCCAGAAATAAGCTAGGAGCGGTCTAACGTCATAATTGGTCTCATACAGAGGCAGGCATGCAGTGCAGTCAAACTGAACTGAGCGTTGCATTTCACTCACCAATAGCTGCCGAGCTGCTATTTCTAAGAAATTAAACTCAAATATTACCTATGGTACTTTTGACTATAAATGAGATAGCATTAGAGCAAAGCTGCTGTGGTTGACAAATAATAAATAGCGTCACCGTCAGTGTCTCTTCATTAAACAGAAATGAAAAAAAAAAGAAAAAGTGATTCACTTCTTCAGTCATAACCTCATGGAAAGAAAGATCATCAAGTAAAATTGCTAACCAAAAGAGTAGCTTCAAGACAGAGCATGTGTGCATGTGTGTGTTTGTGTGTCCTCACCGGTCTCGGCAGGCTCAGGTTGGCCCCGTACCAGTGGTAGAGCGCACGCCACACCGGCTCCGGCACTGTCTCAAAGTCCCTGGTAGCCAGCAGCTGCGGGGCGCTCCGGAGCCGCCCCCCCTCCATGGTCAGGGTGGGAGCCTGGGGGCCGGGGGGTGGGGGAGACACACACGAGATGAGGCCCGCACGTGGGAGTGCGCATGCAGCCGGACAACGTCCGCCTGCTTGAATAACAGATCGAGAGATAGAGAGGGCCCTAATGCTTTTTCACTCGCTCTCCACTCTGTGAGGGATGGGCCAATTATAATCGTCCGCAAATGTTTTTGAGGCTGTGGATTCTGCAGAAGCAGTTCCTTTTACCACTTGAATACGTTTACCACTCAGTTTGGTAGGAGAAATCGAGGAAGCCATTTCAAATAATTGTGTGTGAGTGACACTGGAAAAATCAACAAACATTACCGAATTATTAAAGGCTGGTCCTGGAATCCTCTTGGACCTCCTGATACAATCACTTTAATTGATCCCTTTATAGTAATTGACACCACATTCATGCACGGCATCACCCAGAAACGCTCTGGTCTGCAAGTCATATCCCTACCTTCATGGCGTCAGTGTTGACCAGGGACTGGTTGTCTATGGCCCCTGGCCTCTGGGCTACCAGCTGGGAGGGGAGGTAGCCATTTGGGCCGGAGAAACACTGGTTGTTGTTGTCGGACACGTTGTGCTGACGAGCAAAACAGCTCTCGGTAGCCGAGGGAACCGTCTGGGGGCTGAGGGCTGGTCCAAACACACAAACCGTGTTGTCGTGAGTAAGGTGTGATCATTATGCAGTCGGACGGCAAACGTCGATTGTAACTAGGTGGCAAATGAGAGTGTTTCCCTCACCGGCCTCCGTGGCCTCCGACGCGCTGGACACAGCGTCTGGAGACCGCTCCTCAGAGGGACTGAACGGGGTTCCATGGGCCCCCGCCGCCCCCTCCAGAGAGACAGGGTCCAGCATGGCCGTGGGCATGGGGCTCCGCAGGGAGCTCAGGATGGAGGGCTGCTCCACCACAATGCCCTTCTGCTCCTGGACAAGAGACCAGAGATGTTTTCCCTTGATTTGGAGCAATGATAAGTTCGGCATTAATATTGTCGTCATGAATCAGTATCAGCACTGCCCGTTTCAGCTGGGATAGAATAGTAACAAAAAAGTATATGCTTTTGCTTTGGTCAGATATTAGTAGCCAGTTCATTTGTATACACAAGAGCTGTAACCATTTTTGAACTCATTACATTAAGCTCGCAAATATTTTTTCTCAACAAAATCTTTGAAAATAACTGCTTACAACGGCTGATTTGATCATTAAGTTTACTCTTTGAAAGAGTAAACTTTGTATGTATATTAGAGATGTCAAAAATATTATGGTAAAGGTCAACCTTGCAATCAGCTTGATCCATGTGAAGAACATTTCTACATGACTCCTCTGCATCCTGAAATGACTACTGTTGTTGGAAGCACTTACATATTTAACATAGTCCTTCCACTGCTGCCACCACAGCATGGATATGAGGAACCAGTTCTGGCCCACCTGCAGTCCATGTCGGCTTTCTCTCTCTAGCCAGCCCCTGTGTCACACAAAGAGAACCACAGGCCATGTTTACACCAGAGAATTATTCAACAACCCGTTGATTCATCTAGATTTGAGCTTTATTCCAAACTCATCCTTTCACACAAAAGGGCACAGCGCACTAACTACTGTCTCAGCGTGTTTAGAGATAGGGCAGGTCACAAGATGCATAAGCAGAACTGAATCCATATCACACGTACAAACGGGGTAAATGGGAACATAAAAAAAACATAAGCACTTGTCTTCTGGTCTTATGTGAGTGTATGCACAAACATAACCCAAGTACAACCGTTATCAGGTTGAATGAACCATGCAAGAGCAAAGCAAGGTGAATTCCAAGTTGGCCCAATAATTACTAGAATACCCAGGCCCACCTGGTCTCCCAATACTATTCCTTGCGCCTGCCTATTTAACCTACCATGTCGTAACTTACTAATTTCAAACAAAATTCTAACTTTTGCGATGTTTGTGAAATATGAATGGTATTAATTATGTGATTTTGTGTAATAATATGACTTTGAAACAAGTCGCTGAAAGGTCAGGCACTGCATTGGGAAATGGAACTGTTTTAAAAAACACTATTTAGGTCTGCTTATTCAGGTTCAATTCAGGTCTCTGTTTTGTTCAAATTGGGTGATGGCTCAGTCTTAAATTTAGTTACGATAGTCACGCTACCTTTTGGAAGTACATGTTTTTGGACTAATTAGGTCCTTTGCCTTTGGGCGCATTATGGAGACATTTGTTTTGTGCCAGGTAGTGAAATGATGCACACAGTAGAAAAATGATAGAAACCTGATTATTTGGCCCTCCTCTTCAGGGGTAGCAGGTCTTAGACCCAGGACTATGTGGCATACCTAGGCAGAGGAAGGGAGAGTTTTAAGCAAAAGAATATGGCAAGGTTATCCAGCCTTCTCTATCTGCACAGTGATATGTACTGACCTGGAAGAGCAAGTTGAGGAACTCATTGGCCAGGGAACTCTTAACACTCCAGATTTGGTAGTCCTCTAGGGTCAGGTGGCCTTGCTAGTAATGAGTAAAAAATAAATAAACACACCAAAACAATGAATGCCTTTATAGTATATTAGAGTTTTCGCATGCGCGTTCCGCGCACGCTCAACCTCTATTTGTAATTAAACCTATAGCAATAATGTGGAAACCCCAGTCGATAACGTAACAAATTTCGTTCACCACAAATGACTTAAAAGCAGTGCCAACATTTAATTATTTTTTACCATTCAGTGAACAAAAGGCAACAGGCTGATTATCATTTAAGGGGCCACTCAATGACATACAGAAGCGTCAACAACACGCCCACTGAAGTGGTGTTAGAAATACAGATTTTCTACTCCTCATTCACATATAAGGTAATTTACATTTCCTACAGAGAAAATACTACCTCAGGGTTAGTATTATTCAGGAGATTTTCAGGGTACAAATGTTAAGATATGTTGTTCACACCTCACACATAGCATACACACAAAACATAAGAAAAATAAAACAACTAAAACAGTCCACAGGGGGGATGGGAGGATATCAATATCGCAAGACATTTTGGGAGGCTCAAGGAGGAGAGTAATATTACATTTGAGCAACAAAGTGAAGTCTTGTGGTGGACTCTATAGACATAATTCACCACTGAATTATGTCTATTCATTGACATGTTTTCATTCTGTGTTATAGGGACACTGTCTCTGTTCTGTGTTGATATGCCGGTCGGTGAATTTAACGATTTTTATGTGACAACATGCAACGAACGCCGTAGCATGTTGAGGTGACAAATTGTCTCTTCCCTTATTTTATCCCAATTTCTACAGTCTATAGCTAGAACGTGGGGAGAGTTTGTTGACGGCGGAGCCGTTATGTTTAAAAACACAACGTCTTACCTGCGCGTGTGTATCGATGGGGGAGCCGTTATGTTTAAAAACATAACGTCTTAGCTCGGTGAGTGTGTCGCTGCCTTTGTCTTGACGTACGGTGTGTGTGCACGTGCGTGCGTGTGTTTGTGTGTGTTCACGCGCTTCTGCGTGTGTGTGCGGTGCGTGCTTGCGGTGTATGCATGTGTTTGCGCATGCTGTGTGTGTGTGTGAGCTGCGGTCTGCTTGGCACATGCGCACATGGGTAACTTGTGCGATAGGCCTGCAATTATAGTAGTAATATATCATGTCCAGAGAATGGAGATAAGATTTGATACATCAGTTTTTTTTAAAAGATTTTTGGATTGCAACAATCAAAAAATAAAACAACTAAAACAGTCTGCAGGGGGGATGGGGGGATATCAATATCGCAAGACATTTTGGAAGGCTAAAGGGCGAGAGTAATATTACATTTGAGCAATAATTGCCCCTTACTTTGGTGTTGTCGTGCATCGTGAGAATGCCCTCCACTATGTCCGACACAGAACTGTGCAATTCCTGAAAAGCACAAAACGCATTAAAAAGCATTAAAGCAAAGTTACAATTTTGTAGGAAAGAAAGGTGCCAGAATATTGTACTAGGGCTCAAGCCCCCCTCAA
Source organism: Melanogrammus aeglefinus (assembly GCA_900291075.1). Taxonomy (NCBI): domain Eukaryota; kingdom Metazoa; phylum Chordata; class Actinopteri; order Gadiformes; family Gadidae; genus Melanogrammus; species Melanogrammus aeglefinus. The sequence continues at coordinate 85,043 of OLKM01000102.1, forward strand.
ACCCCAAAGCAAATCCCTTAAAGTCAGCCAGAAAATCACACTGTACATACACTAGAAGTCCACAGTCCAAAAAAAAAGAGAGCTTTCTCCGACTTTGGACACTTTGTTCGTGCTTTATTAAGAGTCAAGAGCTAATTTACAACTACAACCTTCACTGCAAGGACATCTGGTAGGCCATAGAAGCAAAAGAACCAAGAGCTCTCTGGTCAAGTCCTTGAATAAATAATAAAAACTGACCTTTGTTCTTGATATCAACTTGACTAATGCACTCAGTTTCAAAAAGCCCCTTCACTGTGCTCTCGAGCTGCTTGATGAATCGAATTTGATTGCGATTACGATCTGGTTTTCCCTCAATCATACATACCCGAGAATTATATAAAACAATTATAGTAGAACTCAGTCGAACTGTTTTGTGCTCATATGAGCGGAAGCTGTTCGATTTCATTTAAAATAGTATAGGTATAATTGTGACCTCAATCATGATCCAAATAATTCTTATTAATGTTTTTGCCAGGATCAACACTAGTGTAGAGAAAATATTGTTTGATTGATGTTGTATAAAGTAGTAAACAACTACTCATCTTTTTACTGACCTTATAACAATGTGGATATCATTCACAGGCATGTAGGAACATTTTCAATGATCCATCAAGAAGCGTGAGGCAATAAATAGAAGAAACAAACTGCAGTACAAAGCGAGGCATCAAGACTGTGGATTGGACTCACAGGGAGGTTGTCTGTGCGATTGTCCTTCCAAACCTCCAGCAGTGCAACCACCATCTCATGGAGCTCGTCGCGGCACAGCACACCATCACGGTCCACATCGAACACCTTGAAGCAGACTAGCAGAGAGACAGAAAGTAAGCAACGGAGAGACGGACATGGGCAGGACCACGGGCTGGACGATACAATATGTCAACACAAATATATAGACTCTCACGAGATTCAATTGCATTAGTGGAAATTGCAATATGTTGCCAATTACAAGAATCTTTATGTAATTTCAAGCACCAATGGACATGATATCCGTTAGACTCAGTCTACCACTCGGTAATACACTTCATCACTGGGGACAATTTTAGGATGCAACTACTGTATAGTAAAATGGGATGAAACTTTCTGTCTGTCAAAAGAGTAAGGTATTTTATTGAATTTGATGTATTCAAAGAGCAGCCTTACAGAAACTCCCTCTATATTTATGGTATTTGAGTGGTGCAAAAGAAACAAGTTGCCATAACCGTTCTCATGACTGGATAACTCTTAAGAGCCTGTTGTCCTCTATTGAATTGGTTCAATTTGCTTATGTTTTTATTTTCACCATATTTGTCGAACAATGTACAGAGAGAGCTACTATTTGAAAAAAGGCCAGACAAATAAAACAATTGAAGCACAATTGAACAATAAATACAAAAATAAATTATTAAGACCTAAAACACCATATTTAATTGTATTAATAGGCAGAGACAAACTTGACTCTCTGACGGACTGAAAGAAAACATAGCTTACATTTCTGCCTTTCAGCAACAGGTCCCCTGCAGCACGCAGAGAGACCACAGGAGATCTCTTTAAAGTCAATGTGATTGTCCCGGTTCTCGTCAAAAGCATGAAACAGGCCTGCAAAACAACACGACATGCCAAGCAAAGATGCTGTTACTGCAGAGTCGATCACGTAAGGAAAGGCTGATATCATTTTACAACATATTTGTCATATCTTTATGTCAATAATGTCAAAAGCACAATTGCGTGACACGCCTCATGTTAAGCTCTGCCAGTGTCTTCTTGTATACACCCTGTTCAAGATTTCAGCAACCGTAAAAAACTATCACAACTGGTCACACAGCTGAATCCTTGGTCGTTACCTTCACTCAGCGAGCCGTGGATAGGGGGGGAGACTAGCGGAACGAAGGTTTCCAAGTCAAAACGTCCGGTCCTAGACTGTGCTTTCAGTAGCCAGTAGCGCTTCTCCAAGTCGATGATATCAGACTCCTCCACTGCAAGAGGTGAAAGAAACAAGGGTTAACGACATAGTGGTGGTGGTCATGACGATGGACAGGTTTATGGATCAGTTCAGATGGGCTTGTCGCTCCTCCTCCACCGACTGGCCAATTAAATCTAAACGCAAACTGGGAGATGAAATTTGACACACTGAACAAGGTTAAGGGGTTGCACAGCTGATGTGTCAGACATCCATACAAAAGTTGTTAACATGACACCATTCTTGATTTTCATTGAGCCTGTCAAACAGTGTTAATGGGGTGGAAAGGTGTTCCATTATTGGTCCGAGCTTACATTCTCGTGTGTCCAAACTGGGACTTCACTCTATCTAAAAAGATGTAAGGGATTGAAAATCTGTATTTTTATAAACTATAATTGCTGGTATATGTACAGTTCTAGTTAATATTACACAAGTTGTGTAATATTCCTACAGTGTAAACATGTTATCTGGTCAATAGCGTCGTCACCCTTGTGTGCAGCTTAATTAATGCTGGCTCGCTACTATACATTTGGCTGAGTCAATGAGTCGACCTAGAACCATGTGCCAGAGCTAAAGCTAATATAGCATTTGAAGGATCTGCCATGGCCTGTGAACCGGTCATCCTCCTTTCTCCTTTCCCCTTTCTACGGGCTAAACCCACAGCTTTAGCTGATGAGATTATGCAGACAGCACAGTGAGCCTATGGCGCTAGGCCAAACAACAGACACATGAATCAAATGCCAAAAGATGTTCGCATAAAAGGGACCCTGATTTAAACCCTTTTGCTAAGTACAAAGATAGCTTTGTCAAGATTAAAGATCCAGTGACCCCACTGTTTCAGCTGTAAATAGAAAAATGTGTTTTGGGTTTACAGTATTATTATTTGCCAGGGGAGGACAAGAGGAGTGGTTTCATTGAGACTGAATTGTTATCCCCATGGTAACGGCTCACCGCAACTTTGTGTTGTTTTGAACGACTTTACTTAGCTAGCTATCTAGTAGCTTCATTGAGCGATAAGGTAAATTGTACAGTCCCACCTAGTACTTGACTATCAACACTAAAATCCTGCGTTCTGCAGGTGACGTTCATTTCATGAAGTCTTGAGTGCTTTTACGAGGCACTCAGACGTCACGAAAGAACGCCACCTGCGTTAGCAGCAGTGTGGGACACTCTCAAAGTGTTTTGAGTCTAAGGATTTTAACTTCTTTTCTAGTCAGTGTTATTTTAGTAACAGGGATAAAATGGAATAGATATAATAGTAGATTTTACTTGATGCTACCAGCCAAACAATTGGTTATGGCTGATTATTTCAAATGCGACAGCAAGCAGTAGTGATTTGGCAACAAAATTCTGACAACCAACGATGTGTTTCTCTGATAAAGAAATGATACATGTGCTCTATGACTCATATCATGGTAGACCCTCTAAATTGAACAGAGGTATAGCAATACCATTTTACAACACAACTTCAGAATTGTAATCATAATGATTCAAATTTAGATCCTTTGCACACAAAAAAAACACTATATGTAATATACAGAATTATTCACATAATTTTTTCCAGGTAATTCATATATACCTACCCAGAGGTGCAACTCTCTCAGAATGGCAGCAGAGGAACAATACCATTATCCACTGAACATGCTAGGTGAAGTTCGGCCAAGTTCTGGCTGCTACAATAGAAGACTCCTTGTGAGTGCAGCTCTGAGGGAAGCCCAAAGGGTATTCCCTGCACCGTGACATTGTGAAACTGTCCCTCGAATAGTGAAGTATTCTGTGTGTCTGAACCGAGAGAGCAAGTCTACAATCCATCTTCTAAGAAGAGCAATGAAAGAGCATATGTACCGTACACACACCCAGACACTTAAGAGGATAAGCAGAGAACCAAGAGGGCAGATTACAGAAGGTCTCTAGGAGCTTCCCTTACCCCTTCAAAACAGGGGGGAGGGGTAAGGGGAAGGGGGAAGGGGTAGAAATGGGATTGGGCCTTACAAAGGGAAATTCATGTCTAATGGTTGTTTAGACAACTTCATTCTTGTTACACAGGACAAAAATGCTAAATTTACTCATGTAAATGTACATATTTGAAACCCAGCAGGCCATGCAGCTAGATGATAAGGTTTGACCCTTTGATCTGGGGTGATTTCGTTATTCTTTATTAAGTGATCGTGCATTGTGATCTATGCCTTCTTGTGTGAATGTATCCTGAAAAGGGTCACCCTAACAAAGCAGCCCTTTGTTTTTCTATTGGCAAGGTATTGTGAAAGATTTAATAAATCAGTGTATAATCTGATTTATATTGTCTGATCAATCAGCTCTTTAGGAGGTCACATTACATAAAGTGACATTATAAATGTCACTTTAATCAGTCTATTGATTGATTGATTGTCTTTATTTCGAACATGCAAGCAAAACAAGTTTAAATATTAAAAATAAAAAAAAATAAAAAAACACTTTTTACATGTTCGAAAGGGGGTAGGAGGAAGTAAAAAATGTTTTGAATCTTCAGATAATAATTATATTACCATTTTATATGAATTGTGTGTATATGCAGGGGCTGTGTTCGGCCACCTCCCATGTGTTCTCTCGAATACCAATGACAAATGTCTCCAAAGGGAAACAATAAAGGCTAATCTAATCTAATGTGTGACATGGAGCCTGACCACCCATGTGACGGGAGTAGCAAAACAAATGATATTCTGTTGGCATGTTTAAAAAATGAGGAGGGAATTGGTTCTTTAGGGCAGTAGCGTAATATTGACCTTTAGGCCCAATCCCAGTTCTACCCCTAACCCCTCCCCCTTGTTTTGAAGGGGTAAGGGGAAGGGGAATGCCTTCCCCTTACCCCTTCAAAACAGGGGGGAGGGGTAAGGGGAGGGGGGAAGGGGTAGAAATGGGATTGGGCCTTACAAAGGGAAATTCATGTCTAATGGTTGTTTAGACAACTTCATTCTTGTTAATTTGTTGACAAAAAAATAATAATTGAAAAGACTGGATTTAAAGCTATGTATTGTATGTAAAGTGGACACAATAGTCAATATGAATATCTTCTTTGATAAGCATTGTGGAAAATTAATAAATAATGATTACGTTTAAATGTGGAGTCAATAGCTAAAAGAAAAAACGTTTTTAGCATAAGCATCAGCTTTCATTCTGTTTGGAACCCTAATGCTAACCCGAACACATACAACAATCAAAAACAAATCATTACAGCCTCATGTACGAGCATCCATTTCATTAACCTTGTCTAGCTGTTGTCAAGTGCTAAGCTGCTGCTCTAAGTTATTATAAAAAGAGATGTAGCTAGGACAGCTATGCTCGCCTTTCCCGCGAAAGAAATTATCTCCCATTTTAGATACTGAAAGATGAAACAAATGTTGAGCTTTTAATCACTGCTGAGTCAAGGTGTGATGTGATCTTCCAAACTAACTCGCCTAATGCGCTTGCAAAATAAGTTAAATTAAATGTGCTCTCAGAGTGCATTTTCATCCCAATACCAAAATGTATTCTATAAAGACATCTGACTTTGCATACAAAAATAACAGAATTAGCAATATTTTGCATCAATATCATTACATTCTGCCTAACTGGAGTATAATGAATACATTGCAACATTTGCATTTATGTTCGCCCCATCAGATGGCATGGCAATATGTTTGACTATGATGGATACTATTGAAGTATTTGGTTTATACCTGTCCACAATACTTTGCATATGAGGCCATATTTGAATAAAAATATACATGGTCTGTGTTTGTTTGCCTCAATGGCAAATATCAACTAGACCATGTGTTCTCCCACCTGAATAGAACTACAACAGGAGAGTAGAACTAGAAAATGTAGCTAGTGTTCAAACTATCATTAGATATTTGAAATGATATGAAAGCACGATGCCAAGGCAATGCACAGTATGTCTCTGAAAACCAAATCAAGAGAATAAAACCAGCCTCTGGAACCTTTAAGCTTGCTTAAGCTGTATTTTAGAGTGCCAGTCAGGAAGGTACAGGAAGGTACAGTGCAGTTACACACTGTACTGGAATACAGTTCTTTCTTAAGGTAGGGATTGTGAACATTTACCAAGGGTACCAACTGCAATGGAGCTGGAGACACTACACGCCATTGGTACGGGAATCAATTCTTTTTTTAATCAAAAGTGGCAAAGCAACAATTGTCCTCCCTACAATTTGACGCTTGTGTCCGTATCATAATGCTTTGAATACAGTTTGGTCCAGGGTCATCGAGGGATCAAGTGATTCATTCATCCCACATAATACTCAACAGCTCACCCTCACATCCTTCCCTCCCAAAGATTCACTACACTGACCAAATGGAAACACTCAAGACATTTTTACCACCTGATTATCTTAACCAAACACCATTTGTGACCGCATAATCTTCCATTCCCCACTTCCATGCATTTCTGAGATAGACACTATCTCTCGCTCCCTTGACTATCCAGCCAATTGTGTTGGAAGCAGATAACAGAAAAAAACATTTTGTAAACATTTTTTCAATGATGAATTTGAGCCCTAAAAACAATCCCAATATTTTTTTTTTTACTTAATTACCCGGAAATGTGAATTCTGCACTCTGCCTTTGTATTACTGTGTTTGTATTACTGTGTTGTACCTTGAGTTAAAAACACATGTTAAATCTGAAGTTATCAATACACTTTGAAGGTGCATTATCAATGCCCTTTGAAATGGGTTAACGCTGAGGTAAACTTACGGTGCGTGACGCCAGCCAGGGTCTGATAGAAGGTGGGCGTGTCGCTGTCATCTGTGAGAGTAACGCAAACTCCCCCGGAGAGCAGCCACCTGGAGAGTGTGAAGGCCTCCTTGTTCTGCAGGAGCCAGATCCTGAAGCGGTCATAGTTTACCTTCTCCCCCTGGCATAGGATATGAATTAGGGTTAGTTTATCAACAACTGATATGGTTTTCCAATAAATTCAATGAAGAGCTGTTATTTGCCATAAATTTATTTTTGATGCATTAAACTTTATTGATTTGAGAAGCCTATAAGGGGCTTGGATTGAAGAAAGGAGTCATTGAGGAGGCAGGGGTTAGGGCTAAGCTTGGTTGTTAACTGACCTCACTAAAACACTTCCTGAGCGAGGGCGGGACCTCCCCGTCCAGGAGCCGCAGGACTGCCTCCATGTCATCCCTGGCAGCATAGCCACCCTGCTCGCTGGCAAACAGGCTGAAGAGGTCTGCAAACACCCAGATACACACACACTTTTCATTCTTCTTCTCACGCACCCGTGTGTAAAGAGGCTCCAGCGCTAGCAGTCGGGATAACATTAGCAAAACTGAAAAACATCCCAATCATTAATTCAGAGAGAGAGGGAATTGGGATGAACATAACCAACATGCTTAGCCCAACACACAGTCCACATTTTGTCCTCAATAATATACGGTCCACACAGGGATTGTAAGAGGAAAGCCATAAATTAAAGGTTGGGTATGGAATTCTCTTTTTTGGCCATTTTTGAAAAATTGCTTGAAATCCTTATCATAACCCACTTACAGCCACTGAGTTAGAAGTACTGACATTAAAATTAAACAAGTCAATCATCTATGGAACGGGCAGGGCTTTAAAAAACTCCAGCCAATGATTTCCAGAACCACCGAGTGGCATTGAACAGTAAGTACGTCAATCAAACGGTCGTACTGCACTCCCCCTACCCCGCTCCCCACGCGTGACCCCTTCGTGCATGTACTCAAAGCTCATGACCCAGAGCAAGCTTCTGTTTGTTGTTATCCTGCAGTAGCTACTGGAGCTAGCTAACTAGCTAATGGCTCGCTCTCGCGCATCTGTGTTCACGCTCGTGCATGACTGCGCGTCCATGTACTTGGAATGAGTGGAGTCAGAGTCAGCGTTGAAAGAGAGGGGGTAGGACCATTTGAGTTGTGTATTTTCAAAATCTGCTGGCGTTTCGCAAATCCCATACCCAACCTTTAACAATTGAGACAGTGCCACTTGCATTGTTGCCATGATGATAAGAGGATGTGTGGTTTGTTTCTCAGATAATATTAAATTAATTCATTCATTAAATTAATTCTACTGCATTATTTTAGTTCTAAAAAACATTCCATTTCCTCCATCAAAGTGTATTGTGTAGTATACTGGGGAGAAATGTAATGCTGACACCAGCAGTATTCAGAATTGGCTGCTGCTGCTGTCATATATATATATTTATTTATTCTTTCATTATGCACCATTCACGAGTATGTATTGTGACCATAAACACATTCACCATCTTCACTTGTATTCAGCATGTTCCTGCAATAAAGTTGTGTAATTATTTAAACAGGAAGAGACATGATCATAAAGAATACACAACCACAAGCAGTGGACACTTGACACTTACATAAAGGTACTTCCACAAGCCCACTTATTTTATATCACACATGCAAGCTAACTGCTTCCCCGTTGCTCTGTGAAATAGATATATCAGCCTGCTCTGGGACTTACATTTGGCCTTCTCTTCATCTCGCCCTCTGGTCAGAAGCACCAGGCCGACAATCAGATTGTTGAAGTGAAGCCCTTTGGGTGAACCGCCAAATGAGGTATAGATTACCTGAACAAAAACAACAACCATCATGACAATGCCTTCATAGCATTACACTGTGCACGATGAAAATTCTGCTTTAGAATTTTTTTTGAAATCTATATTGATTCTTATATAATTTGTATTTTGTATTGGGGTGTGGTCTCAAGTTCATACTTAAATAGTTGTGATGCATAAAAACATTTCCAAACAAAAAACGTGCATGTTTATTTGAAACACAGTTCTGCATTTACATTTACTATGGTTAAATAATAAGCACTGTCCCTTCTGTATTGTGATAAATATTAGGCTTTATACCAAACCCTAGTCCTGGTTTCAAACAGGCGTGCTGTTTAATGGTAAGAAACTAACAAAAGCTAAATATATTTAGAGTAGACACATGGCTTAAAAGTTGCCTGTCGTAAATTAACTTTTATTTAATGTTCATTGAAGCACATGTAAATGTTGCCAATGACTGCAACAGTTAATGGAGGAAGAAAATAAAGGTTTCCCAGAAGGAAGTGAAAGGGATATGAAAGAATTGCCAACTTAAAAACCTTAAAATCAATCATTAATCATGACACAACCATTTCTTTATGTGACTCCCTATAAACTATTCTATGAATCAATGACAGCAAGGAGTCTCGTTTCTCAGCTGCAAATATCTTTTACATGTGCTCATTGCATGAACTTTGCAGCCCTGGAGTTATTCGTTGGACCTGGGGTGTGTGTTGTATATAACCCAGCACACCAATGGGAAAATAATACAACAAAAAAAAAATCAAGAAATCAAAGTGAAGTGAAATTCCTTGAGCGACAGAATTGGCTAATTGAAAGGTTCATTTCAGAATATGTACCCAGCCCTTGTGACTGCGAGAGCTGATGCACAAATACTTTCAGATCTATATAATTAAGTTAGATTTATATTTTGTATCTTTTGGTGTGCCTTCATGGATCATCTTGGGTCGCTACAAGGAGCATTGCCTACATGGGTAGCCCATGAGTGGGTGGAGCCACCGAGCTGCTCCCCAGATGGATCTTTCAAATCGTATCATAATTATTTGTGGATGCGTGAAGATTTTCGCCAAATGATGCTTAATTTGTTTTCCTAACTAGGGAAATACGGACTACGGGACCGCAGTTGATCAAATTCAATACAGGATTCCGCAGTTAATGAACTTGAGAAGGCAACTTTCAAAGTATTAATTGATGTGTTATTGAACAAAGTAATTTGATTGAATGCTTTGGGCCCCGTGGTTAATGTTAACCATGAACCTTTTTAGTAATAGCCCGTGAGGAGTTACGCAACAAACTTTAGGTAACTAAACGGATCACATTTTGACTTAACATCCATTTTTGACACATTTTGTATCTCAACCTGCATTAGTATGCAGCCATTAATAAACATCATGCACTTGAAATAAAATTACATGTTTAGTGTCATTTATTTAGCTATAGTTATCTCTACTATCCAGTGAAATGAGGAAGTTTCACTGGATAGTACTGTAATTACAGCGCAACAACTTTTTTGACACTTTAACGTAACCTAGCTACTGTTAGCTGGAACATTATTTCACATCATATTATTAATAAGAATAATAATACGTTGGCCATGAACATGAATAGATACATTTAAACTGTAAAATCTATTCAACTTAACTTAAAAAAAATAATCTTGTTCTCCTGTAAACATGGCCACGGGACCTAGGTTTGCTGCAACACTGGTGGTGAGATTTGATATTTGCAGGGTTGTTTTTATTATTGTAAATGTAAAAAATAAATTTTGCATAATTGTCCTCTTTGGGATGTTTCTGGAAACCATGTAATACTGATTCACTGAAAATGTATATTAATTTAAATGTATTTATTATAAAAAATGACAGAAGTTACCATACACTTCCAACGTTTCCAGAGCCTTTCCTGATACCTAATAAGTTATTCACAATGGCACAAAAACGAGTTGTGGATTTTTTGGTAAACCCCTTTCTAAAAATGTTTTTCCGACCCATTCTTGACATTTTCCTTTCCATTGCTTTCATTGACCCTCTCTATGTTGCGCGCTAGTTCTGCACTATTGGTTCAACGCATTCAATAGGGCCGACAGCTCCACAGTGTCATATAATGTCGCCACCATTGCAAAATGTATATATTTTTAATATAGAATATCAGCACCCCCAACTCAAAGCCCCTTCCTGCTGGCCTGCCAGTAAGGTAATGAGTCTTATCCTGCATAGTTTGTCATTCTGCCTGAGTTTAAAAATGCCTTGCTTGCACTGTTGTTTAGTTGATTGTCATGATCTTGTCAGTGATTGACGACCTGTCACTGTTCCAGTTGCTCATCCTTAAAGTGGAGAGAGAAAGCGAACGACGAGAGCTGACCAGAGAGGTGTAATTGCGAGTTCATGACGTTAAATGTCATACATTTGAATACAATTTGGAAGCAACGGCGGCAATCATTCTTTAGCAAGATAGCGGGAACCCTGCAGCACATTGTAAATGTGTTGTGTATTTATGAGCGACCCTGACTACACAGCAAAGCTGCAGACAAGATGGGGCATTGATGCATTAACTTTAAGACCTCAGGTCTATTTGTGGGACTGTCTGGTAGAGAAATACACACAACATCCCTCTGTCCCTCTGTCTGTCCCATTCCCCTCTGCTGTTACAAGCAGCCTCATCTTTTCCTGCCTTATGCCGTTGATTGAATGAGTTTGGATTAATAGTCCCTGGAAACTAGTGATGAGTATGTTTGATTTCACTGCAACCTACCTCAGCTACTTTAGGGGGTACACTGTCACCCAGGACCTCTCTGTAGAAGCATTGCTGGGTCATGTAGTAGGAAAGTCCACTGGTCCTCTTGAAAGCATCCTTCAGCCGCTTCAGTTCCACATCAGTGACTACAATGACATAGGAGAAGGAGGAGAAAGATAAAACAATTTAAAAAAATGCTCTGCTCCTGGACTTTAATTTAAACCCGTGTCTTCAAGTAACAAGTAACTGTTGTTTTCCGTCTCGCTCGGAAGGTGACTTATGACTGAAAGCTGTGGTGATACATCATTTTGTATTTTTCAAGTTCAACAACAGTCAATGGAAAACAAGCAAACCATGAACACACGGATGTTCATGTCACAGGATTTGACAAGAACTTCATTTGAGTCTTTACCTTAACATTTTGTTACTATTTAATCTGCTGTTTGCCCTGGAAGATAAAGACGGCAGCTAACAACTTAGTCAGCCTTGTACTCTGCAGAAAAACAGAACGTGGAAACCTATTGTGTCCTGTGCCCCTATTATTCAAAATGTAAAAAGAAAGAGTTCTGTGTTTGCTTTTTTACATAGAGTTGTCTGTATATATACCTACCAATATGCAACATCCATTTAAAAAATGGATTGCTCCCCAAGTCCCTGCTACCAAGTTATGCACAATGCAGGCTCAGACATTTTATTCACTGCACCCTGTTCGTGTAATGGCCTGACCTGGCCGCTCAATCACTCAAGCACAGGATAAATTAACATTTGTATTTCGTAACCTCAATTTTCCTCAGCCATGTATTTGACTATGCTAGTGCCTGGTTACATATGAACAAACATTCATTGTGAATGCGCACACACGTACACACACAGCATCATCCTGTAAATTGCAGATAGTGTCTCAAACAGTTATTCACAAAACTGTGAATGTTTTTTACAAGAGTAAAGACACAACTGATGAGTTTCATCCCATACAGAACAACATACATCCACTCCATGGCTGTGAGGCAGTCCCCGAAATTGACACACAGCCCCTGGTTGAATGTTGATTAAATGAAGTTTGCTTGATCAAGAAAATACAGATTCAGAATTTGTTAACCGTTACTTAAGGGGAAAATACCGCATCAATAGGAGTTGTTATCATTTTTTCAACACACAAAATTCCTTTGTAGCGTTTTGCCTGAATTGTCAAAAATAATGAAGAACATATAGGCTTTCTAAGGAGCTGAAGGAAGTCAATGAGGATTTCTTGAAATAGGCCTATCTACTGTTGTTCATCAAAGTGCATTTACATTTCTTCAGAAACCTTTTGATCCGCTGAGACAAAATGGAAGCTTTGAGTATTACCAACAATAGGGCAAAGGCAATGTCGGAAGGTTGTGCATTATATTCCATGAAGGCCAGTTAAGAGTTAATAATAAACTAGTAACTTTCATAGCTCACCAGAGATAGGAACAACATCAGCCCAATGCAGCCGTGTTCTCTAACATGCAATAGAAGAGATATTTACTACTTCACGAGGCAACAAAGGGCCAACTACTGATTGTTCACAACTAAGAGCAGCCGGAGAGACATTAAAACATGTTATAACAAGAATTGAACATGTACATGCTCTAGAAACCATAGCACAGGTAAAAACCTTCTGAATTTCAAGCATTTGATAACAACAGTTGTGTATTGTACTATTCAAGCTAGTGGTGTATGTTCGACTCTCTTAAAAAGGTGGCCAGCCACATGGCCTATTGTTGGTATAATAAAACCAACACATACTCGATTAAGAAGTGTTACCCAGCAGCAACCCTATCCACAATCTCTTTTATGTTTCATAGCTGTGGAAAATCAGTTGCGGATCCGCTTCACGACCTTCTAAAGCACAACAACCTAGCATTATTCCTGTTAGGGCTCGGACCTTGAGCAACAATCCTCATGTGTGAACTGTTCGTATTCTGTTTAGATGGCACCATATTATGCATCACAGATGTCAAACAGATATCTAGCAGGCTATTTGGACCAGTCACCGACTGGTCAGGAAGTCGAATTATGCTGTGGTGTGAAAAGTGTTGTTGGAGCAAAAACGAGCTGTTCATAACACCAATGGTTGGGTTTTCTATTACTAACTGCCTCTGTTCAATGCATTTTTTATTTGATAGTGGAGGATGAGAAAAAATAAATAAGTGCATGGTTTGTGGACCAAGAATGTTAAACGACAACTGATGATACAGATTGAGAGAGAAGCATCGCTCAGTCAGTGAGAGAGAAGCGACAATAGGCTTGTCACTTGCAAATATGGTTAGAAATAAATGTGTTAGAAGCAGAAGGATTTATTTCACCTTTTACAGATTGGATGAATGCAACTAATTAAATGTAGGTAGGTACTATATTGATTTAAGCTAAACAGAAAGGTTTTATTGGAAAAAATGTTTTTTTATAATTGGTCATATGACATAATAACATCATGCACACAGCGAATAACCACTGACCATCATGTAGCCATGCAGGATCCATGAAGCGCTCGTTATTTTGAAAAGTTAAGCCAGGCCCAAGTGAGCCATGGGTCAGAGCTTCGACGTCGACATTAAAGTTAATAGACTTCATATGACAACACACCCTTTCGTTTTTGTATGAAAATGGAAAAAGTCTGTGAACCAACCCAGGACATGGGTCATGAGGAAAGAAGCAGCTTTTGCCAACCGATTGTTTACGTTTTACAAAAGGAAATGCTCGTAAGACATTTCAATAGGTCACATCACATGTAAACAATGATCTACATTCTTAGATGTAGCAGTCTAACATTAAAACACAGTGTAACATTTTGGATTCACACCGCTGCAACTCTTTATCCACCACAGCTTGGAATACTATACAACAGCTTGTTTGTTACCTGTTTTGTTTTTTTTAAGTTAGTCAGATGCATCACTTGCCTCTGTGTTACGAGAAGGGTAGAGATAACGATGGCCAAATAGATGACACGAAACAGCTCTACCAGCTTTGATTCTGGAAGCCGCAGTTCAGCTTTCCCAAGCTGATTGTTAACCGATACATAATCGCCAGGTTTAACATTATTCATTAGGGTAAAAAATATAATAAAATGTTTGTGTTTAGTGCTTAACTAACGTTACTGCACTGACACGTCAGTTAGGTGGTCCCCAATACGCCAAGCTATATGCCGTAGGCGACCATAAGCGCTTTTGCTGGTTCAGGCCCTCACTTTAATTTGCGTGGAAATGCATGCATATGTTATTGATTTAGATTTAAATAATCCACCCCGAGTCTCAACAACGGAGATGATATGTTCGAGACCTCTTTGGGTTTCAAAACAGAAAAAGTGGATTGATGCTGGATAGATCATGTATCGTATACACATATTTAACTCAATATAAACGTCCCTTTATGTTACTAAGCAATAAGCCTACAGGTGAGGGATAAATGTATGAAGTGATGACTGTCACAAGCATTTAAGAAACCACCATCTGCGCTTTGAAGCTCCTAGGCTTCAGACCGCAGGGATTCATACGACTTAAGTCTGTCAGTGAGATGACATCTCGAACACATCATAAGAATCAGGGGACGCCTGCTAGCTAATGCAGCTTGTGTTGTTACAGAGCTAACATCACATTAATGTGCATTCAAGGCGCATTTCAAAGCTATCGTTGGCATACTTCGAAAAAGATCTGCATTGCGTGTTTGCTCTTAGTTCAAGCAGAGCCCGTCTCTGTCGTTAGCATATGACTAGCAGGCTAGCTAACGGGGCGAGCTTGGGTAGGCTAACGCAGACGTGATGGATTTAGCTCGTTTGGTCTCTTACCTCTCTTCACCGCCTCGTCGTACGACAGGAAACCTATCCGTGACTCTTTGGCCCCCATACTCCCTTCATTTCATTGTGGTGGGAGGAATATGTAGCCGTTGTTAGCTCTGTCTGAGGAGTGCCTGTTGCCTTATCCGTTTATTGTGAAACCCGTCCTGTGTGCAGTGTGTATGTGGTGAACGGGTGAATGTTGTTGCTCCGTGTTCCCAGAGACGGCTCCTCCTCCTCGCCGACGCCTCCACGCTAGGTCACGTGACCCACGCTGAGTCACATGACCTGAGCGGCCTGTCACTGACACCACATACCACCATGACACAAGCAACGAGAGTTGTAAACAAAAGTCAGACGGATATGTTTTTAATTATTATTATAAACTTTTAAGTGGTTTACCTAAATGATAGCAGAAGGTGATGTGTGTGTTAAGTGTGTTGTAATAATCGTTTTAACTCTCAGTTCTAATCGTGTTTGAAACGATACCATTTCGTGTCCACAAACAAGCGCAACAGCAATCTCTAGTGGATTGTGGTTTTGAACCATCTGTGTGTTATAACAAGTTAAACTAAATAATATTATTAACAAGTTAAACAATAAAATAATTCTATAATAATTTTCTCTAAAGCCTTAATTTGCTTCGGGTAGTAGCTTTCATTATGAAAAATATGTATTCGTAGCCCTAATTGCTGACAATTTTCTATAATTCGTTTTTAAGCTGTCGATAACAATGAATAATAATAAATAAATAAAAATAATAATCATAATAATATCCCTTATGTTGCAAGGGCCATGCCTTAATTTGAATCATGTCATAATTTTTGACGTGACAAATTAACGTCATTATTTTTGTTTCGCATTTTTCTATTGCTCTTTTAGAATAACTTGATATCAATTTAGAGCTTTTTGGTTAAGTGTCATCAAAGCCGCCAAATACATTGAAATTAATGGGAGATATTTCGTTTGCTCCAAGCAAGAAAAGTTCCCACGGTTGGTCTGCGGCCATTTTGAACCGCTGCGACGTTGCAGTCTCACGTCCTCTTTTAAACCGACGCGACGAAGCTGTGGGCGTGGTTAGCGCATTGCCTCCCTTTCCTTTATAATACATGTAGGCCTATATTACCATGTGCTTGAAACTACCCTATTAGTTCTGATGTAAGATTAATGATATGCTGATAATTGTGAATTTGGGAATTGCCTTTAACTGGCATGAGCAATTCCATTATTGTTTCTCCCGAATGCGACTGGAACCAGAAACAAAACAGGAGGTGTCATAATCCTAAAGCTCCGAAGGCAGGATGGCAGAATCAACAATGCGCCGACACGTTTTTGTGTACTGGCCGAATATTATCGGTATGAAAAACGACATTTATTCAAATAATTTGTAGATAATATATTTATAAATAATTAAACATATTAATTGTAATCCTTGTGTATTGTGTGCTCTCCTCTAGGATACATTAGGATTGTCCTTATATCTATCTCTTGGGTAGTCTTCAAGAGACCAGCTTTCTTTATTCCGCTGTATTCAATCTCCATACTGCTTGATGGTAATGTTGCGTCTAGTTGTATAAATGTCATCACTATACAAATGAAGAATACTAGTCTATACCTAGATACTGGAGTCCAACTTGTCGACGTCGTATTTTGGCAGATGAAAGACATGGCGATGTTGGTGTTATGTTCTCAGGTGTGGACGGCTGGGTAGCCAGGAGGCTGGAGCAGACGTCCAGGTTTGGGGCTTGGCTGGATGTGGTAGTGGACAATCTAAGCAGGGGAATGCTGTGGAGCATGTTGTTCGAGGTTATACCACCGCCATACAATAAATTCCAACTGCAGTTATAGCATCATGCTTGTGACGCCTGTACTATCATGTAACTTAATAACAAAAGATGGCAATTTAGACAAATAAGAAAAGGCCAGAGATGGTGCTGACTCTGCAAACAGTTGTTAATGTTTAAAACTATTGTTATCTCTATAACATTCTCTCACAACTATCAGTCCTGTATAAGCAATCGCTTACGTCTTACTTGGTCCCTATCTCTGTGTAGTGGGGTTGGTTGGTGACTGCAGTAGAGTGGTGTGTGTTTGTATGTAACCACAGTGCCAGAGGTCCAGACTGGAAAAGCAGCTTCACAACTAGTCCATATTTAGTGAGATCAATCATGGCAAAAGGTAAGGCATTCAAAGTTACTTTTGTATGTTTAACAGATAACCTAAATACAAGCACAAGAAGCAGTTTTGTTTTTCTATGTCTTCAAGGGTTTAAGACCCCTCTGGGCACTTGGGTGATCATTGGAATACACTGCTTACCATTGTGGCTTTATGGTCATCGCTGGGGACTCCTGTCGGCACCCCTAGGCTTGCCCCCCTTGATCCAAACATTAGGGACTCTGGGGTTGACAGCTGGACGGCTGTTGGGCTTCGTGGCAGAGGTAGGGATTCACGTGCTTGGATTTGATACATATATCTTATACTAAGTTATTCCTATGATCGATTATATACAACAAATGAGAATACAGAGAAGCCTCATGAACAGGCTCAGCAACCTCTTCCTGTCCGTTTCCCTCAGCACTGTATGGTAAAGGCGGCCACCTTAACAACAATAGGGCCCCGCCTTGCCTACCAATGTATATAAAAAAATATATAAATTATTATTATTATAAATTATTATGCATTAGCAAAATATAAAACTCTCGTAGGGTAAGGAAACATACTTCCATCAGGTACAAAGAATAAAGATAAATAATGCATTGGTAATGTTCACATTACCAATATTGTTCACAACAATAGTCGTGCCATAAAGCTTTTTGAATGGTATTGAAACGGCAGCGCCCCCACCCCCCCCCCCCCCCCCCCCTACCTTGACAAAGACATTTCCTCGGGGAAACACTGTTATCCATATTATTACATTTGAAATTTGATTTCATAACACCTTTGTGACCTTTCTTATGCCCATCCCCCTTTCCAACTCTCCATCTGTAGGTATGGTGTATATGGGTACATATCAAACATCTCATCGATGACGAGATAGAGAAGAAAAGCTGAAAAGATTGCAAGCAAGCTGTCAACTTATATTACTTATTTACGCTATATATTTATGTTAAAAATATATATATTTTTAATGTTTCTTTGTATGAATTGATGAAAACGGTGTGTATTTACTATGAGCGATGGAAGAAGAAAACTGACCAATGTGTAACCAGTTGTCACATGCCTTGCCAGTAGCCCTTGAGTTTGTGGTCGTGTCTTGTTTTCCATCTGTCTTCCCGCAGGTACCTCCCCTCCTTATATACCTGATTGTATCCAGGTTTATGAATGTCTGCACCCCAGGAATGTCTCAATCTACTTGAGACTTTTTTTTTTCCTTTGGATTTTTTTGTTTTGCTATTTACTACCTCCATCCGCCAGGTAGGGGATGGATGCAACCAGTGTATGTTTTGTTTTACTGTCACAAGCTAGGCCAGTCAGGGTTATTTTCTTTCCAAGGAGCTTAGATAAGTTACGTTCCTTTTGCTCCACCATCGGTCACCTGACCCTTCCCTTTGTTTCCCTCAAATAAATGTCCCTTTTACTTTTCAGTTGTCTCTTCAATGTTTTCCATCTCTGGTTGTTGTATTAGTTGCTTTAGCTTAGACCTTTTAGAATAATGTTTACAAATTTAAATAACTTAATTAAAGCATCTAGTTATGGGTTGGAGTTCAAATGTTACTGCCAAACATGTATGCATTACTATGTGACAAATAACTGCGATAGAGGTATGTAGTTTATTTGTTAAGCTGCGTAGAAGATTTATTGGAAAATGAACAACTGCACGAACCTGTTCCTCAATGGAAATGTATTTGACCGAGGAACAGGGCAGCTTTAATCCACAGGTCTAGTCAGCCCATTGTGGTATATTTTTATGAGGTGTATGTGATCAGTTACTGTGTGTCATAGATTGATGTTCCCGACAAGGAAATTCGGCACAGGTATTCCACTTTTTGGAGAGATCACAGCTTTATTGAACATGTTTCAACTCATCCATCCTTGATGTCAAGCAACTTCAAGTTCCATTTCTCTGAAACTATCTGAACCAACCAACTCATCTAGCACACGATCTACTCCCTTTCATAAACGGCAGTTCAACTTTAGAACAAATAGTATATATTTTTTCTTTCAACATAATTCCCAAACCTACACTTCCGTCTCCCATTCTAATGAGGCTGTCCTTCTAATGTTGGGTCTCATTCAATATTTATCGATCTGTGTGGTGCTGAAGAATATAACAATTAGACATGGACCATTACTTGGGGGGGAAACATTTTGAAATGACACTTCACGGTGCACCATTTTGTGAAAGAAAGTGTTTCTCCTTCCAATGCTTCAATTTGACGATTGAATGGATAACATTCTGGAGAGGGCCACTAGTGGCTGAGTGGAACTTGCCACTGACTTAACTTCCCGCTGATCAAAACACTGCATGGCTGAGTTATTCAAATACAAAGGAATATGGTGGAGTGCTAGATCATGCCAAATAATCTTCTGAGCCACCTCTAGGGCCAAGAGTACAACCTCATCTATAGCAGTGACACAATCGCAAAATGACACATCCAACAGTAGAGTGACAAAGGACAATGATTTCTACCAAGAAGTGACTCGAGGAAGGGGATGCTTTAATTTTTCATTATTTAGAGAGGAAAGAAAAGTGGGATATGTAGGGGAGGCATAACATTTTGAATAATTGGTGAGGAGTGCAGAGGATCGTCTTAATGCACAGGGAGAACATAGGCTGGCCAAGACACGCACAGACACGCAACATTGGTCCCCAGTGCACTGTCCTTGAGGGGTTGAATTATTTAGCACATTGACATAGCACGGGTCCGCCGGCAGAGAACTGACCGCTGGTGTAAGGCTGGTAGTCATCAGTGGAGCACCGAGGCACCCAGGGCTCTGTCTGTATGTTAAGCTTTAAAGACACACTCAAACAATCTCAAGCATCTGTGTACGTCCTACGCACACAGGCGTGGTGACAAATAACTGTGTGTATGCACATGCACACACACACACACACACACACACACACACACACACACACACACACACACACACACACACACACACACACACACACACACACACACACACACACACACACACACACACACACACACACACACACACAAATACACTTGCACAAGCACACGCTCTCATAACACCCCCTTTGAGATTAAATATATTAAGGAGAAGAAAAGGAAGGCCAATGACCTCACCAGGCAACCTGTACACACAATCCTTTCCTCTCCTTACTCCTATCCCTAATTCCCTTGTTTAAAAAAAAAAAAAAGTTAGTCTACAGGAAAGCAAACGACACGCCTACATAATTTCACTTTTAAAGAGCTAGTGAACTTGAACATAAAGATTTTTTTTTAATGCTCGAGAGCTCTAGGAAGGGGGCGGGGCATGTTACGACCGTAGGCTACTTGTTTTTTCGGTCCAGTCTTTGTGTAGATAGCGAGATAGTCAGCAACGTTGTATATCATGCCCCTGTCACCGTGGCGGTATACCGAGAAGCCCGACCCTCACTTGGACGCGAGCATTCCGAGACGGTGCTCGACACATCCACACACACCATGTCGATTTAGTATAGGTGTCTGGGAAGCAAAACCCCCTCTCGGACATCAAAATCAACAGCTTTCCATAACAAGCTCCACAGATCCGCCACACACACACACACACACACACACACACACACACACACACACACCACAACACACACACACACACACACACACACACACACACACACACACACACACACACACACACACACACACACACACACACACACACACACACACACACACACACACACACAGTGGCATAATACAAAAACTGTCAGAGAGGCTAAACAGGTACGTAGTCCCAGGTAGAGCTTCACCCAGCCACCAACACCTGGTCGCCATCGTCCCTTCGTCGAGGAGTTTACTTCAAGGCCCCTCGGCATCATGAAACGACTTACCCCTGCCTTTTAGTGTTTGAGAGGAAGATAGGCTTTACACTCGTTTTCTCTAAAATACAGGCTTATTTTAGCAACATTGAGCAAATGGCATATATTAATTTGTTCCCGAGTCCCGACCATTTAAGAAATACAGTCAGGTCCATAAATATTGGGACATCGACACAATTCTAATCTTTGTGGCTCTATACCCCACCACAATGGATTTGAAATGGGTTAGAAACAAAGAAACAAACAAGATGCGCTTTAACTGCAGACTTTCAGCTTTAATTTGAGGGTATTTACATCCAAATCAGGTGAACGGTGTAGGAATTACAACAGTTTGTATATGTGCCTCCCACTTTTTAAGGGACCAAAAGTAATGGGACAATTGGCTGCTCAGCTGTTCCATGCCTTGGTGTGTGTTATTCCCTCATTATCCCATTTACAAGGAGCAGATAAAAGGTCTAGAGTTCATTTCAAGTGTGCTATTTGCAATTGGAATCTGTTGCGGTCAACTCTCAATATGAGATCCAAAGAGCTGTCACTATCAGTGAAGCAAGCCATCAGTAGGCTCAAAAATCAAAACAAACCCATCAGAGATGGCAAAAACATTAGGTGTGGCTAAATCAACTGTTTGGAACATTCTTAAAAAGAAAAAACGCACCGGTGAGCTCAGCAACACCAAAAGACCCGGAAGACAGCAGAAAACAACTGTGGTGGATGACCAAAGAATTCTTTCCCTGGTGAAGAGAACACCGTTCACAACAGTTGGCCAGATCAAGAACACTCTCCAGGAGGTAGATGAGCCTCAAAAACAGGAAGGCCAGATTAGTTTGCCAAACAACATCTAAAAAAGCCTTCACAGTTCTGGAAAGACATCGTATGGACAGATGAGACAATGATCCACTTGTACCAGAGTAATGGGAAGAGAAGTATGGAGAAGGAAAGGAAATGCTCCTGATCCAAATTATACCACCTCTTCAGTGAAGCATGGTGGTGGTCGTGTCGTGGCGTGGGCATGTATGGCTGCCAATGGAACTGGTTCCCTTGTATTTATTGATGATGTGACTGCTGACAAAAGCAGCAGGATGAATTCTGAAGTGATTCGGGCAATATTATCTGCTCATATTGAGACAAATGTTTCACAACTCATTGATTGATTTGGATGTTAATATCCTCAAATTAAAGCTGAAAGTCTGTAGTTAAAGCACATCTTGTCAGTTTAATTTCAAATCCATTGTGATGGTGTATAGAGCCAAAAACATCAGAATTGTGTCGAAGAATAAACGTATTTTGGATTCACTGGGTCTTTAATAAAGCAATGTCTGTTCTATTCTGAATTCGCAGAGGATTACCTTCCCCAACCCTCTGAATATAATAAAAACATTATTAACAAGCCCTCCAGCCTCGTATGCAACAAAATAGTAACTAAAATACATCAAACCTAAACTTTACCCTTAAGTGCTTGTCTATCCTCTGAGAAAAGCTATGCATAACTCACACACCCGACTGATGTTGCTTCACTGGATTGAAAAAGAAAACAACCAACATTGATGATGAAACTGTCACGTTTTGACGAGGACACATTTAACAAGACGTGTCAGGTTGTGTAATTTGTGGTCCAGGAGGGGGGAGGGGAAGAGGTCTTGGAGGCAGAAAACCCGGTCTGTTTTCCATCTCAATCTCCCCACTTGAAGACACATCTTGTTTCTTCTCTTTGAAAAGGTCTTCAATCTAATCTGTAGTCAGTTATGCCAGTGAACTGATCCAACAATCTAGGCGGTTTGTGTAGAGTGGTCTTGATAAGACATATTCTTAACCAAGCTATGTGGATGTGTAATGGCAACAGTGCTGACACAACCCATCCATCCATCTATCCAGCTCTCTCATAATCATATACACTTCTCCTCAGGGTACCTCCCTAATAAATGTGTGTGAACTCACAAGGGTCCTCTCGGAACTCACATCCTCTTTTCCGTCACCCTCCACCATCCCCGGCTTTAGCCAATAGGTCCTTCTTCCCCATAAATCCCTCACGGAGGGTCCCCAGTGTCTGGGTCCCTCCTTCTTCCCCTTTAATCCCTCACGGGGGGGCCCAGGCCTGGTCGGGTGGGCCCCAGGGTCTGGGCCAAGAGGAAGGTCTGCACCACTTCTTGCGTCTGCTGCGGCGTGGTGTTGACGTCCTCCAAGGCGTCGGCCACGGCAAACTGCCGGTCCCTCAGGCGGTTCCAGTTGGAGAGGATGTTGTGGTACTCAAACACCTTCTCGTAGTTGCCCACCGAGTTGTAGAGCTTGATGAGGCCACGGTAGTCGTACTCCAGGCCGCTGTACCCCTCGCCAAACAGCTTCTTCCCTGCACAACGACATTTTGTTTTGTATTAAGAATCGTCATCCAGGGGCCAACGCAGGTGTTGCTCATCATAATAATAATATATATTTAATTTGTATAGCTTTACATTCATAAATCTCAAAGTGCTAAAATCATATCGTCTACGTCTATCATACAAAACTCATGTTTGTCCCATGAGGACACCTCTGTGAAAAGGGTCCATGGTGGAATCATTATGAATTATAAAAATAACACTGTATTTAGTGCATCTAAAGGAGTTTGTTGTAAAGTGGGTGCCATAAGTAATGTCAGGGACTGAGTGGTCACGAGTGGTCATGCCCGATGAATTGGGGCCAGAGATGGCCTACCGATGGCAATGGAGCGCAGGTAGAGGCGCTCCGCGTCTTCGTACTGGTTCATGTCGTAGTTGTAGAGGGAGGCCAGGTGGCCCACAGACAACGCCACCTCGTAGTCCTCCTGGCCCAGCAGCTGCTCCTTAATCTGAATGGCCTTGATGTGCATCTCCTCTGCCTCCTGTCCAGAGCCAAACGCACAACACTGACATCAGCACCGGAAATGGACCCGTTTCGATCACTACACGTGATCTACTCAACCCATCTGGAATGGATTTGCATCCAGAGGACATGTACTGTTTGTACTTTTTTTTTTTTTCTCTCTCAATACTCCCAGTGTATTCCATCCAGCAGGACTCTGCTACGTCAGCTCAGTGGAAAAAACAATGCTGACTGAACAGAATAACGTTGCTCTTAACTGATTCAGACACCTATACACCATTTTCAAATTTGCGTTTACTGTGTATTCCAATATATGCGCATGCATCCCAGCATTTCTCAAGACTTCGGTGCTAGGTTGGTTAACCATTTTTCTTTGCTCACAGGTTATTTTATTAGTACTAATTACTATTGTGCTTCTGATGCCTCCAAGTTTGCATCCATATTCTTCAGTTTGATTATTGGGAAGTGGTTACTAATTAAAGCTACAGTTCCGCTAATAAGGGAACAGTTCAGCAAGGTTGTATATCCACGCCCTATACACTCAGATACACCCACGCACGCACACTGCATTGACCTTAAATTTCCTCATAGACTGATACAGGCGGCCCAGGTTGCCGTAGTGTTTTGCCGTCTGTACGTTAAACTCCCCAAACGCTTTCTTGGCAAGCTGCAGAGAGGAGAGGTGCAGGTCATGAGCCTCCTGTAGCAGACGTTCCTCCGTCTCTTTATTGTGGCAGTCGATGGCAATCTCCTCCAGGATCAGGGCTGTTTCAGGACAACGGAACAAACAAGCTCTGAGTCATGGCGTCCACAGTCATCTTTGAGACTGTCCAATATGTGAAATATCCCACACAAGCCTAGGGCATGCAGACTTAAAAAAACATTTCTGTATTAAGCAGTACCAAGTTAACTATTCTTTGTTGAAATAAATATACTTTTGTTTTTATTCAGTGAGAAGAAAAGTGACAATGGGAACAAGGGAAATAACAAAACAATAACCACAATAGAAATGCCAAAATAATAACCACAAGAGAAGTGACAAAATAAAAACAATAACCACTAGCATCACCAACAATCTAACCTTGAGAACAGCACCATCTCTTGTGCATCATTGGTCATTGCACATTAACAATATTTTTGATGTTAAACATACAAACATGATATGCCCGATGCCGTCTTTACAGTGGCACAACTTCCTGAATGTGTTCACGGTCTCGGCTTACCTTTGACCCTCTTGGAAGAGGCCAGTAACAGATGGTCCTCAGGCAGAATATGAGTTATGATGTCTATGGCACGTTCTGCATGGAATCTGTAGGAAGAAATGTTCATTTTAAAATGGTGCAAATATAAAATAATTTATTTTTTTTCCTTTGATAAACTTTACAGGGGAGCAAATGGATTTTTCCTTAATATATATATGCTGGAACTGGATTAGGATTGTATAAATCTCAATAGGAATCCTAGACACATTGTAAATCTTCTTGACATACAAAGCACTGCAGGATTTCCATAGACCTCCATTTTCAGATGCATCCGAAACAAACGTCTACTTAATATAATAAGACACATTTTCACTGCAGGAACTAGGAACCTTTGAAGAACTAGGCAAGTTTTAACCGCAGGAACCAGGGTCCAAATAGATTGATGAGGTCACGATTTTACCCCCCAAATTGTCTCTACTGGTTTGGGTAAGAACATCCAAAGTTACAGGAACCTTGGGCGTGCAGCTGGCAGCGCGGAAAATCTGATTGATCGAGTACTGGAAGCTTTTTATTTCAGCCATTTTAACATCTGCACCACAGAGATTGTTTTGTTCACTTCAACTAGCAGTAAATCACACAGTCCTCTTACTGAATCCCATAGTAGTTGACTACATTCATTTTAATAACCGCTATCGGTTTTACGTGTTGATCATTCATTTTGATAGCAGTCGGCACTACAAGCCAATGTTTACCGCCAAACGTGAATATGTATTTGTGCAGTTGTATTGCAACAGTTTAGTTTTCGATACCATCTTCTTCCGAAACAGTATTAGCCTACTTTTATCGAACAGGGAAACAACCTAAAAAATGAACTTCTCCCAAACATGGATGCATTAAGCAATGCACTCCGAATTATATTAATAGCCCTCATCCCCACACTTCCATTCCCTACACTAATTATTATGGATTATGGATTAAAAATTAAACTCCATTATCGAATCCTCATATTCATAGCATATTTTTAAGTTTTTTGAAGTGTCTTAAGTATTTAGAAAAGCGCTATAAAAAAAGTATCAATCATTATTATTAAGTTCAGAGCATAAGCTTGTTTTGACTGGCTTTATGAGATCTCACTGCAATTCTTATTGGTAACACAAAATCGTAACACGAAGTATATCAAACTTTAACATGTCCTTTATTCGTTATGTGCCTGATGTTAAAGTACCTTAATTTGCCTAACCTTCGCGGCTACTTAGACCCTGGTGAAAACGCAGACAATAAGGGGCTGAGGGAACGTTTTGTCCCTTGATATGTAGCTCCTGGGATTAAAAGTTCAGGGTCATTTTGGTGGAAATGCTTTGGACTCGGGCAGCGTCTACAAGGGACCCCATTTCTTATTGAATTAGCCACCAAAGCAGCTATTATTACTACTACTACTACTACTACTACTCACAGAGCATTATCAAATTTCCCAGAGCTGTACTGGTGCACATAGGAGGAGTAGGCAAGGTCCTCGTGGGCTGTGGCAACGTGGATGTTCTTTCCTCCAAATACGGACTGTCGAATGTCGAGCGCCGTCTGTACATAGGTGGACATGGTGAGTGGAAGATAGCATACAAGCGCTAGAGCAATAGAACCATCAAGTGAGCGTTGATGATCGAGTAAACACCACTGTTATGCATACCTGATAAATGGCAACAGATTGGCATATGTTGTCTACATTTAGTAAGTAAAACCCATAATCTAACAGAGTGTCGGAGTACTTGGGATGCTTGTGTCCAAAATGTTCTCTGCAAAAACAAAGCAAAAGCAAATTGGGGTCAGATAGACAAGACAAAGTACCTTAATTAACATTTATTACTGGTGATACCACACGTTACCTTGCTAAAAACACTGCATGCTTAATCAGCTGCTCTGCTTTCCTAAACTCTCGCTTCACCACACAAGCCTAACGGAGACAAAAATTGGGATTTTATTTCACCAGTTGAGAATGTAAATTCATAATGCACATGAACAAAAAAGAACGCATTGCACATGGGTAAGGAAAACTGCTTTAAATGCTGACCAATATTGTGATTTCTTTTTTCAAAAATGTGTTTTTTTTTTACATAAGCCCAACATCAGGTGATTTCTTTACCTTGGATGCTTGTCTGAGAACATCCACCACTACTTTGACAGGCAGCCCTGGCGTTATCTCCTTCATTGCTTCTATACACCATCTATATGCCTAAAAGATAAAAGACAAAGATTAGGTTTTGTGCTGTTGCTATATATACCTGTAGCAACAGGTAAATAGAAACATACCTGCTATATACCTGTTGCTATCCACCACTAAATAATGAGTTATGACCCCTATCCCCCCCCACACACAGAATATAATTTTTAAACTTGTGTATTTGAGAATATGGAAGGTACCCTGCGCATGTATTTGTGTGCTGCGGACATGACAATAAGAATAACATTGAATTATTTCATGCTTCATCTTTAAATAAAATAACCTAGACAAAAAAAACATTAGTACAATATACAATTTGATGTATTCATCAGCCGGTAGACTTCTGAACAAAAGGTATGTGCACATCTTTTATAACACAACCTACCTCATCGTAGTGGCTTTTGGCGAAGAGCAAGGCACAAAGCTCGCCGTACAGTGCTGCCTTGTTGGCCTGATGGCCATGTTTGGCTAGTTTGTCCATATAGGACTGGGCCAGCTTAAAGGTCTCTTCCCCAAGATGGTACTTGCAGTTGCCGTTGCGGACGTGGAGCAACCTGTTAGAAACCGGAGGAATGTGTAGACGGTACAGAAAAAGGTGAGAGGTGTTGCAATATCCGCAGAATGTAATTCAGCAGGGTGATTCAAGTGTTGGACATAGACCACAGAAAAGGTTGAGCAAACTTAGCAAAGAAAAGGCTTTTTTTGTGTGTTTTATACACAAGGCATGGTAAATTGAGAGTTTAGGAAGGCAGAGCAGGTGATTAAGCATGCAGTGTTTGTAGGAAGGTAACTGTAGGAAGGTAACTTGTCATTCCATCACGATTTCGAGTTTTGCTCATTAAGTGGCTGCTGCTTGCCTTTAGAACTTGCAGGTCAAATCAGTGAACCTCTTGCTTCATGTCTACAAACAATGATCAGTACAGATCAAAGCTTTATTTTACACACAGATAAAGCAAGCGCTTGGCTATACTCCAAAGTAAAGCATCGGAGATGATTTTGGTTCCTCATTTAGAAGGACAGAGCAAATCATTGTAGAAAACAATGACTTGGATCCATACCTGACACAGCATTCCACCGCCCGATACCAGTGCAGCACCTCGTTGTGTAGGGTACACAGCTGCAGGCACGACAGAAAGACCTTTTCAGCATCTCCATACCAGCCTGCGTCAGATAAGAAGCCACCTAAAGGGCAAGAGCATTCAATCAGTTACAACATTTAAATGATGAAGCAGCATAGGGATTTCATTTCTAGACTGCCCAATCTGGTTCAACCTGTTCCAAGTCTTAACAGTGTTTAACTAAGCAATATGAGCACCAATCCTGATTGGGTAGCCACCATCTTTTGATATATTGTGACAGCAACTGTTAACCAACCAAATAAAAACATAATCAAAATGTATTCATCTTGAGGGGCAATTCCCTCTCAACCAATTTCTTGGGTCTCCATTCCCGGGAAGACGTGGCCAAAAACTGGAAAAGACTCGAGCTGCGTCCGTGCATTCCCACGCAATATAAACCTAATTTACCTCTCCAACAAGTAGGATGGCCCTGGCTTAGTAACAACTTAACACATTTGCAAAGACCCATGTCAGGATTCAGAGACACGATGCAGGTCTTTTCAGAGCTTCTTGTGTCGGCACTCGATGGTCTACGAGTTCTCGCAGCCTACCAAACGGGATTTCTAAAATGCAAGTGAGTTGTTTGAACGACAGCTAGAACGGCCGCTAACAGACATACACTCTCATTTTGCCTAACCAGAATTTATTGTCACACAGAGAGCTTTTAAAACATTTTAAATGGATGTCCTGGATAACGTTAATTTCCTCAATTCTGTTTCATCGACTTTGTGCTCAAGGCCACAAGTTTGGTTGAATTAAGGATTCCCAGCGACTTTTATATTCCATGACACAGAAGGCGTGTTGGAACGTCAGTATTTGCAAGCACACACAGCTTTTGCAAGTCACTAACCCAATATTATTACAAGACTATGTGTGCTCAATTGAAAATATGTTGAAATAGAAAGATATCCATGCCATAATTATGTTTGGCCTTATGTTTGCCCTTTTCTACCGTGCAGAGATTGCTTGACCAGCGACACATTGCTAAGCTCTCGGGTGACTGCATGTCTCTAATATCCAGTAGACAAATCAGATATTTTGTTCGACTTATTATATTCAATATACTCCTGCTATAATTCACCTCCGAAGATCCTTTATTTCAAGGGATGTTACAATTAAAGTGAAGCAGATACGGTTAATCAAGGAATTGTTACCTAACACAAAGCCAAACTGAATGGCTTTTTCCTTGACATGGGCATCAGACTCTGCAATATAAGAACAGCGGCGACTGAAGGAGCTGGCCAGAACGGAGGCCACCCTCACACCGTGGTCCATCAAGGCCTGGAAACAGTGGTGCAGGAGGTGTCTGGAAGAATGATCAGGCAATGACAGGTTATAAAATATAATACATAATTATTACAAAGTCTGCTGAAATTTTCAACTCCCTTAATCAATCACAATTGCTCTCCCATTCAAAAAATATCAAACGGCTATTGGGAGTTTTGGAACATATTGGTGCGAAACATCATGAATCAAAGTGGAGCATATGTTTATTCTTGTTCATGATTATGCATCAATCCAAGTTAAAAACAAACACCTCATTATCTAATGAAATGGTCCATCTCTCATTAAATCTGTTTGCTATAATTCAAGAGAACAAATACCTTATTGTCCTTTAGCATTTTACTCTTGACTCTAGACTGCACTTGTTCAAGAGGTGGATATTCCAAGTATGACTAGCATTCATATCCTTACTCTGACTTACCTTTTGTCTGAGGCCCGCAGAACTTTGGCAAAGACCTCCAGCTCACAGAACTCCCCTCCCAGCTGGCATAGCCGGCCCTGCTGGTAAAGCTGAAAGAAAGAAAGAAAGAAATTACGAACAAACACGTCACCATGCAAATTCCAGTCCCCCACCAAAAACAGGACCTGGAAATACCATAACTGATGATGACTGATAGAAATATATTATATTTTACTCTTGAATTGTATGGCGTTGTAAGCTGTCTTTGAGTACCTCGAAAAGTGCTGGATAAATAAAAGGAATTAATTATTATATTTGCTTCAAATTTATGGAAATAAATCAATACATGAAAAAACAGAGTAGAAACAAGTGTAGTGACACTAGCACCCATACCACATCTTCATTCAAAGAGGAAAGGGCCGGACAGAAGAATGAAGTTAGGCTGGCTTCTCCCCATAGGTTTAGTAATCATGTGCTATACACATTCGCTCATGAAGCCCTATCCATATTGGATAAGTTTAGCAATGTATCAGTTTCATATGAACTTCAGATAGCAGAGTAATAACTGTAACATAACTGCTGCTTGCTTGGTGTAGGGATATCACTGAATGCTGGGATGAATTATGAGACAAGGGATTTACTAGTCCATTATTGACTTCCACCAGTTCATTAGCTGTCTAATATATTTTAGCTAATCTGTTCCCTGATCGCTGCTAGTGCTAGTATAAGATTGTTTAAAATGGTAAAGTTACTTAATGGTGAAACGCCTGGTCATGTATGGAGATACATAAAATATGTACAGAATATTTTACGACCACCTATCCACTCCAACAGTAGCATACTGACAATTAAAAAATGAGTGTACTTTAAAAAGGCATTAGTATCACTCACACACTGTTAATTACAATTTTGTTATCTTGACAAAATACATTGAAGAGCACGATGGCATCTTTTTTTTCTTACAAGGAATACAAATAAATATCAAAAGATCGCTGCCCATGGTCTACTGAAAATAAGAGTATCTGCAAAATCTTCTGCCAAAAACCATGACAGGAATTGGAACAAGAATTGTAATATTGTTGAATTTGATTGGCATAGTAATCAGAACCAATACAATACGTTAAACCTACCAATGTACGTGTTTTCAGAATGGATCATACTCTCAAATGATGTTTGGTATGATCAATATTTAAATAACATAATACAACATGATGTTGACAAGGTTGCAAACAAATTCGAAGATAATGATGACATACCAGTATTTTGTACAGAAAAAAATAGGCCTACATCAATTATCAGTTTATTTAAGGTCAGTGTTTATATTTATTTAAAACTATTAAGACCACGAAAGAGCAGCAATAACAAAGGAGTTTTTCATTAAATCCCCTTTCCCCCTCAAACATAATATGGTAGCGTGGCCAAATGTACTCGATTTGTTACCCGATTCTCACAAAACAAATAAATCGTTTGTGTGGCTTAAGGGACTGTTTTTGTGAACCGACTTCATTTCTGTCAACAGACTCTTGCACAATTCAATACGCATCGTTTCAATTGTAGAAAAATAAGATGTAAAAAACGAAACAACATGCTAAAAGCCTACGCCATATCATCCAGTCCATCAGAGAGTATTTAAGAATAAAAGCGATTTTAGATCAATTTGTAGATTTGAAATAAAGTAAAGTTAGTATTCTCGATACACCAAAACGTTACAGCCCTAAAGCCCCACAAGTTCTCAAGTATAAAAGACAGTTTGTATGTGACCAAGATGAGAAACGTTTGGCAAGAAAAAGAAAATACATTAATTGACCTGGTAAATTGTCTGTAACAACCCAACGTTAGTTCTGAATGGATGAGAAAGATGCATTTGTGATTAGCTTGAATCTGTATTCTCAACCTGGGGGTCTAACCTTTAAAAACGAGTGTGTCTTTATGCGTTGTGGCGGATGACAAACCCATCTCTGAACTGGCAGACCCAACACATCCCTTTACAGGCGAGGTATCTGACCTGGTAGACCCAACAGATCCCCTTAGAGAGGAGGTCTCTGACCTGGTAGACCCAACAGATCCCTTTAAAGAGGAGGTCCCTGACCTGGCAGACCCAACAGGTCCCCTTAAAGAGGAGGTCTCTGACCTGGCAGACCCAACAGGTCCCCTTAAAGAGGAGGTCTCTGACCTGGTAGACCTAACGTCCCTTTAAAGACAAGGTATCTGATCTGGCAGACCCAACAGATCCCCATGCAGACCTAACAGATCCCTTTAAAACGAGGTCTCTGACCTGGCAAACCTATAAGATCCCTTTAAAGACGAGGTCTTTGACCTGGCAGACATAACAGATCCCATGTAGACCTAACAGATCCCCTGCAGACCTAACAGATCCCTTCAAAAACGAGGTCTCTGACCTGGCAGACCTAACAGATCCCTTTAAAGGCGAGGTCTCTGACCTGGCAGACCAAACAGATCGCATGCAGACCTAAGAGATCCATTTAAAGACCTGACAGATCCCCTGCAGACCTGACCGATCGCTGCAAAGAAGAGGTCTCCCTCGACAACTTTGTCGTTAGCATGTCGCTACACACCTAGCTGCCAGTTAAAGCCAAGCCAAATTGTGCTCAGCGTGGACGCCTTGACAGTGACGTTTGACACCCAGGTTGACGGATCCTACCTTATAGTAGACATCAAACTGTATGTTTTCTGGAAGAGAGCGTATGTCTCTTCTCGATCGCCCGTAGTTATCGACCACGGCCGAGATAGCGGTGTTGTACAGTGTCTCCGGGATCCACTCGAGCTCCACCGCAGCCATGTTGTTTTCCTCTTTCCACCGAGCACCACCTCAGCCTTCCCCAAACTCTCACTACGTTGTTCGCTACCTGGCTGCTATCAAAGCAATCCCCCTGGGACTCCTCGTACAACCGTGGTGGGCTTTCGATCGAGAAGCATGAGCACTGTCACTGAATTACAAAGGAAATCCCGTGGATGCTGTCGATTTTACATGTTTCTCCCCTTCATGGCCGATGTGTCGTCCGCCCGAACTGACGCTCCGCGACTCCGCCGCGACGCCAACCCGACGGGATGACGTGCACCCATATGATGCAGCCACATTTTTAAATAATAGAGGAACGTTTCCTGTTGTAAATCGATGTAATTCCAAGTGGTGATGTCATTACATTTCGGAGACCCGAAGAAGCAGCAAAATAGTTTATTGTTGCTATTCCTCAGTCCTCTGTCTTTTGTTGTCCTTTGTCGTCTTCGACCAAAGATTGGTTTCCTCGTGTGGCACTACACAAGATATATAATTGGGATAAAAAATATATTTGTTTCGTCTTGCTTTAATTATTTATATGTGCATGTTATCATAAAATGGTCCCATGCATCTCCTGTTTCTCTTGTTATATTTACGCCGCCAGGGGGCGGTAAAGAGTCGGTTGGGGTTTCTTTAACGGAGTCTAAAGACGGTCGGTCGGTGTTTACATCTTATTTTCTCCTACCACCAGGGGGCGATAGAGAGTCGGGTGCTGGTACGATCTAATTTTCTCTCATCGCCAGGGGGCGTCGGATCGGTCGGTGTTTAGATCTTTTTTTTCAACGTACACGAAGAAGGAGACGCGTCTGACGTCAACACGCCCGGGCATGCCTACTAAGCTCGAACATAAACAAAGGCTGGACACTAACGGCGCAAAATAACTCAACTTATCCATCTTTGTATCATCATTTATGGTTTCGGCGGCATAAATACAGAGTCTATTTTATTTTAGCGATGGAAACAGCATTATTGATGCGAGTCAGTGTCTTCACCGACCAAGGAGGCAGAAAATACATGGAGGATGTCACCGAGGTCGTAGTGGAGCCCGAGCCGGGGGAGGAGGTGTCGAGGACGGGGGAAAAATACGAAAGTGGGACCACCGGCAGTTATGTGGTCGATGGGGCACACTCACCCAGGACCACGGAGGCAGATATCTACCCACGTATCGAAGCTACGTCGATACAAGTGATAGAAAACGAGAAGGTCGAAACACGTCCGTCTACAGACCAGACACCGGCTGATGCCGGGGACTGTGCGCCTCGCTCGGTCGCCTTCTTCGCCGTTTTCGATGGTCACGGTGGCCGAGAGGCAGCACAGTTCGCCCGAGACAATTTGTGGGAGTTCATAAAGAAACAGCGGGGGTTTTGGTCTAAGTGTGAAGAAGAGGTTTGTTGTGCCATACGGAAGGGATTCGTCGCCTGTCACCATGCCATGTGGAAAAAGCTGCGTGAGTACCCGACGGTTCACCCATGGTTTCTATTAAACCGATTAGATTCTGCATTTGTGTAGTTTGCTGTCAGATTCTGTAGCCCAGGTTCAGCCAGGTAGACACTGAACATCCCCGATTGCATACTAGTGTCCCACAGTATGCCCTGGTGGGCTGCGCAGAAACGCATCCCAACAGAAGGTCTGGTGGTTCTCTCACCTGATGAGATAATTTCTCCTAGTTGCTTAAAGGTTTTATTGCCACGTTTACTTACATGTATAAATATATATTTAGATATGCAGCAAAAGTAAAGTATATCATTTGCAAAAATCTAACGACATTTCGTGCATTGCTGCGCCCAGGCCCAAAATTAACCATATTTACAATTCTTTGACCAGCTGTCATGAACGCTTCAAATAATCCAACATGCCCCGCCATGCTATGTCATTCAAGTTGCAATATAGACGTAGCCTTTATAATTAATACTGGCAATTAGTAGTCCATTCTCAGCACTTATACCCACATTAGTCTTTTCTTCTTGCAATTCTTTAATTTGGTAACTGGGCTAACTACGTAGTAGAAATCTCATCATTTTTTCACAGCCCCCATCATAGAATGCGCACATATGTGTTTTCACCTTGGCTTTATTTTTTTACTTTGGGACCGTAGGCCCAAACCGCAATTTTGCAAATTACATGAACACATATTATTGTTACATGTAATTCTGGTTCTCACAACATGTTTAGATATTATATTAATAATGACATAGTTATAATAATAACAATGTGATACAGCTTGCATACAGCTTACTATTTGGAAAGTTAACATGACTTATTTGCTAATACAAATTGTATTATTAAATGGAAGTATGGGGTCAATTGTTTTTGTTGGAAGTGCAGTCTTTGGTCAATTTCTCCAGGTGTCAAGAGAACAGTAAACAGACTGTTGATGAAAGGGTGTATTTATTTTACCTCTCTGTCTTCATGATAGCTGAATGGCCAAAGACGCTCACAGGGCTCCCCAGTACATCTGGCACCACGGCCAGTGTTGTTGTGATCCGGGGCAACCGTATGTATGTTGCCCATGTTGGGGACTCGGCCGTGGTCCTGGGGGTACAAGACGACTCCAGCGATCAGTTCATCAAAGCAGTAGAAGTCACACAGGATCATAAGCCCGAACTTCCCCGGGAGAGGGAACGGATCGAAGGGCTAGGCGGGAGGTAGGTTGCAGGCCTTCTGGAGATGATGGGATTTTTTGTTTTTCATAGTATAGTGAGTTGTTCATTGTAAAAAAAATGGATACTTAAATGAATGAGTTAAAATTACATTGACTGGTACAACTAGACAGTTATTTAAATCTACAAAACATTGATTATTGACATTACCCAAGACTCTTCTGGCTATTGTCGATGAAACTGTGATGACACCAATCTATCTACTAAACACACACACACACGCACACCCACACAGACTGAGGACAAGTACATTTTTAACTCCCATCCCAGCAACCCTGATGATTAAGGGAGTAAGGGTAAGAGTCTCACAATAGCAGAACAAACCGTTATCTGGCTAAGTAGATAACATTGATGTCACTGTCTCCAGTTTGTCTTCTGGTGATAACTCTGCACTGTCCTCAAGCCCATGCAGACGGAGCTTAATGACAAAAAAGCTGCTCTATTTGACTATCTGCTCAGTCTCCTCAGCCTCACTAAACAAAGTCAGAACAAAATCAAAGTTCTCTAGAAGTATGTATGTATGTATGTATGTATGTATGTATGTATGTATGTATGTATGTATGTATGTATGTATGTATGTATGTATGTATGTATGTATGTATGTATGTATGTATGTATGTATGTATGTATGTATGTATGTATGTATGTATGTATACCTCCCCACATTTTTCCTTTCATGTTTGTCCCACAATAAGCATCATATTGAAATGCACTCTTTTTTTTTCTCCATGTGTTCTTAAACCTAAATGCATCTCGTGTTTATCTTATTATTTTGCTGTTGAGAGTACACTGTAACATCCTGGATGCATTCGGAATGAATGCGCAAACTTTAATTATTTGGCCTGCAAGATCCAGGATGAACCAACCAAGGCCACTGTTTAATCGTTTGGCCTCTGTGTGGTCCTTCCTCAGTGTCATAAAGAAGTCTGGAGTGAACCGGGTAGTGTGGAAGAGGCCCAGGCTGAGCCACAACGGGCCTGTCCGCAGGAGCACCGTCATCGACCAGATTCCCTTCTTGGCAGTGGCGAGGGCTCTAGGTAAGTGGAGGAAAGGCCCACAAAACATTGACACTTCTGCGAAGAAGGTTGTCACCTGGAGGTCAAAAGATCAATAGGTTGTTTGCAGATAACCACACACCAGTGGAGCGAACATGAGATGAGGGAGGAAGCGTTGGTATTACCATAGCATGAGACTCAGACGCGTAGTGACTCAGGCCCACACTATAAAGTAATGTTCCTACAGTCTTCAAACGCTTTCTTTTGAGCTGTATATCTAGTTAAGTAATTTACTATATCCATTGACTTTAGAGCGAGGTAATCTGTAACATTGAGTGACAACTCATTCTTTTGTATTATACAATACGTATATATTCCATATGTTTTGTAATTGGATCTTGGTATCTTTCTTGCCCATTTGGTTGCACACTGTACACACGAACAGAGTACTGTTTCTTGACAGTCTGTATGTCCTGGTACAGGGCTCAACGCTAAGGTTTTTTTTCCACTTGCCCGGTCGGGCCAGTGGGTCTGAATTCTACTTGCCCAAAGTCATTTTTCACTGGCCCCAAATATAAATAGTTTTTTTATTAGTGGTTTTCAAATAACGACAATGATTCAGGTAAATTGTTATATTTGATAACAGGTGGAAAGAAACACATCTGCTCACATCAGTGGCAGAGTCTGCCAGGACACTGAAGAACTTTTTGGCCTTTAGGGTGTGCAAAAATGGTTCCCAAAGGTCATCAAATATGACCATGGCAAACCTTAAAAGAGACAAAATGTGTACCCAGCCCAACCCCGTTCTTCTGTTGAAGAGTAATCACACTGGGGTACACAGTAAATGTTTGTCCGGTCTTCGTGACGTGATAAGCTGTGGTTATCAGCTTTGTGATAACCACATTTGCCTCCGCGTTCTGTTTAGTAAAAAGAACCGGCAAGGCACCAGAGGACGGGTTATCAGCAGCCCGCTTAGCTGCCATGCAAGCAAGATGCTGCTTGCTCTTATCGTGACACTCAAGCATCTGCTTTCTGAAAGATGACGTTCCTTTAAAAAACGAACCGCTTTTATCCGCCGTTGACGGGAACTTAAGGCAAACCTCGCAGAACATAGTTGGTGATTCCTCCACATCCTTGAGTATAACGCAGGGGAACTCCTTCTTCTGGGTGCTTGAAAAGTTTGCTTACGCTTTTAGCTCGTACGCAGCCATCTCCTAGTTCTTCATCCACTGACTGCGGCGGGCCCGCTACCTGCCGGGAGTCTCGCGATCTCGATTTTGATTGGCCGAAGCCACATTCAAATCAAATCAAATAGTATACCAAGCATTACAAGCTTTATCCGACGAGGGCAAGGGGAGGGGGCAACATAATAACTTTATAGACTTAATTTATTTATGTATTTTGCTTCGACTCCTCCACTTGCCCGAACGGGCAAGCGGGTTGTCATAGTTACTTGCCCGACGTGGCGTTTTACTTGCCCCGGGACGTCGGGCAATCCTTATTGTTGAGCCCTGCCTGGTAGCTCGCTCCAGTAATTCATCTGCAATTCCTAAAAGTTAATTTAGAAGTTAACCAATGAAGTAATGTATGTTTTTATATTGTCATAAAATCATGTTCGGGAACAGGCCAAGAACGCGTACTTCTCTCATGTCCCACAACAGGTGATCTCTGGAGCTATGACTTCTACAGTGGTGAATTTGTGGTGTCACCCGAGCCAGACACGTGCGTGGTGACCTTGGACCCTAAAAAGCATCGCTATATTATTCTGGGCAGTGACGGCCTCTGGAATATGGTGCCTCCCCAGGATGCAATCTCCATGTGCCAGGACAACGATGAGGCGATGGTATTAATACACATGTACTCTGACAGCCAAATAGCATCGGACTTGTATCTGCATTGTGTCATGCTCTGCGCTTAAATTAATCTTAATTAATATGGCTTCAAACCAAAAAGCATGTACTTTTTTTTTAATGCAAATTTGGCGGCCTCCTCCTCCCCGATAACAACGTCTCTCCATGGCAGGCTCCATGTGGTGTGTCCAGCGCCCGGCAGCTTGTGAGCCACGCCCTTCTGCGGTGGCGCCAGCGGATGCTCCGTGCAGACAACACCAGCGCCATTGTTATTGCCCTGCAGGAGCCAGGCAGCCCCCAGGACATGCTGCACCATGAGGAGGTGCTGCTGGATCTGGCCCGGGTGTCCCAGACCCCCCCGACCTCTATCTCTCGCTCGGACACACTGATCCTCAGGGTGAGAGGAAGGCAGACGTACATAGAGTTTTGACTGATCCCATTATGTCCCACTCTTATATAATATCTTCTGATTGTTGCCTTTTCAATTGCTGGGAGTTTATAAATGTTTGGTACTTAGGTACCAAAAAGGCACAATCCTATTTATGTTTTTTTATTTACCCCACTGTGGTGTAAATCAAAGCCAAAGAATTGAATGAACCTTTTTAAGCACTTCACAAAAATACATTGGTAGTTATCCGGGATTTAAAAAACACAATGTTTCCTCATCTTAGCAGCCGGTTCCCAAGTTGGACATGGCCCCTGACGTCTGCGAGCTGGTCCCAAGTCTGGAGCGTACTGATGGCCTGCTTGGAAGCAGCAGCAGCAGCCTTTTCAGCATCTTCTCATCCAACCCCTACACCTCCAGCCCTACGTGTAATGAGTCCAACGAACCACCATCGCAGTTGACCGACGAGGGAGAGGCCTTGAGGGAAAGTGCCGCCGGGCCGCCCGGCAGCAAACGGACCACCAACATGCAAGCTACGCCTGACCAGACCGCCAAAAAGGCACGGCACAGGGAGGGGGGCCGGGCAGTGGAGGTCCAGGTCAGCACGGAGAAGGGCCCGAACAACTCATCCAGCATTGCCTGCTCGCTGCTCCAGCAGCACGGCAAAGCCACTGTGTGTGTGTGCTGAGGGGGACTTTTCCCTGCAGCCCTGCAAAACCACACTGAGGAATACACTTCGTATTCACTCAAACCAAGATGAAGTAAAGATGCTGCCTTCCTCACTCCACAACCTTTCTCTATTTTATGTAAAGCGCGGTCTTGTTGACATCATTAGGGGATTTAACTTATATATTACCATGTAGCACCTCTCCTTCACATATTTGACATTTTGGTGGACATCAAGTAAGAGGTTAAAGGGCTCTTTATGGTTCCACGTGCACGCAACGCAAGGGGGTCACGGACCCCTTACGTCCTTGCGGACCCTCCTTGTGTCCACCCCAAGGGCCGGACGTACGCCTCCCAAAAATCGTAACCTTCCGTCGAGGCGACGCAGCAGCAAGGGCTGTGATGTGTCCGCATAATAAAACCCGACGCAGAACCATAAACGTTCACGACTGCGAAGCGTCTGCATGGTCATTGCGTTGCCGGAACGTGAGACAATCAAAAGACCTTAACTCTCTCGTAGACTTTGGTTCTCTTCGTTTGGTCAATAATAATATGAATGTCCAAACTGCCATTTTCTGGAAAAGTGCGCAATTTGAGTGTATCTTTTATTTTTTAATGTTAATGGTTTGTCTTTTTATGCAATTATGCAAAATACTATGAGGTATAATTATCTTCATGTAAATATTCTGTGATATGCTCATTTAAAACAAATGAATATATTTTTATACCTGGTTTTACTTTTACTGTTATGTTTCAAAGTCCTGTTTGATGAACTACGTCACCATAAAGGACATACTTCTACAATGAACTTTGCATAACCCTTTGTGTGTGTGCTCGTATGTGCGTGTGTGCATATGTGCATGCGCAGTACAAGTATTTACCCATTTTACTTGTGAATACTGGATGACATTTTCGTGAACACAATAAGGTGCTGCTATAGTAAGAACCAGTAAGCTAACAAAAGTGTGAAATGATTTACACATATTAAAAAATGCTTACAAATCGCTGTTGAGGGTCAATCGTTTTACTTTGTTTTGCTACAAATTAAATGTTGGAGAAGTTAACTGTTACATACACCCGACCAGAGGCTATTTATCTGAACTTTGACCACGCTTCAACCTGCAGAACTCCACATTCACTTAAAAAGCACAAGAGGCATGCGTCTGTGGCACCTGGATATATATTGATATTGTGTGAAATTCAATTGTTGTTCTGATCATTTGT
Source organism: Melanogrammus aeglefinus (assembly GCA_900291075.1). Classification (NCBI taxonomy): domain Eukaryota; kingdom Metazoa; phylum Chordata; class Actinopteri; order Gadiformes; family Gadidae; genus Melanogrammus; species Melanogrammus aeglefinus. The sequence goes on from OLKM01000102.1 coordinate 125,738, forward strand.
ATTTTTGCTTACAACTTAGTTACCCGAACAGCGTGGGTTCTAGTTTTGTTTGTCATTATGTTAGCTGTTTGTGTATTGATGTGTCGGTTTATTATTCTGTTCAGTTGTTCTCTGCATTTGTGTGTTTTTCTTCAGTTTTCTGCTGAAAGCAATGTACCTGGGATAAGAAAGGAAAAGCAAACAGTTTTAAGTGGATGGGACCAGTAATTTGCTCCTGTAGAATGCTGTCTTTTAAATAAGTGGAGTATTTATTTCTTAAAGTGTACAGAATCAGGGCCTTACCGTCATCAGCAAATTCATTGATCTGATCGACACAGAATATCACAACTGATCATTTAATATTTCCTTTCGGCAGAGCAGAGATTAATGCCAAACACAATTATCTTTCCTAATTCAGAAGATGATGTTAAGTGAGAGCTGTGGATTTTTGATACAACAAAGTGCAATTTTTATCAAGAGAATTTGTAGCATTGTTTGATTTAGCTGAAATCTTGACTTAAGGTGTTAATGTGTTTATGACAGTCTAGATAATTTTGCCTTGCTGTAGTATATCTTAATGATTTTAAGATAAGGTCTACTATTCTTTTTCTATCTAAAAAGTTGTTATATTTGGTTAAACCACTGCTTATCGTGGCAAATGCACTCCATACTCCAATAAGTGCATGTGTACAATTTAAATGTGAATATAATAAACTAATCTGTAAAGAAAATATTGAAATGATTCAATCTATGTATAATAATTGTATGTTTTGGCGCATATATATATATATATATATATATATATATATATATATAGCTACTCTCCAAGAGTAGCCGTTAGGCATCTTTGTTTTAATAAGTGGTTAGGTGCAAAATAACATGCATCACAAATCACATCTTCTATTTTTTCCGGTAACAGATATTTAACAATTCATAATATACACAGCTATATTTCCACCATTGGGCTACCATCGTTATCCCTGGGAATGACCGGAGACTCGCTGATCATGAAGCATGTATAATAACAATAATAATTTATATAATATATCATATAATAACACCGTGTGCCATGAATGAAATGGGCCTGCACTGCGCATGTCAGCGGCTGATTGAACGCCAGGGGGCGCTGCTGCATTCTGATTCCAAATGTCTGGCTAGGCCGATTTTGTTGCTAGAATTGTTATTAAATTGAATCTGCTGTTTGACTTCAACAATGACGTGTATTTGATTATTTCTCTTTATTTCTCTTTATCTTTATTTCTTCTATTTTTGCGAATGTGAGCGAACCGTTGACAGCAGAAAATTAAATAAACGCATGGATGCTGAAGCATGGACGTAACTGTGTTTACCAACGTCATATCCGCTGGGACGCTTCCGTGTATCGAATGGCGGGAAGACTCACCAGCGTTATGATTATATACCCTGAAAACATTGTCTGTAAGGTGGAAAATTACACTGAATTACATGAAAGATGCAACGCAATGTAGTTCGGTTGTCAACTGTTTAGTTATACCCAATCGTATGCACTCGTATCCTTTCAAGGGAGTTGACGTTTGCTAACTTAACGTCAAACTCCCAGCTCAGGTAGGTTACATTTGAAAGTAATGTGTAGGTATTTATAAGGTTTATGTTAATGCATCAAATTACAATGGTTGTCATGTACCGTTGACAGTCACAATAATGTAATAATATTAAACGGCGGCCATTACGTTTATTACGTTCACACCTGTTAAATTGATTTGTTGGTTGGTGTTTTTGCCCTTCACCGTATTGTAGTTCCCTACTTTTGGACAAGACGCAGATAAACATGGCTGCTCCCCCAGTGGAGTACACCATCGGAGGGGTCAAGATTCAGTTTCCCTGCAAAGCTTATCCCTCCCAGCTGGCCATGATGAACTCGGTGAGCCTCAGTCACTTTCAGCTTCACTTGGTCCCCACTTGAAATCAAAAAAAGTGACAAGGAGTGATCAATGTACCATGAGTACGCCACAGGATTGATGACATACTATCAATAGTGTATTAATATGCACTGCTGATGTATTGGTATTATTCCTATGGCATGAGCAGTATATTAATATATTGTCTTCTAAATCTGCAGATTGTTCGAGGGCTTAACCACAGCCAGCACTGTCTACTGGAGAGTCCTACAGGAAGTGGGAAGAGCTTGGCTCTGTTGTGCTCAGCTCTTGCCTGGCAGCAGGCTCAATACGGTAGAGTCCCAAAGAAGTGTAACTTCTCATCCCCTTTCAAAAACAAATTGTCTGTCAGGGTGGTGAGCAGTATGATTAATCCATTGCTTTTTATCAGCATTTGAATAAAAAACAATTTCGTAAAAAAAGCGGAATAAAATATAATGGTATTTGTTTGGAAGGTTAATAATTACTTAAAGTGAAGGTGACTGAAGGTTAATTGTGCGAACTTGCTTGTTGTGACAGCCAAACCTGAACCAGGAGGAAGCCCCCAGGAGGGCAAATGCTGCTCAGAGGAGAAAACGCATGCTGTTTCAAAGGAGTCAGAGGGTGCTACCCCCTGTCAATGTAATTGTCACACTAAGGCTCCCTGTGCCCCAAAACTGCCCAAGCCTAATGTGGTGGACCTCACTCTGTCCCCTGAGAAAGTGGTGGTGCAACATCAATCACCTCAGCAAAGTGGTAAATAATTATCCTTAATTATGTCTGTAGTGGTGCTAACAATGTACACCAAGTATGTCTCTAACATCTTTTTTGACATTTTAATTGTTATATTCACAGCTCTTAATATGTCATTAAAAGAAATGTATATTCAGAACTTTACCCCGATTTTGCCTCCTTGCCAGATACGCTCATTCCCAAAAAGTCGTTTGTCTCGGCTACTCTGCCACAGACGTCTGTCAGCCCGGACTCTGAGAAAGACGACGACTTTCAGTCAGACAGGAAGCGCCTTCGCACTCCATCTTCGGATCAGAAGGTATTATGCTTCTTTTTTATACAAGTATGCAGGTATCATCCTGGCATTTGGAACGCGTTTTCTAACCTCATTGTGACACTCTTTCAGAGCAGTAAAAGGAAGTGCATGAACCGGGGCGTCGTGTTCATCGATGATGACCCAGACGAGGAAGACCTGACACCAGTGAACAGGCGCTGGACCATGGAGGTGAAAAGCCAGGCTGTGTCCACGGAGATCGCCAGTACTGAATTCTATGTAAGTCCTCATGGATTTATTCTTGACGTCTTGGCAAATAATGTATTTTTTTCCACTTTCCAAATCAAAGGAGAGAAAACATACAGTGCCCTCCAATAGTATTGGAACAGTGAGGCCAATTCCTTTATATTTGCTGTAGACTGGAAACATTTGGGTTTGACACCAAAAGATGAATATGAGACAAGAGATACACATTTCAGCTTTTATTTCCAGGTATTTATTTACATCTGGATCCGTTAAATAACTTAGAAGATAGCATTATTTTTAAAGGAACACCACATTTTATGTGAGCAAAAGTATTGGAACAGATAGATTTAAAATAAATTAAAGTAAATAAGACTTAATATTTTGTTGCAAATCCTTTGCTTGCAATAACTGCATCAAGCTTGCGACCCATTGCCATCACCAAACTTGTGCATACTTCTTTTGTGATGCTTTTCCAGGCTTTCACCGCAGTCCCTTTCAGTTGTTGTTTGTTTTGGGGGGTTACTCCCTTCAGTCTCCTCTTTAGCACGTAAAATGTATGCTCTATAGGGTTTAAGTCTGGTGATTGACTTGGCCAGTGTAAACCCTTCTACTTCTTGCCCCTGATGAACTCCTTTGTTGTGTTTGCATTGTGTTTTGGATCATTATCTTGTTGCATGATGAATGATCTTCCAATCAGTTTGGTTGCATTTTTCTTTAAATTGGCAGACAAAATGTTCTTGTAGACTTCTGAGTTCATTTTGCTGTTGCCATCCTGTGTTACATCATCAATGAAGATGAATGAGCCCGTCCCAGAAGAAGCCATGCAAGCCCAAGCCATGACATTGCTTTCACCGCGTTTCACAGATGAGCTTGTATGTTTGGGGTCATGAGCAGATCCTTTCTTTCTCCAAACTTCAGCCTTTCCATCATGGTTAATCTTTGTCTCATCATCAGTCCATTTAACGTTGTCCCAGAATTTTTGAGGCTTGTCTCTGTACTTTTTGGCAAAATCCAGCCTGGCCTTCTTATTCTTTTTGCTAATGAGTGGTTTGCATCTTCTGATGTAGCCTCTGTACTTTTGTTCATGAAGTCTTCTGCGAACAGTAGATACCGGTAATCATACCTTCACTCCTGGCCTCTGGAGGTTGTTGCTGAGGTCAACAACAGTTGTTTTAGGGTCTTTCTTTACAGCTTTCACAATGTTTCTGTCAACTGCTGTTGTTTTCCTTGTTCTACACGTTCAACGTCTGTTACTTAGTACACCAGTGGTTTCTTTCTTCTTCAGGACATTCCAAATGGTTGTACTGGCTATTGCCAATATTTGTGCAATGGCTCTGATGGATTTTCCATCTTCTCTCAGCTTCACAATTGCTTCTTTTTCACCCATAGACAGCTCTCTGGTTTTCATGTTGGTTACACCTCTAACTATAATAATTGCAGTCCGCACAAGCAAAACCCAAATCGGAAATTAAGCATAGACATTCAGCGCTATTTATTGTTTGATCAATGTAATAGGACACACCTGGGCAACAAAACACACCTGTCAGTCACATGTTCCAATAATTTTGCTCCCCTAAAAATGTGGTGTTCCTTTACAAATAATGCTATCTTCTAAGTTATTTAACGGATCCAGATGTTAATACCTGGAAATAAAAGCTGAAATGTGTATCTCTTGTCTCATATTCATCTTTTGGTGTCAAACCCAAATGTTTCCAGTCTACAGCAAATATAAAGGAATTGGCCTCACTGTTCCAATACTATTGGAGGGGACTGTACTTGATAGTCTACTATGAGGTTTGCGAGGGTAAACCAGCCGTACCTTTACCCAAATGTTTACTTTTTCTGGGAAAGGCCTATATCAGGCTGTTGGCTCCCATTTACAATCACCACCTGGTGGCAGTGGAGTCCACTTAATAGTCAGATGGCCCTGATTGAATGAGCTGAAATACAGTGGATGCCTTAAGTGTTTATTAAAAATGCTGCTTTTGTCTCAAATGTATTTCAATTGGTGCCGGTTTTTTTCAAATTGCAGGTGATGGATATTTAGGTACAATAAACAATAAATTGTTTGGCTCTTATGTTATCCTTGATTATAGGGCGCAGCCATCAGCAATGTTTTTCCTTTATGGCGATCCGTCCCCCACAATAGCGTCTGTGGGATTTATTAAAAAGTAAAGCCCTACTTGTTAAGCCTTGGTACCATTTATTTTCGTTTCAGTAATTCTGTAAATCCACTGAAAAGGCATTTCAATGGAACACATTGAATTCACTTATTGGACCTGTTTACGAACTGATCTGCAAATGATAGTTAATAAATTAATAACATTTATGAAGCAGCAGGGGTTTTAAGTATGGTATTGATTTCAAAATGTACCATGTTGATTGTCAGATTTTGCCATATTGTCTCAACATGTAACTTTCTCCCTGAAATGTAGGATTAAGCTTCTGTGATTGGATCTCTCCACGCTAACCAGTGTGATGGGTAAACCTGTAGGCAAGCTCAAAATAAACCAGTCAGAGTGCATCGGGTCACGGCGGGCCGTGAAACGTATCGAGAGCCTGCGGTGGTAAATAATCCATGTCGTTTGGTTACACTACCAAGTAGGCTGCTGAGATCAACACCCTACCCGGAACCCTGTCCCGGCTCAGAGTCAAAGTACACCCATGCGGTTCCCCAAGAATCAGTAATCTCCTACAACAGCATCTTAATGCGGCCACAGGTGTGCCACTTGGATTTGGCAATGTGGGATGGAGGTAGGTGGAAAAAGAGGAGGGCGTGCAGAAGAGTAGAAAAAAGCCATGTCCCTCTCCAGTTTCCGTGAAGCTACCTGAACCTGGCTCCTTTGTCCCCCGAGCGCTGACTGACGGCCTGAATGGGCTTCTTTGAAGCAAGCTCCAGTTTTAATTAAGAGGGTTTGCCTCGCCTGGGCCGCTGATCTGTGAAAGCCACAGGGATAAATATTGAATGGGGTTCACCCACTGGTTACTGCGCCCCAGGGATAGACAGGTGCTTCGGAGGGCAGATATTTGCCAGCCCCCCTATGTGCAATGTGTGCCCATGCATGCGGGGTGCTTGGTGTCATGTCTTCAAAGCTATTGCGTATTGGGAGCCCACCTCGGAGGAATGCATTCCAGGCCCTGGAAGTCTCCGGCATGAGGAGCAAATTGCTGTCCAACAGGAGGTGGCAGCGACACAGAGCCGCACTGAGAGGCTGCAGCCCCTCAACGCCCCTACGCTGGCCTCCCAGAGTGTGAGATTCCCATCTCTCAGGTGTTGGCAGCGGAGTGTAGCAGCAGCTGAGAAGCCCGGGTATCATTACCTGTGAATACTCTGGGGTATTCATTGATACAACTAAACTACCCATTCAAGTAATTAATACATTTTTTTTTTATCTGCAGTTTAAAGTCTTGTACTACCCATGGAATATTGTTATGATAGGGGCACACGTTGGAAACCAACATGTTTTCAACGTTGCGGCAAATGAACGTGTGATTGAGTTGCTCCGCTGTTCTTGGATCGCACGTATTGTGTGACAGAGAAAGTGAAGCTTTCTCACCCTTGGTGTTACCCAAGAACCCGAGTCATCCAGCGCTGAATGAGACGTTGTGTCCTCACTCACAGAGATGGTGCCCCTTCTTGCCCCTATAGCCTAGTTATCTGCATTCCTTTCCAGGGGGGTGTCTGCTCTCGGCCGTGGGGCCAAGCTTGAAACCTTGTTGTGCTGGCATCTCAGGAGGCAGGCGTGTAAAAGGATACCCTTGTGTCAGCTGTTTCCTGCTGCTGGCTCCTGACAAGGGCCTCTATTCATCAGCAGCCCCCCCCTACCCTCGCTCAGGCCCTTCTCTTCCTTCCCCCACCTGCCGATGAATAAGTAATTATTGGCTATCTTGGAGCAGGATATTTGGATGCCTCTATTTAATGTGGCAGCAGCAGGTAAGGTGATCGGGCCCTGGGTCCAGGTTGCGAAGCGTAACTGTTCCAGGGGAGAAAGGTAACATGAACTTGTGTCGGGGGGGGGCCCCCTGTTTGTTTTTCCCATCGGCTCAGAGCTCCTTATCCTCCTTAACTTCTGTGACGCGACTCTGCAAGGGCTCTCGGTGGCCTCTCCGGCAACACACATTGTAATATTTGATGGGCAAACACCCTCTGAGAAAGCGAGCCGCCGGGTAACCAGAGCGCCTCATCTCTCTCCAGAAGCGGCTTTAGAGCAGTACATAGCGTCAGGGCGTGGTGGCTTAAAGGACAGCAAAGACCTGGCACCCATTGTTTTATGGGATCATATTTTTCTCATGGAAATGTAATAATTCCAATGTGACAAATGGATTTGGTAGGCCAGTAACTTATATACTTTTGATTCCCATACCGCTGAGAGGATGTAGGCCGTTAAGATGCTTGGTTTAACACTTTGAACTATGTACCATTGCAATGTGCCAGATTGTAAACGTACACGCTGCAAGAGTTTGGACTGTGGGAAAGAAACCTTGATGTCTGCAAAGGTCCAAATCCTTAAATTTGCCATCAAACTGAGCCACGGAAATTTAAAATAATTTCCATTTATTTTTATTAGCATGACATCAAATATGACCTGACATTAATAATGCAAAATAATGGTTGCCAGATATTGCTCCTTATATTAAGGGAAATTATGTGACTGCATATTGTTTTCACCTTATTTATTTACCACAATTACCAAAGCACATGGAATTCTTTTGGATGATATGACCTCTGAATGAATGCTTATTAATTGTTGTTAGTTGTATGATATAATAATATATAATCTGATGTCTATTCAACGGTAGAGTTGCAGGAGTGGTCACCGTTTGCATTTGATCTTATATTTATTTTGAACGGCCTCACTGTTGTGCAGCATATTACAGCAGATGTGTATAGCTAATTTCTCTCATACAAAATCATTCTACAAAAGGTCACGTCTCTTTTCTAGTGGCAATTACAAACACTTGATAGTGTGTTGTGATTCGTGGAGTCGTGGTATTGCATTGTGCATCAAGTGTACAATACTACGACTGAGAAGCCAGCGATTGGATGATGCATGAGTGTCATTGAACATTCTTGAAGTGAGCCACTTAGAAGGGCTCACCAAACAAGCAGGATCAGTTTCATAAGTGATGCCCTTCACCTGTGAACTGGAAAGAAAGAATCCACCACATGTCATTGGACAGCCAATTATGAAGCAGCTAGATTTACTGGCTCTGAATAACAGGAGGGGCTATCGCCTTTCAGTGCATAGAAAAGTCATTTGACACAGACAGGACTCCCTCTGTATAGATACAAATTCTTTGTGCTTGCCTCTACGTTTTGAGCAGAATGTATACATGGCAGTCTGTCATGGTGTACATAATGGTGATAAATTGATTTTGATCATTTATTTACGACGTGACATAAATAAAGCTAATAAGAACCGCTCAAGGTTGATAATTTCATGTGATTAGAATACTTCTGGTCTATCCCATCTAAAGCATCTTGGGCCTATTTTTAATCCCGTCCATCGCTGCAGTCCCTTTTCAATCCTATTCAGTTGACGGTCTGTCTCCTCTCTTTCTTCCCACCTGCAGTCCCTCCCACACCTGCAGTCCCGCGTGCCTTGCCTCCTGTGCCCGTGCGCCGGCTCGTCGGCCGACCTGAAACGGAAGGAAAAAGAGGCCAAAAAGAAGGTCCCCAAGATATTCTTCGGTACGCGTACGCACAAGCAGATTGCGCAGATCGCCCATGAGCTGAAGCGCACGCTGTACTCCGGCGTTCCCATGACCATCCTGTCCAGCCGGGACCACACCTGTGTGCACCCTGAGGTAGTGCGCCACTCCAACCGCAACGAGCGCTGCAAGGAGCTGCTGGAATCCAAGGATGTGGGTATATACAGTATATTAGTGGTTTGTGGCAATGCATTTGTCATGCATTCTATTGACCCAAAACAAGAGGGTAAAACATTGTTTTGTTCACCAATAGGGTTGTTTTGTAGTTATGACATTCGATACAAGCATTTTAGGGCCAAGTTGGCATTAATGTGTACCGTGGAAGACCTCATGTCAAAAAGAGTTCAACTTGTCCAAGTCGTACTCCCATACCACTTCAGAGCTGTGGAAGCTTACACCTCAAAACAATCTTTGTACATGAATGGGAATCCCCCACAAAGTGGCGGCTGGAACTATACATTTAAAATCCACTTTGACTGACTTACCCCTGGGGTATGTGGTGACTGCCCTGACCCCTCCCCCCCGTCCTATACTGTAAAGAGAACTCCATTCAAAAAACGATGTAACAAAAACCCACAGTTCAAAAGCCATGGCAAGAAAAGCCTCCCAACACTGTAGCCTTGAGGGGAGTTATGCACCGTTATTGTTGCTGGTGATGCTGCCACAATATCCGCAATTGGCCTGACAGGGTCTTTATGACACACTAAGATGTCAAAAGCCTCAGGAAGATCATCGCTTAGGGATCCCCAGACACTTTGGGAACTTTGTCTAACCCCACCTAGTGCTGATACTGTCCAAAAGGTGAGGCGCCTGGTATTATCGGGACAATTAAGCTGTCAGTGAAGGTGTCTGCCGGCTGCGGTGAGCAGTTCAACCTCTAACTCAACTGTTCAAATGAAAGCGCTGGCCCTGCCGTAACCCTCCAAGAGAATGCGTCTCTTCAGTGTTGTGCCTTTTTGTCACTTAAGGGGTTTCTAAACACCTAGTGTCGAGGCACCCACACGCACATGCTCGCTCACTCCATATATTTCTTCAGAATTAGTGTTTGCACGATTGAAGTCCCAAGAGTTGCCATTAATTTATTCTTGGGGGATGTAAAGCGAAGTGTTTACAACAATGGCACTATGGTAATTGAATCCTCCCCATCTTCCCCATTCATCGAACAGACAGGATTCAGGGCTGGTTTTAGTGTCTGAGCATTTGTCCCGACGCACCACTGCAAAATAGGAAACACTGTACAAAGACACTCCCTCCAAATGCTGCCTTACTGCCAGCCTGTCCCACTGGGCTGTGGTGACGGTGTATATCTACAGGGTACTTGGCCCCTGGGGTTAGGGTTGTGTCGGTGCCTGTGTGTTACCTCCAGCTCTGGCATTCATATGCAGTGCATGGACGGGACATGGAGGTTGACAAAAGCAGGCACCTCTGCAGACAGCTTAATTGGGGTTTAGTACGTGAGACTGCAGTGCGGCACACATCCTCCACATAATTCAACAGGCTAGAATGACACGGAGTGCACATAGAGTGACACGAAGGCTCACAACTGCCAACTGTCGTATCAACGTGGGAACTAGAAAGGGGTCAAAGTAATAGAAGAAGTTCATCATATTCTATGAGTAGGTTAATTCTGTTACAGCATAGTGTATAGGGGAGTGGCTATATTAACAATATTAAGAATAACTTTAAAGGAGACATATTTTGTTGTTTTCCTAACAAGTAAACATAATATTTGAGTTCCAGAAAACATGTTTTTGAGGCTGCTGAAATAGCTTTTAGGAAAAAAAAAACACTATTCCCCTTTGTTTCAGTCCCTTCAGAATGCGCTGTTTCTGGTGTCTGTAGCTTTAATGCAAATGAGCTGCTTCCCATTGACCAATGAGCTGTCAGACTGAACCACAGCCTGGAGGAGAAGGGATTGTTGCCGTTTACGGACTCCTGGAGCTCTATATATCATATAATTTAATAATATTATATAAGGGTATTTATATAATATATCTAACATCACGGCCAAAAGCTATGTGTGCCTCGGATGATATTATGAATCATAAAGGCTGCGTCTGACGTCTCTGGTACTTCCACAACAAGTAAAGACGCGTAGTGGGGGATATCTTGGCAATGGTTAAGTTGAGAGGAATTGGGGGGGAATGGAACTTTGGCCTGGAGTCTCTGAAGACCATGAACCGCGACATGGGGGAGAAAGGGACTGTACTCCGGGGGCTGAGCTGCCGGAGTACACCCGCCAGAGCAGCCGGAAAGCTTCGGCCACAGTTCAGCTCCCGGAGTACAGCGCCGGAGCTGCCGGGCTGCGGCCAAAGCATCGGCGGTAGCCCGGCGGGGGTAGCTTGGCGGCAGTCTGGCAGCTCAGCTCCGTGAGTACAATCCCTTTCTCCTCCATGGCTCCTCCTCCGGACTGCCGCTGAAGCTTCGGCGGTAATCCGGCAGAGAAAGGGATTGTACTCCCGGAGCTGCTCGTCCGCTGGTCCACAAAATCTTAGCTATGCTCTGATTGGAGGGGAGTGGGGAAGTGGGAGGCAATATTCAACTGTGCCCCCTACTTTCGCAGGTGGGGGCGCCAAAACTGACTCGCTCGTTTGGTAACTAGGCGGGGTACTTTCAGAAATGCATATCTCACTCAAAAAAATCATGTACAGACTTTTTTCAAAGTTTGTATGCGCTTGGGAGCACCAGAGACCCAAAACAACACCCCAAATCCCAGGAAAAGTGTTGTTTTCATGATAGTTCCCCTTTAATTATAAAGGAAGAAAGAAAATGATGATCATCAAAAAAAATCATTGAGTGAAGCTGCATTAACAACATTGTTCACAATATGACCTCCAGCCCAAATAGAGGTGAGGCTGCCTTTAACCTGAACAGAGGTTTGTGTCTGACTCCCTCAGGGCAAGTCGTGCAGCTTCTACCACAGCGTCCACAGGATGCGGGACCAGGCAGTGCTGCAGGGGGTCCACGGGCTGGACCAGGCCTGGGACGTGGAGGACCTGGTGAGAGTGGGCAAGCGCATCCGCGCCTGCTCCTACTACGCAGCCCGCGAGCTGATGCAGGACGCCCGCATCGTGTTCTGCCCCTACAACTACCTGCTGGACCCGCTCATCAGGGAGAGTGTGAGCTCCGTGTGTTTGTGTTTGTTTGTGTGTTGGTGTTGTTGTTTGTGTTATGTGTGTGTTTTGTAGGGGGTCCATTTCATGGCATACTCTTGCAAGGTGACCTAAGGGGAGCATTTTTGCTGATGCATTGCTCTGCTCAATAATAATAATATAGAATCGATATGAAGTTAGTAATATCTATCAACAAAATACCAATTGCCTAGTATACACAGGGATAGGGTAAGGGGATAACATACGATATTTTGGATACATTTCTGGAAATATTCAGAGAATATTGTGTTTCTGAATTTTTTTCCGCATCACCCTGCACTTTTGTCTGTTTTTTTTGTGAGTTTGAAAACTTTTGGGGGGTACTCCCTCTCTCAGCTCCCCTATTCAGCCATTTTTTAACTCACCTCTGCCTTGCTCTTCCAGATGGAGATCAACCTGGCCGGCCAGATTGTGGTGCTGGACGAAGCCCACAACATCGAAGACTGCGCCAGGGAGACTGCCAGCTACACCTTGGACAACAACCTGTTGAAGATGGCCAGGGACGAGCTGGACGGCATGGTCTCCCACAACATCCGGCAGGCCGAACACATGCCGCTGCGAAACTTCTGCTCTAGCCTCGCAAAGTCAGTGATGAGATGCGCCCTATACTTTGGGATTGTCTTCTGTAATGTGATTCACAGTCCGACTGTGTTTTGGCAGTATAGGAGGAATCGCGGAAATGGCAATAATTCCTGTCTCTCTGACTTCATAGCGTTCACACACTGAGGCATATGGGAGTCTTTGGAAGGTGGGCCGCCGGTCTTCTGTGAGGGTTTCAGTTCGCAATAACAACCACCAGATGCCGTCGTTTCAATTCCATTCACAGAGCTTTATGGCACGGCTATTGTTGTGAACAGTATTACCAATGCATTATTTATCTATATTTTTTGTACCTGATGGAAGTATCTTTTCTTTCCCTACGAGAGTTTTGTACTTTGTTAATGCATAATAATGTAAAAGAAAAAACTTAATTTACACACACACACACACACACACACACACACACACACACACACACACACACACACACACACACACACACACACACACACACACACACACACACACACACACACACACACACACACACACACACGTAGCCCCTATTGTCTATTCTCTACGCTCGGGAAGTTGAATTGTGTCTTCATGTTTTGTTTCCACGGTGCAGCTGGATACATGAGAGCAAGAGCTTGATGTCAGAGAGGGGCTTCGAGACCTCCTGTAAAGTCTGGACTGGCAAGGAGATTGTGGGCATTTTCCATGGCCTTGGCATTACTGCTGCTACCTTTGGAATGCTTCAGGTACGCAGCTTTAACTCTGATCAAATATATCCACAAGCCTTTAATAGTCCTTCCCATATTTCTCTTGCCCTATGTTCCTGTCTCCTGTCCTGTAGTCCATTTATTATCTGTTCTTTTTGCCCCTTCCTCTCAGAAAAACTTGGCAGCAGTGTTGGACAAAGAGGAGCGCGTTGGCATAGTTAATGGCAGGGAGGAGACGGTCACCGTGCCAACCATCAGCGCTGTCCTCAGCTCTGTGCTCAAAAGTCTGTTCATGGTTCTGGACTACCTCTTCAGAGAGAACTCCAGGTCAGCCTAGGTCACGCCATCACGCATTTTGGACCAAGTGGGCTTCCACACACTTGCCACTCCCATTCCCATTCCACGCATAATCAGCCAAAGTCTGCATATTCATGCGTGGGCCGCTTTTTTTTCAAGTATGCCGCACTTTCCCTGCATAAATTGCAGATTTCCGCGCAAAATATGTGGGGCTTGCATGATTTCATAATCCCTGCATTTTCGTTGCAAAAAAGTCACATATTTTAGCAGAAAGTTGAAAAATGTTGCGTTTACTTCACACAAGAGCAGCCATTTCCCCCTGTTGCCATGGGAATGTTATGAAGTGACATAATTACACGACGTGAACGTCATCGAAAAGCTGCATTTTTCGCAAGTTCCCGCATTTTTTAAGAAAACGTTCCGCATAATCAAGGATTTTTGGCCGCAACAATCACAAAAAAAAACAGCATTTTTCTGGAGGGACTGACTTGCAAGTGAATGTCTTCCTTTGTCAAATACCATACCTTGATGAGTTCATTTTATTACTTGGTTCGCACAACCTAAGCCGTCGGATTCCTCACCCTGATGACTGTCGGATAATGCAATAACGCATACACACCACGCATGGCAATAAAAAAACCATGCTTTTTAAATGCATCTATAAATGCTTTAACAGAGGATAATTAAAGCCACTGCCAATCGTTGGGTAACGATATCAAACCCCCGTTCAGGTTTGCCGAGGACTACCGGGTGGTCCTGCAGGAGAACTTCACCTGGACCAACCAGGTCGAGCCTGACATGCCGGACAACAACGGGTTCTTCGCACGGCCGAGGGCCCGGCGGAGACAGAGCGCACGCGTGAAGGCGGCCGTGCTGACGCTGAATTTCTGGTGCCTCAACCCTGCTGTGGTGAGAGGCCTGGCAGAGGAGCCTTTTATATCATTACCTTCAATATACATGTAGCAGTGAAGCGGTCACTTTGGTATGGTCATGGTATGGACATCTCTTTGGCATGTCTCTTCTTGGCTCTTCGCATCGCCTGAACAGACATTTTTCTTGTGAAATGTTGCTTTTGACAGCAGCTGTGTGCCTCTGTGTATGCCCATCTACATGCATGTGTGCATTGTAATCTCCATACATGCATTGGTTCCCACATTCCATACATCCCCCAGATTGGCGTACATTAACTCAACGAAATATATGATGCGTCCACTAATGAGAAACCCGTGACTTATCTCCCCTTCCTCAGTCGTTCTTGGACCTAGGGCAGTCTGTGCGCACTATAGTGCTCACCTCAGGAACCCTCTCCCCCATGGGCTCCTTCTCCTCAGAACTGGGGGTCAAGTTTGCCATCCAGCTGGAAGCCAGCCATGTGATCGGCAAGTCGCAGGTCAGAATTCACCTGGTCGGCCGGGGTCTCGTCCATTGATGCTGCACCTTGTTAATGAGGAACATGGATGAGGATATAGATTGATTTATTGATTGATATATGTAGACACCATAGCTAACACATACGTGTTGTTCGTGTCTTTGTAGCCTCATACATAAACAAAACCAAAAGCGGTTGCCAGATCCTCTGAGGCGTTGCCGGCTAAAAGGTGTCCCTTGTTTTCCCTCCCAGGTGTGGGTTGGTACCATTGGCTCCGGGCCACAAGGCAAGAAGCTTCTGGCCACATTCCAGCACACGGAGACCTTCGCCTTCCAGGACGAGGTGGGCGGCCTGCTGCTCAACATCTGCCACGCCGTGTCAAAGGGAGTGCTCTGCTTCCTGGCGTCCTATAAGGTAGGAACTTAAAATACAGTCAATGCCAGCAAGAGAGAACGTGGTCCCAGTCACAGCACTGTACACAAGGTACTTAAAGTGGAGGTGAAGCCCCTGTTTCAGCTCAAATTCGAACACTATGACGTAACAAAATGAATCTTCCAGGAAGGGGCAGGGAGAGTGGTGGGGCTCCTCATGGTTGCGGCACATGGAAACTTCGTCTTTTCATTGAAGCTAGTACACGTGGTTTAATATGAGCAATCTAATTAATGATGTTGACACGTGGCACACCCAGGCATCGTACTTTCACTGACGAAAACGTGAACCCTCTGTCGTGCGTGGCCGTCAACCTCCCAGAGAGAGGTCCACTCATCCACACACATCCACACACACCGTGGCGTCCATCCATGTCGGTTTCAATTCATCGTCCCAGCAAAAATAGAAGAAGGTGACATCTCCGGCAGAGGCGCACGATTTATACCCATCTTATGAATTATGCTGCTATTTTTGTAAATGTTACAAAATAACATAGCTTACTATGTTAACAATCACAGAAGACATGTTAATACTCATTATAGGTGTTTTAAACCAAAAAAACACATACACGGGTTTAAAGCAAAAAAAAAAATCTCTGCTTTAATGAGTTATGTGTGCTGTAGAGCAGCCAGCTTCATCCGGAAAATGTGTCCCAGCCAATCATAAACCGTAAAGGTTTGTTCACTGCAAAAAAAACAAAAACCTCACTGCTTGTCTTTTTCATGCATCATGTATTCTGGTCCAATTTGATGTGCATTTTCCTTCATATTCCTGCGCTTATGTCTGGTGGCATGACCAGTGGAGTCGATGTTCCCCATAGTGACCACTAAGAGGGGCTAGAGACCATGCATTTGTTTCCAAGCTCATCGCTAGCATTCGGAAAAAAAATCACACAAAGGACTTGCTTGACAGTTTTCATGCAACAGGAACCAATCTGCACTCTTTCCATAGCTTGTGAGCAGGTTGTGGGTGATAATATTGTTAGGAGAGATCATTGCTAAATCAATAGGGCTGCTTGACAGCCCTGGAGCTGCCACCATCCTGCAGGAAGTGTATCCTCTTTCAGTTAATGAGGGCGCGTCTAAGGGCCCAACTGATAGACACTTTGTCCATCCTTTGTTTGTTATGCATTCTTTGGTCATGAATAATTAAATTCCACTCCAGCCTGATTGTCACATCACTTCACAAAGGGGGGCCCACTGGGTTTCACCTTCAGTGTGCGTGTGTCTCTGTGTTACACAGGTTTCATTCTCTCCAGTGTGAGTGGCCCTAATGACGGTGTAGTTGGCCAGCCGCAAACATAGCTTTCACCGAGCCTAGTAAAATACATATCGCTTCCAACATTGACGTGCTTGACGTTTGAATAGAGCAGACGTGTTTCTGGCAGTGTTGGTTTTTTCTCCAATTTACTGTCTTTAAATTGTATTTATTATAATCACTGGTTATTACATTTGTATATATATATTTTTTTAAATATATACATATATGCAATCACATTTATTTATATTTATTTGATGGATCATTTAAGAGTTCTCTATCTCCATTTCACTCTGCTGATGCATTAATATTTAATCCAGAGATGCCTCTTAAAGATGAAGAGAGGAGGGCATATGAGGAGCTGGGGGTATTAATTGGAGACTGGATGCCTTGTTGGTGCCACTAAGTCCCGTGTGTGTGTGTGTGTGTGTGTGTGTGTGTGTGTGTGTGTGTGTGTGTGTGTGTGTGTGTGTGTGTGTGTGTGTGTGTGTGTGTGTGTGTGTGTGTGTGTGTGTGTGTGTGTGTGTGTGCTTCTGTGTGTGCGTGAGAAACCGAGCATGCGTGAGTACACAGCACACTCGTTTGTGCGAGCTTGCTTGTTTGTGACCGTGTATAAAGTGGACGCCAGGAACAACTCGAGACGTCCCTTTTCAATGCAATCCATTTCCACGGCTGGCTTCTACCAGAGACACAGGGAGACCAGCAAGGTCATACTGCTGTCTATCCAGCGTCTCGCTATCTTGCAAGGCTCTCACGAGGACTGCACATGTTGTAACGTCGCTGCAGTAAAATGTTGAATTTGTATATCGAGTATTCATGTATTTTGGTTGTCAAACATATTGTACGGCACAGTTTTAACCTGAAACTAATATCCGTAGCCAATAAGTATTAACCATACATAAGAACATGTATGGTTCAAATTGTTGTGTGCATGAGATGTAATTTGCAATAGTAAGTGTGATTTTCAGTGAAGAGCAACACGCTCTGGGATATCATGCTGGAATGTAGCTCATGATATTGTTGACCAGATAATTAAGGACAAATCGTATTAATTATTGTACTTCGTTGCACAATCCCAGTTTTTTTGCATTACCTCGTTCATCTTCTGGCATTTCAACTGCTACAACATATAGCAAACCTCGCTGGACTGCTGGAGGTCGGGCATGTGTGGTTTTCCGACATAGGGTCTTCTGGTAATGAAGACACACACGGACACGTGTGCAGACACAGCCCGAGTTTTCCCCAGACAGACTGCGGGCGCTGCGGCTTTGTTGCACTTTGGCTTCAACAGCCCCCCCCCGGTTAATGCCCGTTAACCCCCAGCCGCCCAGGCAGTCAGGTCCTCGCCTCGCAGGAAGGGACCCAGCAACACGGCGCACAGGGGAGGAGGGGCACGCTGGGGGGTTACAGAGGTGGACGGTGGCGGGGAGGGGGAGGGAAATACAAGATGCTTTTAAAGGAGATTAAGATAAGGGCTATTAGTGGCGATGTCGCCTGTCTGTCTACGAAGATGCGCCCAGACCGTGCCTTGGGCTGGGGTTTGTCCAGTGGCCAGGGTGGTGGTGGTAGTGGGTGAGCAGCAGTATGGAGGTGTCAATGGCTGGTGTGTGTCAAATCAAAGTCGAAATTTGCATGCAACACACACACACACACACACACACACACACACACACACACACACACACACACACACACACACACACACACACACACACACACACACACACACACACACACACACACACACACACACATATAACACATCTCATACACACATATAACACATCTCATACACACATCTAACTAATCTTATGCACACATATAACACATATCACACACACACACACACGCTCTGAATGGACCCCCTTCAGGGTATCTGAGAGACTATCGTATCAATCACCTAGTAGAAGATCTGCTCATACACTGCTGCTCAGTGTTATCAGCCGAATACATATTATCAATATATCATCGATATAGTGGAGTAAACTCCACTTCCAACCTCTTTCCTTTGTTTTTGAAAATAATACTTTTGGGGAATTTGTTCAATCATAAAATATCGCTGGTCATAGTACAAATGTGTCCATGTAAAACATGGTAATTTGTGTGTTTATGCATCTTAATCCACCTCTTTATGAGTGTGTGTGTTTGTGCTTATCATGTTAAGGGGGGGAATTTTTGGTCAACCCTGAAGGTTTGAGCGTAGATAAATGTTTTATATGATCTTTTACAGTGGAAAACATAGGGGTGACTGCAGTCCTGTTACAACTGGCTTCACTGCTGCCCTGGCTGGCTGTTTTACATTGTGCTGTTTCTAAATGAGAGGTAGCCTCTAACATCCTGCGCTTTGCACAACAACCGTTGTAATAAAAACTAACTCGGCAAAAATAAGAGTTAACAAATTGTAATGTTATTTGTGTATATTATGCAAATGTAATAATTTGTTCACACAATAGATCAAATGATATTTAAATTATTCAAATCATTTGTGTAGTTTATAGTGTTACAGTGCAGCCATTTGCTTATCAAATAATGTCCCACGACTTGAAGCAATTCATTACCTATCAATAAAACAAAATGAAAGTAAGTAGTTTTTTTCTCTACATTAAATGTACAGTTCTTATTTGTCCATGGACGCTTATTTAGTGAAAGGAAATAACTTCCAAAAATTTGCGAAGAAGTCATTTTGAGAAGTCATTCAACTTTCTTCACCATTGTTTTTTATCTCCATAAAGAACTGTATTTGTTTGATTTGACACATTGTAGACAAAAGCACAACACAATAACTGGGGCTAGAACCTTTCTTTTATAACTAATGGTATTCTTGCTCTGTTTTATCTTTTGAGTTTCTTTGACTTAATTCTTGCAACAACTTTATGCTTATCCATAACTTTAATGACCCTGCCTATAAATGGATGGGGTAGGAATCGATCAATGTATGTTAAAAAAACAAGTAGGATAGAAGGCCCACCATGTGGCAAGCCTTGTTTCTGCTTGATAATGGCACCTAATTTATAATGGATTTTAAGTGTTCAAAGAGGATTGATCAAACATTGGAAAAGGGAGCTACTGATGTGCTTCAAAAACTAATGGTCATTTTCAGTGGCCTTACAGTCCTGTCTGGATCATCAAGAGATCTGATATAGATGGGATGAACGTAAAGGAGATGGATTGGTTATCATAAGAACTACACCAGCCCCCAGTTGCATTCATATATTCATATCTCCTCTCAGGCCTGCTGCCCCTCTTCGTCCCCCACCTGTGTGTGTTTATACATCTGCATGTGTGAAGTCTGCCTGTTCCTGCGCACCATGTCGGCACGGCTACTGAGTCCCAACAGCTCAAGACCGAGACAAAGGCGGCTCACCTCCTGAAGCCAACAGCCCACTCCCCCCTCCCCTGTGGCGCTCCATCGCCACGCCGAGGGTGGCAGAAGGGGCAGACGACGGGGCTGCAGGGCCGGCGGTCCCAGAGGTGGCAGGTGGTGCGGGCCGCTGCTCAGCATCACCCCTTGGCGTGACGGCCGGCGTCGTGTTTAGAGGCTGAATAATTTACCGCACTCTACAAGGCGTCTCCAGAGCGGTGGCGCTGTGTGAGGTTGTGTGTTGTGGTTGTGTGTGTGTGTGTGTGTGTGTGTGTGTGTGTGTGTGTGTGTGTGTTGTGTGTGTGTGTGTGTGTGTGAGAGGCAAGACCGTGGCTCCTCCTGGCCACATGTTATATTAATTCATGGCCTCAAAACCCCACGTCTATAATTCAGCAGGCAGCCAGCAGAGCTGTAACGTGCAGCCAACACACAGCTGACTGGCTGGCTGACACCTGGGGGGAGGGCCGGTGTTTTACGAGGACCAGCTACGGTGAGGGAGAGGGTGTACAAAAAACAAAGAGGAAGTGCAGGTCAGTGCTCCCATGGCAAGGACCCACTGCTGGGTCCCGGCAGGCGAGAAGATCTGGCCCACTTTAGGCTGTCGCCCACCATGGCAAAATGCAACCATGAATAATTAACTGTTTGTTGTGCCTTTTTGTTGCGCTGGCGTGCTAAATTATGCTCACTCCATCTGTGTGGCTCTGGCATTGTCTCTGTGTTTGAGTACTGGAAGTGGCCTAAACATTATATAATGGGCTTGTCTCACATGGTGGAATTTACCATCCGTGTTTGGAATTGCTCTGTGGTGAGAATGAGACTGTATAATGGATCTGTAGTCTAAAGCTAAGGGTAATTGACAGTATCTATTATCATTTAGTAGAATGGATTATATATGGTGGCCAACTGCTGTCTCAATTGTGTCAAAATTGTACGTAGGTGAATAATACAATCAATCTAAACAAATATGCAAACATGCATATCTGCCTAGAACATCTCGTAAGTGAAAGGCCGTTAGGGATGATCATAATACAACACATGTAAACAAATACTCAAACATGCATATTTGCCCAGCACATCTCGTATGTGAACGGCCGGTAATGATGTTGGTGTAGAGCAAGCTGGGAGCTTCAAAGGCGCGACGAGTCAGATGCTTCATTTCATCAGGTTAAATTTATTTTGAGGTTTCAAACATTGGGATATGTGTAACGGCTTGTGGCTTATGTTTTGTAGGTTCTTTGATCTGCTTGTAGCATATTTCCTCCAACATTGAGTCAATCTAGATTGGATTCTAGATAATGACTATCCTCATTGGATTTATGAGGATATTTGTTTTGAGGGTGTATGTTTTTTGAATGGAATCCCCTTACTTAACCTTGCCTAACATAAAAACATCAAGGAAAAGATTTGATCCCACAAACGCCCCCAGAGGGCAACCAAAAACACTCTTTAAACCAGTCTGGAACCTTTGTTACTGTGCAGATGTGATCTGTCATCGATTTGCTTTTGTCTCACGTATTGTTTTTGTTGCACATCAAGATGTTCTTTCATGGGTCTTGTTTTTGGAATATTCATATAGTCATTACAGGATATTTTCTCATAATTATGAGATATTATCTTTTTATGCGTTTTGTGTTTCTTAACGAACCAAACTACTAACTAATACTTACTTAATGAGCCTATTACTTAGTAATGACTTCCAATGATATTTACTAAAGCAAGGGTATTTCACCAGCGTTTGTGTGAATTACACTCACTTTTGTCATATTTTGGCACAAATCCTTCATTGGGCAATGGTTATTGTTTCTATTTGTGTGTGTGTGTGTGTGTACACAATATTGTAAGACTTGTGGGGCACTGCTGGGATGCTGCCGTTGTTTGTTTGGCTGAGCGGAAGGTAAGGCAAAATCGCAAATTGACATTTCACATTACGCCCCAGTCGGTCGCAGTCCACTACACCGATGTGGGGCCCGTAGCAACACGTACTGTGTAAGAGAGGAGCTCCATACATTACTTATGAATTTGTGTGTATGTGTGATAGTCACTACTTCTACTGCTACACACACAGTTCAATGGAGGAACGCTATATTTGTTAAGTACGTTTCCGGTATTGTTTTTTGAGGAAAATGCAAATAAAGCAGCATAATGTGGACTGCAAAATTTCAATGAAAGGGAATTTTGCCCTTTGGGAGCTTTGACACCAGGTTTGAGCAGTTTCCAAAAGGGTGTGTTGATATTTTGTGCCAAAGAGCCGGGAAACTGCACCTTTTACTAATTAATGTGAATACATGTTTGCATGTACTGTCTTTGATTGTATGTTTGCATGTCATTTTTTTATGACCAGGTTTATGGATTGCAAAAACTATCCATTTGTTTTTTAAGTAAAATATAATTGGATCACTTTTGGCTTAAAAGAAGTAATGAGTAAATGGCAAGGGTATAACGTATGTTAATGGAGATGTAGTATAGCACTCAAGACAATTTGGGTGTTTTAGCTGTTCTCGATTGTGCATTGGCTAACCGTTTCCAAGGCCGCCAGCTTGTCGCCTCAGCCCGGCCGGCTCCGCAGCTCCCCCAGCAGACTTCACTCTCTCACGATGAGGGATACCGACACCACGGATGTAATTAAATGGCTGTGTCTCATCCAGACAGTGATGTTTACTCACAGTGTCTGCCAGATAAAAGCATTAGGGACCATTACCGCCAGCGACACACAAATGGTGGCTGGCCATATAGTGGCAGTGGATTGTGTGTCCACCACTTCCCATAAATCCCATAAGGCTAAGAAATGACTGCTATGGGGAATGAAAAACAACTTTGTAAACGAGGGCTCTTTGTGCAATTTCTGTGCCCTTGGAAAAAAAAGAAGGCATTTGGCGTTTTATTATCAGGTTACGCTGTGGCCATTATCGGGTTACCCGTCATTTCGTGGCCGAAATGAAGAATGTTGGTCACGTGTGGAAGATCCTCTGTGCTGACAGGACCTCCTCGGCCCATCCATTGTGGCAGGGATTCAGGCCGGCTGCTCTCTGTAACACGGTCATCTCTTCATCTTTGCGCAGCCTGGCAGATAATGGTGGATTTGTTTAGTGGCAGATCTGCCTAAAGTACATAACATTAATAATTTACAGCCACGGGCAAGATTGAACTGGAAAGCAATTGTGGGACAAACAGTTTGCCGGGTGGGAAGGTACATGTAAAGCAGGAGGGGAGCCTTTGTCGATGTAAACGCTGTGTCTTCAGTGAACGCGCCATGTTTTATTGATGGCTACTTCCTGGCCTTGCTTGTTCAAGGAGGCACCGACCTGATGAAATCTGCCTTGCGCTTCATTTCACGATTCTGGAAGCGGTCACATTAGCATGCCATGGACTCAGCGCTGCAGCATCATCTCAGCACCACAACCCACCACCCCTACGAATCCCCCCTGCCTTCCCACACCCTTGCCCCTACTTTTGTCTGCATGCATGATACTTGGGGTGTTCTTCACTAGGTGTACAAATTTATATCAATTCGATGCAGAAAAACAGGACTGGTTCACACTTGAGAGACAAGCCCAACACAAGTGGCAGCTCCCTTCCCATGCCTTCCCGGCACGTCTCTGGACCCTGCTCCTGAACGGCGCCGACCCGGAGCCAACCTCTTGACGCTGAGGAGCCTGCTGTGAGAAGTTTTCTGCTGATGACAAGAAGAACTTCTACTTGACCCCTCTAACACATTTCCAAGCCAGTGGAGATGGTCTATGATTGTGAAGCCATGCTTATTCAAGGATAAAATTTGCAGTGCACAGGCACGGATGGACCTCCGCGAGAGGAGAGGGCTTTTAGATCAATGTTCTTCCCCTGAGACTTGCTGACTTTTTGCACCAACAATAGCGCAGCAACAGTGATTTTCTTTGGAATATATATTTCAGAGGCTTGGTCAGTGGAATGTGGCTAATCTCATCACTGTCGCCAGTGTAGTTATAGTCGGAAGGAAATCCTTACAAAAGAAGAAAACATCAGAGGTGGTCATCAGATTTATGAGCTTTGATCAGCCGTTCAATATGTTGCATTTGTTATATGTGCAGTCAATCGTTTTTTTGTTCAATTCAAAAACCATGAAACTATTAGTTTTATCGATATTCGCCCTTCTGGCTTCAGAAATCTTTATTTTGGCTAGCTCCTTGTTCAAAGGTCAAGCAGAAATTATTTTTAAACAAGCTAGAGGCAAGTTGGGTGTTTCTAATGTACCTTCTTTTTGTGACCCAATTGGCAAAAGCACCACATTATGCAGCTTTCACATCTAGTAACAAGGACCTGCAAACTCTATTTACTATTGGTAAGATGAGAAACCTTCGTTCACACAAAACTTTGTCCCCTTCTGTGCCTTTGACAGATGCTGGACAAACTGCGAGATCGCTGGATCAACACGGGTCTGTGGGAGAAGATGGAGGAGAGGAAGACTGTGATCACGGAGCCCCGCGGCGGCGCCAAGGGAGACTTTGATGAGCTGCTGCAGCAGTACTACGACGCCATCCAACACCCAGGGGAGCGAGGTGAGATCCCTGCACACTAGGGCTCCCTGCTAGACATTCCTCTGGCACTTGAGGGAGGGTTTTGTTGTGTATTTTTGATTGCATTTAACATTTTCTTCCAAAAATTGTCTTAATAATCTTTTAAACATTTTATCATGCTTAAAATGATTTACACCATGATTTAACGGTGATTGAGATAGATGCCAAGCATACTATACTAACAATAACTTTTTATTATCTATTAAAATAGAATAATGTTACCATAATTTTATTTTGCATGATTTTACCGATATAAGATATCAAAAATAATTAGAAATAAGGGGAAAGATAAAATGGGATTGCCCAAATTCCTTATTCCTTTGTTGTGCTACAGACGGGGCCTTGCTGCTTGCTGTCTGCAGGGGTAAAGTTAGCGAAGGCTTGGATTTCACGGACGACAATGCCAGGGCAGTGGTCACCATCGGCATTCCCTTCCCCAACATCAAGGGCCACGAGGTCTGGAAAAAACTATGATTATACATATGCTTTTATCACTGTATTAGAATCATGCACTGTTCTCTAGATCAAGATGACATGTCCATGTGACATTGTTTATTATTGTGCTGGTTGTATATCTATAAAATAATATTTATGTCTATATAATATGTAATATTATACAGGGCTCTTTTTTCACTAGGAGCACTTTGGCCCCTAACTGAAAGTTTTAGGGGCACAGCCAGAAATTTTAGGGGCACACACCATATATCAACATGACAACCAAATATTCACATTTCTACAAATTTTCACTGTATTACTAATAACTATTTTGATAATAGATGCAGAAATTACAATGTGCTATTTCAAATTCAATGTCACGTTTTATTGTGATTCTCATCTATCCCAACGGTTTCCAGGTTTGAGCATGCATGCGTTCGACAAGTATGGAAGCGACAGTTTCACGGGAGTGCGCCCGCTTGTCGTGCCGCTTGACAGGACGCTGAGACTCCTCTCTGCCCGCTCGCCTCTCCATTGAGAATGCATTATCAGGCCCGACAAACGCCTCCCATGTGAAAAGCCCTTTATGGCACCTGGAGCAGAGTCCTGCACCGGTTCGGGTGACCCGCACAATTTGGATGAAACGAGTCGGGCGCGGGTTTTGCGATTGCGAGCGTGACTTCTCCCTTGCTAGATATGTTATTTAGGAGTGGAGGAGTCAACTGAAACCGTCAACAGTGGATGATGTGCTATTTTTGCACAGCGTCTAAAGCACAAGGCCAAACACCACATAGTGTAATTCCCCGGCGTTCCAACTATTTTGTCTAATTTTCCTTCAGGTGCGGGACAGGCAGCGATATGAATTTATAGTAGCTCGGGTCGGGTGCGAAATGTTATTCGCGCTACTGTGGGAACACGGGTTGGATGCAGTTTTAAGTATCGCGGGTTACCGGCGGGTGCGGGTTTGCATGATAAGACCCGTGCAGAATTCTGGCACTGGCACACTAGCCGCAGGTCAGAAGTACGAGTCAATAGTCTCCATCTGATTAAAGTGATACAGATTCAGAGGAATAAATTAGCCTCCTTTTCTTCTTTCTGTAACAATCCTGCTCTCTCCATCCTGGGGTTCTGCCGTGTCCTTCAGGGCACAAGAGAGGCATGACCTTTACATTTCAAAATCTCCTTCCACCCCTCATCTCCCCACTTCGACTCCACCCTCCTTTCTTACCTTCAGACCCTTCTGACCGTTCGGCCACTGAACGAAAGACTTCTGTGGATTAGCTTGGTCTTAAATCATAGCCCAAAGGGGAGCCAGCCTTACAGTGGGGCTTTGAGTACCAAATGTTTCTCTGAAAGATCGGATATCAAATCAATACTCAGTATTTGGTATCCGGTGTATATATGTAGAGGCATATATGCTTTAGGTGAATTGCCACCTTTAATGAACAACGGTGAATGGCTTTGTTGCTTTCGCACCTCCCTCCATCTTGGTCATTGCCCAGTTCCCTTTCGAATCTGTATCCTTGCAACAGGGGTTTATGCCCCCCTGGAGAAGCCCTGGAGGACATGCAGAGTAAATGTCTCAATAGTTGACCCCATTACGGCTGCCTGGGGGGGGGACACTGAAACTAATGACTGCTCCCCGGCCAGCGCTTCTGCTGAGGCAGCACTGCAGGCCCGGCCAAACTGTTTTACACTCGTACAGCCGCTTCCTCTAGCGCTCAGAGCCACTTCCTCTAGCGCTCTCTCAGAGCCGCTACTGGGTCAGACACGTTCATTCACTCGTGCTATGCTACCCATCCCCGTGTGCATGGACACGGACAGATCGGTCTGATGCAAAATACATACATGGCATTGTCTTTATTATTGTTGATGTAATAATCTCTAAACATATTCAAATGAATTCATCTATATTGCCCACCGCTAGAGTGTACACTCTCTGCATAAGACACACACACGCACACACACACGCACGCACACACGCACGCACACACGCGCGCGCACACACACACACACAGCTCACACACACCACACACACACTCACACACACACCACACACACACACACACACACACACACACACACACACAGAGAGTCTCTATACGTACCACACTCTTCATTAAAAAGGTTCCGCCGCAGTACCGCAGGCACTTGGCTCTATAACACGCACATTTCTGCTGCGCAGGACATGGCTGTGTTACCTCACCCGCTCTGCCCTGCATTAATAGAGGCGCGCCCCGCTGCTCGTGCTGCTAGTGCACACCTCAGCCTCTTTCCACTTTTAAAGATTACAGCACTCTTAATACTATCACAAGCCGCATTCCCAGACAGACAAAAACAGTGTTGGGTGCACAACCTAACACAGTAAAAGGCCTCCGACACGGCACGAGACTTAACTGGCCCGTTGTGTTATTGTGACCCGGAGATCAAAGGCCGCATTAAAAGTCCTCCCCTGAGAAAGCTACTCCACAGTGGGAATTATTTATGTATATGTAAGCAAGTGTTTTTTCAATGTCATGCTTTACGGAACCAGCGGGTCCGTTTGTGAGTCGGTGAAACATTCGGTGGCTTTAACAGGCAGTAAAAAGACACTTACAGCTGATATGGCATCTCTCTGAGCCTAATGAAAGGGCCTGTAGACGCGTTAAGGCACAAAACCAAACCATTGTCTCTCCGCTATGATGCTTCAATGAAGGTAACGTGAGAGAATTCTTAGCGAGTGTGCGGAAAGATAGCTTTAGGGTTGAGGGGTTCACAGGTACCAAGTGGTTGGGTTAATTATGCTTCCCTGTGGCAGTTCTACAACAATTAACAGTGCATTCAAATTAATATCCCATTAACATGCAGACTCCACTGCCAGGGTTAACATTTGACCCCTTTCAAGACCTGATGTTCAAATGCATCTCGAGAGATCCGGTGGTAACCGAAACGCTATACAGCATGACAGGATATGCCAAAGGCACAAAACGTCCATTTGGGGACTCTCAATGTCGTCCGAAATGTGTACAGGCTTCCTGGTTGTATTGGGGAGGGAGTAGCCGACATCATCACAGAAACCATGACCAATGATGCGTTTTCGTTCTTGAGAAGCCATTCTGATGCCATGCAACTAGATCCAGCCTAGT
The DNA here is from genome assembly GCA_900291075.1 of Melanogrammus aeglefinus. NCBI lineage: Eukaryota > Metazoa > Chordata > Actinopteri > Gadiformes > Gadidae > Melanogrammus > Melanogrammus aeglefinus. The sequence continues at coordinate 153,813 of OLKM01000102.1, forward strand.
TTCGTCTTTGAAAGTAATAAAACAACTTGAAATCGCTAGCTGCGTTATTTCACATCACAGGGTTTGAGGCCCGCAAATAATGCTTGGTGAGAATGTGATTCCTTTCAGATGTAATCGGTGTGGAGGCAATGTCTGGTTGAACTCTAAACTTTCTCTTTTGTATATGCAATGCATATGCGAGCTGTACGAGTTCTATTCATTTATGTCTGTATTTATAAATTTGTGTTTTCTTTGGACGCAGTTTCAAGCATTTTAACAGATGAATTAGTAATAACTTGTGTGCATGTTTTACTTTCCATCTCGGCTGTAGTCTTTGTTTATCAGGCTTTCTGTGCGGGGGGGGGGGGGCATCTGTTGCATGACCCCTAGCGAGTGTGTATGTATAGACACGTCAATTGTCTAAGGATGAACCACTCTGCTGTCAGCTATGCCACACGAGGCAAATGAGGCGCTTCACAATCTCAGTGACAGGCACAAGATGTCCCAGACGGCCAGGGGGGCACACACACACACACACACACACACACACACACACACACACACACACACACACACACACACACACACACACACACACACACACACACACACACACACACACACACACACACACTAGCGCCGATGTAGTCAGCTGCAAATCATGCCTATTGGTCAGATCTGTTTTTAGCGACTAACAGGTAGCGGCGGAGGACGGGGCCAGAGCAAGGGAGCAATCTCTTGACATTTTAACTAATCCCTTCTAGCTGCTGGTTTTCTTGCACATTTAGAAGACTCGCTAGCAGCCAGAATTGGCTTTTTCACATATGCAAGCTGTCACGTCACATTGAGCGTTGACATGGTCACGGATCACAGACGCGATGGGTGGAATGCTAAAACGGGCTGTGATTGGATCTGGATGACACCAGTGGCTCGGGGCTGCTCCCCCACCCCCTTTGTCCATCCTGTTCCCAGCAAGTTGGGTTTGAGGAGTGGATTGGTTAACTCGCTACTGTCTCTCAGACAACTCATTCGACATCCAACTACATCACTGCCAGTTCTATGTGAGAATAGCCAACATCATTTATATATTTTATAAACATCCTCTGAAGAAGATTGGTGACCTCACATATGTACATTCTGCAAGTTGCACAACGGCGTTTTTGTATTTACAGGAGAAGCTGGTGTGTGTGTGTGTGTGTGTGTGTGTGTGTGTGTGTGTGTGTGTGTGTGTGTGTGTGTGTGTGTGTGTGTGTGTGTGTGTGTGTGTGTGTGTGTGTGTGTGTGTGTGTGTGTGTCATGCTTCTGAGGTGTAGCAGTTAGTCACTCGTCAAACTTTTTTGGAGTGACATTCAAGATGTTTTCCTGTGCCGGTACTAGTTTATGTTGATGCGGCACAAATCAAGTAAGGCGCTGACATTGTTGCGTGATGCCCCGGTAACCTCGGTCCCCGCGAAGGAGGGGAGGGGGAGGAGGGGGGTGTACCTGTTGCCCTGTCCCCGTGCGTTTGGGTGCTCTGGGCAAACACGCGGTACCTGTCAGAAGCAGTTAGAGGCGGTGCTCACCAAAGCTGCCCAGCATTGCAGCCCGTCAGACGCCAGCTGAACTTTTCACTTGTCAATTTTGAAAGGTTAGTGCAAAAAAACAAAAACAGACGCAACAGACGCATATGGATGGATGCTTTCCTGGCGTATTTCTTTCCTTTAGTGTGCGAGGGTGGTGGCCGGGCTCGTATGGACTGCACCACCTCCTTTGCATTTGCCTCCCCCCCCCCCCACCCCACACCAGTCTGTGAGGGGCAGCCGGTAACCCAATGACTTCAGGTGTCCTTCGGTGACACGGTCACCTTACTGGGTCCATATGCTTCATGCTTATGTGGCTGCATGATGATGTCCCACAGCTCCATACGGCTAACCGTTAATCATGAGATATGCTCCGAAGGTTAATGATATTGTGATGACCCCCCCCCGCCAGGTGGAGCTCAAGATGAAGTATAACGATCAGCACTGCAAAAGTAGGGGTCTCCTTCCAGGCAACCGTTGGTACGAGATCCAGGCCTACCGCGCTCTAAACCAGGCCCTGGGAAGGTCAGTGTCCAACAAAAGACCCTTCTCACAAACACCTCAGAGGAGGACAAACACAGGTGTCGCTCGTAGCACTCATTATCTGTCTGCTCCTTTTACGAACGAGGGCACGGCTATTTAACTTCTAGTTTATTCTACCACCTCTACCCGAGTTCATAATGGGAGCAGAAAAGGGTTTGTCCTGCAATGATGCCTGTGTGAAGAGAGTCTATGATGCATAAGGATTTGCTATCACACTTTTTTCTAGGAAGTATTATAATACTTTATGTATTATTTTCTACAGGTGTATCCGCCACAAGAACGACTGGGGTGCTCTCATTTTGGTGGATGACCGTTTCCGGAATAATCCAAATAAGTACATCACAGGTGACTGAAATGCATTCCTGCTCATAGTTTTGTGCTAGAATATTGACAATCTCACAGTTTACTGAATGTTATCTGTCATTTGGGTTTTTGGCTTTCAGCACTATTACCATATTGGACTGTAATTCTTATTTTTTAAACTTTAATATTGTCTGCCCAGCTGGAACCAATTTCAAATGTGCATTCAAAATCGATGTGCATTCAAGATCTTTAAATGCACAAGTTAATCCATGGCGACTTCAGGGACTATAATTAAGAATAGTGTGCTTAAAACTGATGATAAAGGACTTGAGATGTCTATGTGAATGCCTCTCTGCTTGGACACTAGATGGCAATGGTTATCCATTACAAAAGGTTGCATTATTTATTATCCTTAAGGAGGTGAACAAATACTTGTACCTTACAGTGTATTGTCTCTTATAATTACTTGTTTATTAAATTGGATGCCTTTTTATGAATGGCTTGTCTCCAGGGTCCAAGAATTATTTTTAATTTTGTAAGTGGAAAAATCTACAGCCCAAAACATTTTCTAAATACATATATATATATAATGTATAGTATAAGTCTAATTTACAAACTGATGTGCCGTTGGGTGGTGGCGGGAGTTAATTGTGGCCCTCTGTGCTCCAGGACTGTCAAAGTGGGTGCGGCAGCTGGTGCGGCACCACGACACCTTCAACGGGGCCATGCAGTCCCTGGCCGCGTTCTCCCACTTTCAGCAGGGGGCAGAAGCAACCCACGGCAGCGTCCTCCAGAGCCCGTCGGGATGTAAGCAGCACCCAGCCGGCCAGCAGTCCCCCCTCGGTCTGGGGGCCAGACCGGCGTGTGCCCCCCTGTCCGCATCGGCCAAGCACGAAGACCGCAGCCACAAGAACACTAAACCCCCTCAAGTCTTCAACTGTTGATCCCATCATGTCTGGGATGGCTGGTGCTAGTGTGAGGGGAGGTGAGCTTCACTGATGCAGGAGGAAGATGAGGACAAATTAAAACACACAGAGAACCACACCGTTAGGAGAGCCGGTTTATGGTCTGGGGGGTATCCAAGAATGTAGAGCTTATCATGGGGATAGAATTAAACCAGATATTTTCATGAATGTTAAATGTTATGGTAGATTATTCATTTAAATGGGGGTAAAATAGAAATCATCTAAAATAGGAACCTCCTATTGGATCACTTTTTAGGTCATGTTTTCCAATGGTTTCTCAGATGGTATTCCAAAACTGTGCTTGATATGGCAATGCATGAATTTGTATTACAAGTTATTCAATAGAGCAACGTTAAAGCGGATGGATGATCACATGCAATGTTTATTTCATAACGAGGACATTTAAGAAGGCCCTCTTAACTGCCATTCATTTCCTCTTTTTTAATGTATTTATTTTTCAATTGATTGAGTCATGCTCAATTTTATAACCCGATTTCAAGAGCATCCTGTTCTGCTACCCTGGCAGGATGGTAGCATTCAAAGCCAATGCGGTCTGCGCTACCTTCAGTGCTTCAAGCAAACGAGCAAATACTACTGCCATGAGATAATGTGCTGTGGTGACGTCTCTGCACATCGCCTAGCCTAGCACCTATTGTCTCAAGGGTCAGGACAAGGTTGAGCAGTTTGCTCCATTAAATTTGGTGTGGTGGATAGGGGTGGCGGAGGCAGATACTGGCTGTGGCGGGGGAGTGGGGGCGGGGTTGGTTTTGGTTCTTTGAAAGGTTGCGTGGAGGAGGGGTGAGCTGAGTGGCTTGCCTCATTACTGTAAGGTCTCCTGCGTGCCTGAGTGGCACTGGAGCGAGCGGATGAGCAGATGTTGGACTGTTGCTTTTAATTAAATCCCCATGACCTTTGTTTGGGTTATATTGAGCGTACACATTACAGTTCATGTTTTTTTCTTTCCTTGTATGAAACCCACATCTTATAAAATTACACTTATGTGGAAGCCCAATTCTTAATTAATAAAAAAAGATCCTAGGCTAATAATTGAAAAAATAAGTATGCATTTATTTTTTATGCTATCTTTTTTCTGAGAATTTGTCGTATATGCTATTCCGAAAAGAAGGGGTTATTACAGGACAGTCTTTGTAATAGTTATTTTGATAACACTGAATTCTGCCTCTTCTTTTTGCAGACACTGAAAAGATGTCCAACATTGAGCCGGCGTGTCCGACCCACGCACACCACGACACCGAGCCCAGGGCGCAAGCACCGGCCCCGGCGCCTGTGCATGGCTCCATGCCTGCGGGCACCCCGTTGAAGAGGCCCCTCTTCAGAGCGCAGGGAGACATCGCCCGGCCCGACCACCACCAGCAGTCAGAACCACCTGACCTCGTCGAGGGAATGGATGCCCCCAACACGCACCTTCCTCATCCTCATGCAGAACCGTGTTCGCGAGGCGATGCTGGCAAAACCGACGGTTTGTCTGGTGTGCCGGTGGCTGTGAAGGAACTGGCTGCCATGGCGACCTCTCCCAGCCGTCACCAAGAGCAGACGAGAGCAGACGGCCGACAAGGGGAGGACGACGAAGAGGAGGAGGAAGACCTCTCGATGTTCTTCACTCCGGAGCTTTTCGATGATGAGGAGGTGGAGGAGGCCATGCCTGTGTCGCCCTCCAGGAAAGACGGCCTTGTGATCCCCATCAGGCCAGCCCAAGAGACGCTGAGCCTAAGGAGCGATGTCGAAGAATGTGCCCCAAACGGCCCTGGAGACGGAGTCGTCTCCATGGTTGGGGATAGCGCGGGGTCAGAGCCGACGCTCTGTCATCAGCCTCCGAGAGGCAGCGTGGTCAGCGTCGAGGAGCAGGCCGGGACACCACCCTGCAGTCAGCAGCAGACGGCAGAGTCCCCAGGTCAGGAGGTGCGAGTGCAGCAGAGGGAGGAATGTGGTGAGCGTAGACAGCCAGGCACCAGGGCTAACCGCCTTGCCCGGTCCTCCAGGCAGAGAGTACCCCCGACTCCGTCAGGTAAAAGCCACCCGACCACTCCACCCATAACACAGTGGTTAACTAGCCCAAAGTAAATACTGATGCCCCTAGATGAGCAGGCCCTCCACCCTGGCCCCAGACAGGCCAGCTCATATCTCAGCGCAGCCCCCCGCTCATTCAGCGTGACAGCTCAGGCCTCATCAAGGCCATTAAGGCCGTCTAAGCACGCTTATCAGTGGGAGAAAACGAGCCTATCTTACCAATGTTATTTAAATTATGTGGCTATTTTAATGCGCTGTCTCCTTTTTAAAAAGGCTGAGTGATTAAATAGCGAGGCTAGGTCTGTAGCGCTTAATGAGATGTATATAGTGGGGCCGTGCAGACGCGCCTGACTTAGCGGAACTAAGAGGCCCTCGTTCTCTGCATCAGGGGGATGAGGAACTCGCGGGATAATCGGCTACAAACTAGAGGGGCTCATTTGGGCTTGTGGTGCAGAAGTTTACAATTGTTTGAGGAAAATAAAAAAAAATTAAAATATATATATATATATTTGTACATTTGTTGGTTTGTATTTCTTTTCAAGAAAAAAAACACAGGCAAAAAATATTTTGTGATTATGCAATACTGAAGACTCAGGTAAAATGAATCCAGTTTATATTTTGATTGGATGTGGATTTTAAAAGGACGAAGACAGCCCTATGGCTGTAAATGTTTAATTGTTTGATAATAGCAGTGGCAATTAAAACTTAATGTGATGTATATCATGTGTTTTGGGTCAGCAAGTTTATATTTTACAACACATTTTACCAAATAGTGAAATCTAAGGATCAGCTTGTTCTCAAAACCGACCAGAGCAATTTAGCAAAACTACCAACATTTTACTGTTTTCCTTGCCATTAGGGTGGGTTTTTTGGGGTCAAATTACTTTTCACACAACATCTAAGCTCTGATTGAGGAAGTCTGTGTACGTATGAACTTATGTGATTTGTCGTTTGGCCAAATTGTATCTCTTATTCAATTTTGAATGCAGATCAGTGTCAAAGTGTAACATGAAATTCTAATTAAACAGGATCCTTTTAAGATCATTTGTCTACTCATATTTAACTTAACACTAATGGTTGATTTGTGCTCAGAATGAGCTATTAAATGACTTCCTTTTTAAAGACTCCTGTAGCTCATCAGCTGCTTCTCATAAGAGACTTTTTTACTCAATCATGCATGGCTGCTCGTTAAAATCATTATCCAAACAATGCGTGGGGAGTGCACACAAATGTGTGTTAAACATACCCTAATAGGTATTCCACATGACTGGGAGATTTGTTAATGGCTTTGACTGGCTCTGGCTTTGTTAGTGGTTCTGTGCTCCTTTTCTGTTATTTCATGAACCCATTTTCTTTTCATGTGAAATATGAGAATATGTTCATGAAAGGGGTGCTGTAGCTAAAGCAGTGTCAGTGGTTCTATATAAACAAGTAAATTATGAACAACCTTGCATAGGATTCCTTTTTGTGCCAAAACATAAGATCCTTACAAACCTATGAGGACTATGGTTAGTCTACATTAACTAAATGCATACGTATTGATCAAATTAACAGGTGAGCTCCACGTGGGACAGTCCCATTCACGGAGGGGCACCACTCCTCGACATCAGACCAGAAACAATCGGAGAAGAATATCTCCTGAGCCCAAACCACAGGCCCGTGAACAGAGAGACCTGAAGGAGACACGTCTAACGCGGGCTGTACCACAGGTTAAAACTAAACAAACACAGCAGGGCCCCGTCAGACTGCTAGATGCATCCCCAGCCCCGCAGGCCGGAGCACGAACCAAGTACACAAGAAAGACCTCCGCTGGCCGGGACACAAAGCACCAAGAACCACCCACCGCTCCTCCCCGCTCCGCCTGCACAGAATATGTTATGGTCACTCCCAAGCAAATAGGTAGGGGCCCAGGGGCTGGGGGTTGCGTACACTATCGCATCAGAGCGACATTATTGTTCTTTTTGGTGTCTGAAAAGGTTGAGGGAAATTGTCCTTTCGGTTAAATCAAGATTTGTGCTGGAATCAGTCATTTAAGAGATGATTTACTTTATTTAAAGGTCCCCTATTTTACCACCAGGTGTGATAGCCGTTACAAGCCATATCACGTCTAACCTCTAGTGACATCACACATGGGAGTGCCCACCTAGGTGTCTGATATATAGACTGAGCCATAGACGTGTTAACATGAACACCACATTGGCTGCGTTACGTCACCATTGCAGCGGAATTGTGAACAAATACAAATAAATGGGTGGGCGTTGTTTTATCTGGATAAAAAGTGAAAAATCGGCGTGTGAATGTGTGCATGAATGGGTGAATGTAAGGCAATATTGTAAAGTGCTTTGGATAAAAGCATTGTTTAAATGTATAATAGGATTTAATATGATCATAAAAACACCTGCTTTTAATCCCCTTTTATTTACTTACGGGCCAAAGGCCAACCTGGCCTCTGTTTATATATGGCTCTAGCTAACTTCTGGACTGAACCAACTGATGGGGAAAATGGGGCAGCAGGTGACCGGTTAACCGAATCCCCCAATTAATAGTTATGCATGCTATAGTATTGGTTCATATAGAGAGGGTCATTTAATCCACACCAATGGACAGGTGGTGTTGGGCTTTGGTTTTCTAATGTTGCACAGAAGTATTGCCATGGGATGCTTGCATAATTTTTATTTTCAACATGTACCTGGTATATTTTAGAATGCTAGAAATGCTATAAAAGGTGAAATGTTTTGTCACTAAAGGTGTTAAAATCCAGAGGTCCTGCAGGCTAAAACGTAGGAAACGTTCCACGGGGTCTTCAACACAAGGGCTTGGCGTTAAGGTAATGGCAAGGGAATCCCTGTAACCCATTGTTTGGTGGTTAGTGGTTAATTTGCTATTAGGCATTACTGCTATCCATTCAAATTAAAAGAGTGGGACTGCACCATTTCTGGTGAAACGCATGTAATTTCAATACCACAGGTTTTGCACTTAGTTGAGCTATTCAAATGCACAGATCGCATTTAACTCTTTTTGGTGGTGTAAAATTTGCTTACATTTTAGAACTCTTTCTATTTTCTTTTTGCCCTCTTCAGGATTTTTCCGACCTGGATGTTATTTTCAGATTATTCTGGGCCTAAGGAACTAAGGAGGACCATGAAATTGGGATAGATCCATTATTGAGCGAGAACGCTACATATGTAATCAACGAAACGGGCTGCAATGTTATCCTTCAGAGAAATGGGATCCTTCAATGAACGTCCTCTAAAAGTGCTTGATTTGCTACTGACAGGCTCCTCAGATTATACTTTAACCCCAAAAACCTTGTTTCGCTTGATCAGTTTTTTTTGTTATTATGTCAAACCAAGTAGCTTCAGCCGACGTCTCTCTGAAATCCCGTTGTTGCATTCCGTTTTGTCATACTATCTCAACTCTCACCTGAATCTCGTTCATACCCCTAAATAAGGCTTTCAATAATCCAAAACAACAAACTCTCCGCTCTCCAGCTCTGACGTTTCCACTGTTCTCTTCCTGCAACAACTCATCTCAACTCTCTTCACACGTACAACTGAAAGTTGTATTGCTCTGTAGTGATCCTTACCATAATGGTAGAGATGAGCCTGTCAGTGACTAAAGCAAGCACTATTACAGTTGTCCACCTTTGTCCCTTCACCCCCAAATTTTTATCAGAAAATAGGCTCTGGGTTGGAAAATCCAGAAGTTCTCCTTAAACATTCACCATGCCAAATGTTACCTTTGGTTAAGTAACTACTGAAATGGACTTGAGGTTGATTCTTGTGATGGTTTGCAACACTTACAGCAAATCACTGACCAGGATCCATGTGCATTGGGACTTTACTGCGCTAAATGTGGAAGAGAACTTCTCCCTGCCATAGAAGGTATTTAAAACAACAATGAACGGGATCAGTATCCACATCTCTTTCACGTGTTCTATTCATTCATTCATTGCTATGAATTATTTTTTACCCATGATTTGATTTCCAGGTCTGATTCAAAGGGCAGTGTGTGAATTAAAGCCACTGGCTCTTCTGAGTGAACTCCCAGTTTGCCGTAATGGATCGAGATGCCAGTGCCAACGTGCACCGTCTCAGCCCTCGTGGTCACCCAGCTCCACGTTGTTGGTCGTCCAGAGTGAGAGCCTGTTGCAGACGCTGAAGAGCGCTCTGCAGCCCTACTGTGCTGACAGCTTCACCGGTAGGTTGGAACAGATGGAGAATCCACACTCCCGTCCCATGAGGATGTAGAAAGAAACAAAGATTTAATGAGCGCACAAGCTGAACACCATTTATATCGAAATCCTATTTTTCCTCTGTATTTTATCTCAAGACAACTGAACCACTAAAACAGATGTTTAAAATAATAGTGCATCATTGATTCTATAATATAGCTTTAGCACCCTCTTCCCCTCTTTTGAAGTGTGTTTTTTCTAACCTATAGATGTTGGTTTTCTCTCGTGTGTGTTGTCTATGTAGCATATAATGCCATCTGGAACCCGGAGCAGTGCTGTGTTGTTCGGTTTCTGCGGTGCAGAGGCTGCACGTGGCCAGACACCCCTTCAGCTGAGACCCCTGAAGCGTGCATCGCTGCTGAGGTCTGCTACCCGGTTCACCCAGCGCAAGACCAGGTACAGCGCCTCTTCCTAAGGGCCAATTTACTCCTTCTGTGTTTTACTGTAGGCCTTTGTTTTTGCTACCGTTGTATATGCTTGGTCATGAGTCTCGGGTTCTTAAAGCCTAATGGTTTCCGTGTCCTAGACATCACAACAGAAATTCCTCAGCATTATGCGAATCCATGCTCGGGCCTTAACCTTGACACCATTGTGGAAGAGGCTGAGGCGCGTCCGGGCAAAGGGGGGGTGAAAGGCGGGGGGAGGGGCCCCCTCCTTTATTGTCTACCCTTTTTGAATCCCTGCTGTTGCACTTTTATCTATTTTGTGTCATGTTTATAATGGTGTATTTAAAGTGTTGTTTCCCCTGAATAAGGCAATTGAAGATACAGAGTTGCAATGTAATTGATACAATAATTTTGATTTTATATTTATATACATATACTGTATATATATATATATATATATATATATATATATATATATATATATGTGTGTGTGTATTTTATTTAGAGAGATATAACTTTTAGCTGTATTATGATCATTCGACAAGTACACCGTTTTTTTGAAGTTATTTAGGTGATTATATTGTCAGGATAAAAGTTTAATGGAAGAGAAGAGTGTGACAGATGGAGCAGACTTATTGATCGCTGTTAACACGGCGGTTAATTTCCGTGTGTAACCACCAGTGATTCATTGTGAAACAAGAGTAAGAGTAAATGTATATAATAAGAGTAAACATATCGTGCTTAAAGTACGACCGTGGTTTAAGTACTGTGTTAACAACAGTTACCACCGTCGCGATTATGCGATGTAGTTTGACTACACGTTGGAATAGTTCTCATTATGTAGTGACTTGCGTTAGATTTTCATCATATTTCTAGACTGTTCTTATCGACTGTTCATGTTTGTGGCTTCATGATTCTGCTGTTTGCTAAACTCCCACATGCTGTGATAGGACGCACAAGGGGTTACACCAAAATCAATATGCATCGTCCTCCACAATCACCCTGCACACTGTAATCTGACCTAAGATTCATCAAGACGTCCTCAGAAGGCCTTACCTTGAGTCTTGATATTGATTTGTAAATCCTTAAGCTTCTTTCCTTCAATATTTTGCTTGCATGTAGACAGCATCTCTGCTCTGTGGCGTACAGGGTAACACACACAAAATGGTCTTTATTGAGAAAAAAAAAAGCCACCCATGAACAGCCAGAATTGTCATAAAATGTTATTGCCCTGAGCATGGTAATTCTGGTTTGGTATGGTTCTGATTATTTAAGATTACAGTTTAATTAAAATAGATCATTCTGATGGAGAATTATTATTTAATTTACATTAGTTTACATACATTCTATTCTCACCGAGTCCTTTTTATTTATTATGATTTATTAAAAGTAATAGTAATGTAATCATTTTACCGGATTATGAAAAATAGAAATAAACAAAGGAACAAACATAAAATTATATTTATATAGGACTCCGCATGTCATGCATTGCATGTCTATACATGCATCAAAATCATAAAATCAATTAAACCAATTATTTCCAACCGTTTGAGATTATTGCCATGAGCTATCAGATTAAGAAGATTAACCTTGATTGACTGGTCAATTGAGGTTGAAATGAAACTACCCACACTTTGTAAGACTTTCTGATTTGAGTCAATAGATTAGCTCTGATCTTGTCCCTTGGGAATCTGCTTTTATTTGTGTCACTCCTTAAGTGAGAAATGCATGATTCATTTATCAAAACATACATTTGAAATGGCCATTATAGTATCTTAATTTTGGAACAATGGTTGCAATTTTGTCTTTTGTCTACCCACACTTTGTAAGACTGTCTGATTTGAGTCAATAGATTTGCTCTGATCTTGTCCCTTGGGAATCTGTTTTTATTTGTGTCACTCCTTAAGTGACTACTTTTGAAATGGCCATTATAGTGTCTTAATTTTGGAACAATGGTTACAATTTTGTTGTGGATGACTTTATAGCAGCCTTATGTGAAATACCTGAACATGAAGCTGACCAGCTTGACCTTTGCCTGAATGTGACATCATTGCAAAACACATGCCTTTTTACTGAGCTGAATTAATTAAGTAGAAATCCAATTGGCAGTGTATCGCAAATTAACTCGTTCTCAGTCTTCCCAAGCACCAAGGGCCAATATTAAACTTAGAATGTGTTTCATCCTTTGGCTGGTGGACGGCATGTCTCCCTTCCAGTCCCAATTCTGAGCATTTCACCACAGGTCAGACACTCCTAATCGCTCAGGGCTCTCCATAAAAAAAAGATTTTGAAACCGTTAGCATGTTGCACATTCCATTTGTGTGTTGGGGCCTTACAAAAAAATATATAGAGTGAGTTAATTTTATACTTGTATCTTTGACCAAGTTCCGTTGGTTTTTTGACCCCAAGTCACTGTTTTTGACAAACAGATACTTTCGGAGGTCCTGCTGTTAAACTGTGCTGTTGACAGACACCATATTGCACTTAAGTCTGTTTGTGTGCTAAGAACCAGACTCTTGGTCTGGGTCTGACCAGTTACAGACAGACAGACATCTAGACTCAGAGTGGTGCATGACACACTTCATAAGTCCTTATCAATAACTCTGATTATGAAATGTTAATCTGATTAGTTGGTTGTTATAATGCTTGTTGTGTGTCACGCCAAAGTGGCCGACCACACAACAGCCACGCGTCGACACGCGCATTACTTCCCCTTCAAGGCCTTCGTTAGTGCTTTAAATATGCAGCCATTAGACGGGGATTCATGATGTAAACAACAGGAAGGCGCACGTTGTGGGTGTGCATTAATACGTCTCGTTATAGCACGGATGATATTTAAGCTTTGACAGCTCTGAAATTCAGTTTGTTTTCATGCTTTGAGGCCAGATGGGCTTTGAAGCCAGGTTAATTTATAACATTTATAATGGTGGGATTATATATAAACCATATACTATGCATTCTGCTTTAGATCCATTCATGTGCTTTCCATAGCTAACTATTATGCCTAATTAGTACAAAACAAGCATTCATATACTTGTTTTGATGTTTACACATTACTTGGATTTTATTTCTGTTACAGTCCACAAAGATATAATCTTCCCCATTTGAAATAGTGACAGGCTTTAGTGGCCAATGGTGGCTTAATGATGAGTCTTATGCATCATGTTTAAATAACGTGGTGTGCATTCTATTACTGCTTTTGGATGCTGTTCCCTCCTTCTGCGTCAATTTTACTCATATTATTTCCATTTAGTGTATACTTTGAGGGAATATCTGGGATCAACTGCTACTCAAACACATTACCCGTTTATCGTGCACATCCCTAACAGTGGATCGGATAAAGACTATTCCGCAATCTCCAGTTAGTTCATTACAGTCATCTCATATTTACATATATCAAGCAGTGGAAGCATATTCTACTGCTCTTTATGCTGCTCAAATACATGACAGACTGACTCCCTTATGCCTACACTCAGTGAACAGGCCCTTATAGATTCGAGATATGCTTAGCTGTTGCTTTGATGGTACTTTTTCACACTGGTTTTTAAATTCTATGCAAATTCGTATTCTTTTTTTTGTAATGCACCATTGTTTTATAGCATCAACATATGTTTGAACAGGACTACTTGATAATCCATTCAATGCCCAGACGTCATACTGATCTACAACGAAAAAGTCCAGCTTGACTTGACTCTGAATAAGGATGCTTTTACTACTACAATTACCACCTTTTATATTAAACATATAGTTAATCTGCTAATCAGATGAATAAAACATACATTAAAAGGTAGAACAATTCAATAACATTAAATTGAAATATAATCCTCTAATGTCGAATAGCTATTACAACCGTGTCATAGTATAAAATGTAATGTCTTCCAGCTTTCGAGCACTGTTGTTCTGATTATTGAAAGTTAAACGTTGTTGTGATTTTTCAACCTCTCCGATCATTTAAGGTCTAAGTGACCCACGACAACGGACTTCAATGTATATGCTCTAAAAGTACATGATTTACAGAGCAAACTGCTCTCTCCAGCGCTTGCTCAAAGGTTTCTATCATTCTCTTCCTGCCACAACTCAGCTCTCGAAGACGTGAGGCTTCTCCTTGAGCAAGACTTGGTTTGACAATATTACAAACAACCAAGATCGGGCAATTTTAGCCAGTCAAACAAGCCCCTTTACAGGAAGTACATTGACGGGCGCTATTGCCCCAAAGGATCACATTGCAGTCTATTTTAACAGATTACGGCTGCAACGTTCTGGCTCAATACCGGAGCAATTAAAAAAAATCACTGTCTGCATTTGTCCTTTGACCCGAAAGGATCTATTGGGTCCAGGTTGGAAAATCCGGAAGTTTTCCTTTAATGAAATTGAGTTCGCTAAGCAGATATTGCTAGACGGATCATCTTATAGAAGAGGGTATTTTGCAATCTGTCTGCTTGAGCAGCTGCTAGATCTTGGCTCTGGTCATAGGCTTGAAGCCCATTGGAACATAAACACAGATTTATTTCAGGGGCTCAGTGGAATTAAACACCTAATCTGCCTATGTAACTTCATAAATCTCCTAATCTTGGTATAGACATCCATTATTTGGGCTCATCTTTGGGGTGCTTACAGCGTAAGATAGCTAATACTTTAAGTGTTATTGTGGCAACCATTTATTAGACGACTGCCTAGTGTCCTTTGGGTTCCACAGGGTGTATGACTAGGACACATTGGGGGAGCAATAATAACTGCTATCCAGCCACTCAATAGAACTACTCCTTATGTTAGAGCATGGCCATGGATAAGAACCTCTGATCCATTCAACTACTTAACATTGTTCAGAATTAGGTTCAAGTTTAAGTTCTCTGTACTTGTGCCATGGTTTTCTTATTGATCTGTGTCTGTGTCTTGCCAAAAGGGTTAAGTGAACAGTGAACAGTTTTGTTTCTGTGAATCAGATTGAAAAATATAATTACAATTTTAAAATGTCTTGTTTCAAATAGGTATTCCTTAAAGCAGTTTGCTTATTTGATTAGATTTTATGTGGTTGCATGTGGTCTTGTTTTTAGAAGTTTTAAACCATATTACTAGTTTCATCTGGCTTCCCTAGCAATCCATTTTTAGAAGTATTGGTTTCCCATGCAACATTGATTTAAGGGTCTTGTGCACAGGCAGTCCCATTTGTGTATGAAAAATGCTAACAACACAAAACAATAAAATGGTATTTGTTGCTTGAGGTGTGATTGTCACATAAGAGTGAGTGAGTGCCTGCTTGGTCAAACATGGGACTCCTACCGATACTCCCTTTGAACGCAATCAGATGATTATTAATCATTATATGTACACCACGAGTCCTTTTATGAATGCTCCCTTGTAGATTAATACATTTTATGTATTGTTTCCCTGAGATCTCAAAGCCCTTTATTCAGCTAATCACAATACCTCTCAAGCCTAAGCTACATTAGGGGGCCATCGTATCAAACTGCTTTTCACTGCAGAACTGCTTTTAGGGGCCATTTATTTCCCTGAGCTGCATACTTTCTATTCCCCCAAATAATGGTTGTCTGTAATTCTACGCTTGTGGAACATTTGCTTCTCATTTAAAGGCAGCATGGATTCGATTTCTTTAGGTTTTGCTGTAGGAAGATTTCCTCTACTGTGCAATGCTGCAGTGTTACTTTTAGCTTTGGCACATTCAAAAACTCCTTTTATATGTGGGGAAACGTTGGCTCGCAAATCTCCTGTTGGTCCATCTTGCATTGAAGACTATGGTCCTGTAAAAGAGAGGTAGAACCCACAACGGTAAAATCTACAAAGGTATCCCCCAGTGATCCCTGGTGGTAAATAACTAGGTGCCAGGTGGTCTGGACTGCACGCAAACAGTGGCCAAGGTCCAAGCAGGTATCAGAGGGGAATGTACACCAGAAGTTTTTAAGTATCCTTGTACTGAGCCTATCTCTAAATCACATCTGCATCAATCTGACATAGAAAGCTGAGCAGTGCTGAAGAAACGATTTGCAAGTGTAATCTAATTTTTCCATATAGCGTTGAACTTGCGGCCATATGTTGATTTTAGGTCAGTAAATCAAACTGACTCATGTTATTTTTAGCACTGTGTATAGTCGTTCTGTATTCACAGACGACATCACAGGCATGGACACTGAACAAGGTCAAGGTGTGAATCGCACACCTCACTAATTCTTTTGTCAAAAATGAAAAGCGACTGGTACTTTCAATTAATGCCCCTTAAATATGAAGTCTTCTGGGATGGTTTTTGGACCAATTACAGCAAACGGCAACACTGCTTAACACAACAGACGTGGGGGAACTCCCACACGCGGTTTAAGCACTCCCCCATTTGGGAATCCTTCTGCAAATATTTCAACAGATCAAACATGCAACTTCTCACTCATCTCCCTCCAAATACTGCGCTTTTCTCCCTTCATAATGATTGATTGGATGTCTTTTGACACAATGTGTGGGTGAAAGGTGAGGTGTAAAAGCTGGAGCAACTCTTTTAAATGTCATGTCAGAAAGCCAAGTGAGAATTTTCTGAGCTTAAAGATATGCAAGGGAATGTGTTTAAAAGTGGGTGGAGTCAACGGTTCAGTGTCGTTGGTGGTCCTGATCCTGTTGAAATATCCTAAGTGCACAGACCCAGTGTGTCAAAACATGCCAGGACTTCAAGAGGCCTGCTAATAAAGACGGACTCCATGAGAAATGCACCTCATGGTTTGTTTACGCAAATGAAAAACTGCTGACAGATTTGGTAATGGACATGCCATCCCACAATGCAACAGCAAACATGCAGTTTTGTCCTGTGCTGTTGAATTACTGCAGAAGGCCAATGTTCTTCATACAGTACCGTCTAGAATAACCAACCAGAGTACTGCATTCTCCCCTTCATACTAAATGACACCTCGCCGTGTCAATCTCATCGGATTCACCACGTTGGAGAAAATCTCTTTCCGAGTAATGATGGGAGAATTCTTTGTTCTCGCCTCTTAGCGGAATCGTAGAAGTGCTGACAGAATAGACTATTTAAGAACAGAAGCTCTCAAAGGACGCACACTCTGTGTTTGTGTGGCAGCATACCTACAAGCCTGCCCCAACTCATCACACTTTCAAAGCCCACAGGCACACCTCATCGTGGGAATGGCGTCTCTTAACCCCCTCTCTGTTTGAACAGGCTGCTCCTACTTTATTCTGTTGTTCTTCGTTTGCGTTGGGCATTCAGTAGCTTTTACAATTGATCATAAACACTCGGTGAATGAGGGTCTACACATCTAAAGTATAAAGTGCAAAAAAGTGTTGGGGTTTCTTCCCCTGCTTGCGTGCAATGCCAGGGTGTCTCCTCTTAAGTGTGTTTGAAGTATGCATTTTCCAGTTTAATTCTTGGCGATCTTGAGGTGAAGACAGATTTGCTTTAATATTGCTAATTCTGAAGATCTTTTTGTTTTTTTGTGTAAGCCTTTGCATGGGAAGTTTTGGTGTCATTCACCTGGTGGTCGTGCAATAGGCTGTACACATTTCAAATAATTAATAATAATACATAGCGTGCACATATATTTGAATCCAGCCTTGATAAAGTAATGAACGCTGATCACACGTTTCCTAGCGGTGACGCTGCAGGTGCCACTAGCAAGTGAGCAACGCCTCCCGCGGTTGGCGACGCAGTTCGGATCTGTTCATGCATCACCGCCAGCCTGGCTTTCCTACGCCCTGGTTGTGTTCGTGTCAGCAGACAAAAGCCACGGGTGTCCCTACAATACATTGCTGCTGGGGCAAGCAGGACAACACCTCTAGAGCAAACACGGCTACCTGCTCTTTGTGAAGTCACATAATGCCGGGCCTTTGTTCGTCCCAGACCTCCACCCTGGACCTGGAGCTCCGGCAGCTCCTGCAACAGGTGCCACTTGAGGCCTCCTTTCTGACTCATTGTGCCCTCTATTCCATGGCCCATCTCTCTTTATTTGCCCTTCTGGCGGACTTTGCAGATGACTTTTTCTGAATGCACTTAGCCCACCGATAGCCTTTGATTCCGTATGTTGCACTGAAAGCGTGGCTTAAGAACTGTGTTTGCGCGGGTGCCCTTTTTCTGGAGAGCTTTTATGAAAGGTCACAGGTTGTTATTGTGGGAACTGACACGGAGAACATATTTGTTATTTCACGGCGCCGTGTGATGGTGTTGTGTCATAAATGGCATTTGCATTGAAATGCTCCAAAACTGGTGTGTTCTTGCTTTTGCTAAATTGCTTGTACTTGATTTTAAGTTGACTTGCATTGCTGTTAAATTGAACAAGTTAAATTGCTCTGCATAACTGTAATACATGATTATTTGGGTAAAGTTCGCCTCTCGACCATCTGATGTTTACGATAATTTACAAATGAGCCAATGTATCCAAAGGTGTTTGAAAGTACTACAATCCGATTTCAAATCGGATTATTCAGGTTAATTGATAATTTCCAGTAAAATTAGGCTTCTTAATGTGACTCTTAATTACAATAAATATAATTTTCCAATCTAGAAAGGGATGTTTAAGAGAGTAAATGTATGGGATGTGGTTGACATATCCATGAAATATGTCACTATAGCCTTATAATAATAATAAATAATAATGCATTTTATTTATGGGCGCCTTTCTTGGTCACCTTATCAAAAAAAATATATACTCCTAGCAAATCAAATGCCTGATGAGTTTAGAAAGTATGTTTCATAGTCAGTAACAATTTTCTTGCATTCATAGGAACCCTAACTAGTTGCCAAATGATAATACATGAGAAGAGTTTAAATGAAAACACTCAGTTTATTCAGAAGATTTTTTGTAGAAATTTCTCCTTTCTTTAAAATATGAAATAATACTGAATTAGAATGTGTTGAACCAATCGTTCAGACAAAAGTTTATTACCATATGCTTCTGAAAAAGTATAAATTATTATAAAAATATATATAATTTCCTTATTGCTTATGAGAATAGGTGTTAATATCTTCTGGATTAATATATTCTGCATTAATTAGACCAGTAATCAACTGAATTGCTACTGTCATTCCCTCTGTGTAAAATTACTTATATTGCATTATGTTTGTTCAACATCCTTCTGTGTTGTTGGATGTTAAACTGACTTTATTACCAAATGCACATACTGATAATATCTCTAATAGCCTCACATTATATTTAAATGTTAATGTTCTAATATTTTCTGTGTCTGAACTTTTCTTATGGAGCCACGAGATAAAGAGGTAAAAAGCTCTGAACAAACAGGCCAGTAACTGCTGCCAGGGCTGATCCACCCTGAGCGCCATATATCATCCCCTAGTCCAGGAAGCTGTGGTGCTGCAGCAGACGGCTTAGTGTAGCTAAGGCAGGGCAAATAATGGCAGCGCAAACATGATTATTGACAGAAACACAAAGGGGTGTTTAGCGCTCCTCTGATCCCAGCTGTGTGAAATGACGGTAATAGCCGACACATACAAAGGCAGGCGGGCAGGTGACGGCCAAGGTGTATGTCACTGCGACCTAGCCAACTGTAGCTTTGCCTGAAGGTTGCATTAGTCTTGTGCCACTCCATGGGGGATTGTACCCCCCCTCCCACCCCCATTGCATCCCTTGTGGCCTTCTTACATGAGTTCAACTCACAACCCTCATGTGGGGCGAGGAGTTTATGAGAAGATTTGTGTTGTTGTCCTTCTGTGTATCCTGTTTGCAAGGCAACAGAAATAACATTTTTAATATCACAAAGGTATTGTGACGTGCTCCTGTCCAACCTTCTTTTAGAACCATTAGTCATTATTTCCATGACAGCTTTTCTAGCAGTGATTTTTACTTCACAATTGGTCTTACCCTACTTTGACAGACAGGGGGCACTGTGGCTTTACTTTTCTTAATACCTTGAACGGGCTATTTCTGGGTTCAAGGTTATGGCAACCAGGCACAAGGCATGCATCTTTCTGTGAACCTACGGTTTTACTTTGTAAAATGTTAGAATAAAAATTCCAGTAATTATATAAAGCTATGTCTGTTGATTATGATAAATACAACAGAAAAACAATGAACAACTAAACAGATATTTGGTTCTTGGGTTAAAATCTACCAGTTACAAGTTGGCAAAAATAGAAGCTTAGACACAAAAAGGCACTACCACCTTATTTGTGCATGTGCATTTAATTGTTCTGTTTTGGAAGCCCATGTGAACAGTGTTGATGAATAACCAGCGTTTAAACACATCTTTAACATGCTGCCCCCTTGCACCACCATTGCTACATTGTTCAATGCCTTTGGTTGTCATCTAGGCTTTCTGGTGGCCATCTTAAACACAGATCCCCCAGGGGATTAAGCAGTAACAGGACTGATGAAAACACAGCACCGACTAGTGATCTGGGTGGGTTTGTATCCCTCAAGGTTGCCCTATAACCATGACAAACACCAAGAAACCCACTTCTCCTACCAGGGCATCACATTTCAGAAGTCGTCACATGTTGGCGCAGTACGGACATGGCCTTTGATTAACGCCCCATCATACCCGTCGATACCTGGCTGGCTGGGAAACCAGGGCGATGGCTGTTCACGGTCCATATCACACGTCGCCATCACCCAAGGTGAAGTGTGTTCTGAATTATTATATTTGTGACAAAACAATATTTCCTGATTCGGGCTGCACTGCTGTGATGCAGCACAACTGCAGCGCACTGCGTCCGTGCATTCCAGCAGCAAGTCCCAGCCGCCGCCACCGCCGCCACCGCCGCCACCGCCGCCACCGCCGCCCACGCCGGCGCCGACCGCGGCACGCCGCCACCGCCGCCACCGCCGCCACCGCCGCCACTGCCGCCACTGCGCAGACGGCCGAGGAACACCCAGAGGTGATCCATCGGCCACTGCTGACAGGCGGCCGGCTGCACGGCAGCACAGGGTGTCACCTTTGGAGGCACTTGGGGAGAAGACACTGAGATTCCCCAAAGAACACACAGTGTCATCAGAACAAAGACATTCCTCCGCACTCCCACCGTGGGGTAAACACACACTTCTCACACAAACAAAAGCGTCCACACGCAGACGGACGTTGGCCAGCCCCGTGGAGCCGCAGAACAAACAACAGACAGAGTGGGGCGGCGAGGAGCCTGGAGACAAACCCAGGGCGGCGGCAGGCCCCCTCTTCACCTCCCAACGGAGGGGGTGTGTGCGTATGTGCGTGCCCGCGTGTGCTTGCATGGGGGGACGGGTAAAAGTGTGAGTGGGTGAGAGTGACTGTCTGCTCTCTCTTGGTCTGCTCTTCAGCGGTGTCTACTTTGTATTCTGATGGTTTGTTTTGTGATTAAACAATAAGCACAGGGAAGGTGAAATGAATTGACAAACGGGGAACCAGAAAGGGTCACCAAAAGCCTAATAGCACTGTTGCTTGACAATTGTACTTATTCTGAGAGTGAAAAGTGTCTAGTCTATAATCACACCTGTGTTATCTGTATCCTTTTACTGGCAATGACTAGAAACTATTAATTTTCACTTTCATTCAAAGTGACTAGCAGTGAATTTACATTAAGACAGATACATGAATTTGCATGTAGGGTGTATGGATATTTCCTCTGCTGTGCATACTGGATCGACTGGGGACATGTGGATCAAACCCAGAACCTTTTGGCTGGGAGTGATTACCCTGCCTTATATTATGAATCACAATAAAACACACAATAGAATGTCGTTAGGCTTATCTTATTCAGGATTTGAAAGAAACGGATATGTTCAAACATATACTGCACGTTGACTTGTTTAACAATCCCTTCAAATAACATTTTTATGTTCTGTTTCTTATGTCTCGTGCCATATCACAATGTCCATCTCCTTCCCGAGCCAGCTATCTGTAGCTGCTAGCTGTGATTGTGATGCTGGCTCCCATATCTGCACACACTCTGCCCAACCTTTCCTCCCCCCCCCCCCCTGTCACTCGCTCTCTTTCGCTCTCTCTTTTGCTCTCGCTCTCGCACTCGCTCTCTCTCAATGGTGTGTGCGCGCGCGCACACACACACACACACACACACACACACACACACACACACACACACACACACACACACACACACACACACACACACACACACACACACACACACACACACACACACACACACAGCCTTGTGTGTCCCGACCAATCCAGAGACATGATGTCCTGTTAGCTCTCTGATTGTATAATTATATCAGGAAGTTGTTTGTGCTATCAGAGATGCACAAGTCATTGTTTGGGCTGTGCATGTTTGTGTAAGATGAGCGCCTTTGATAGCCCGCTTTGACTGGCCGCTAAAACTATCTCCTTAGCCATCGACGGATAGGAGCGGTGCTCCCCCTGACTTGTTCACATACCACACACTCGCACTTCACAAAGAAGGGGAGGACTCGTACACAACTCCTTGTGTTGGTTGAATGAAAAAAACAACCTGATGAGGGATTGGATCAAAAGTCAGCTTCATAGTGATGACTGTTAGGAGGCGCATGGCAGGATGAATGCTTTAACTTCTGCGTTGGCGAGCGGATGTTTTCCCTCAAGGCCTCAAGGGTCGGGAGGACGAGAGATGCTATCCAGACCATTAACTGTAATTGGCCTTGTTTGGCGCTCATTTACCAAGGGGGGGGGGGGGTCCTGTGAGGAAAGAGCCAGCGGAAGGGGAAGTGTTGTTGGTTCACAGGACGGGTGTGGGGGGGCATGGTTGAGTAGGGCTGGGCTGTTGGGTTGAAGTCAAAGCATGAGGCGCAGTGTGATGGAGATGATAAGTCCTGCTGTCTCTGCCCACCCTTCCTGGCCCTGGTGATGATAATCATGAAATTTGTTGGCTGTGGCCGCTCCGTGCTAGACACCAAACGACCGACTCTTAGGGGCTCTTACAGACGGACTATAGTGTGAAAAGGCATGCTTACAGGAGCCAGGGGGCTGAAAAAATAGCCACCATAAAACCAACGAGGTTGCAGTCAACCCCATGTATTATATATTGGCCCAAACGTTATTCTTCGATGTGCGCTAATCTGCTGCTTTACCTAAAGTGTGTCACAACCCACACACCACAGGAGACAGCCATTCTAATCTGCTGTTGTTATCGCTCACAGAGGCCGTGAACCTGTTTCTCTCTGTAATTGCTTATTTGCTTCTTTTTTTGGCCTGTTGACTTGCGTCAACGCATTAAATAGTTTGCAATCCACCCTAACGAGATCACAGCGTAAATGCCTCCTCAAGGGGAGTCCATGAACAGCATGCGTAAGCCGCGTCTGCAGGTAACCTGTCCATGGGCCCTTTAAGCAGACACCTGGTTTGACGATTCGGCGATGCCGGGCCTACGTAGCCATAAGCCCTAAGTCTTGCGGGGATGAGCTACAAATCACCTGCTAAGAGTCTTTACAGTCCAGGCTGAGGCACAAAATCCCAACGTTTAACTTCCTACCTGTGCTTAGAGTACTTAATGTGAAACCATTTGGCAGGGCACGAGCAGATTAGTGTTCCTGGAACAACGGCCTGATCATGCCACACCTGCTGTAAGGGCACCTGGTGTTAAATGCAGAGTCTGTGATTATGGGTACAGCTTTGGGAAGTGGTGTCATTGAAGCCGAGGTCAGACACAAGGACCTGTTTGCTGTTTCTTCATTGCTAAGAGTTCCATTTTTTCTTTCAAAGTGTAGCTGAGATATTTCTCTTTTAAACACGTCTTAAGTGTATCTGTTTATCTCTCTGAAATATCGTCATACAATTTGAGAATGGCATCTGTGTGCCATCAATTAATTTATATTTGGCTTAAGTCATATTTGTTGTGTGTGTGTGTGTGTCTGTGTGTCTGTTTGTGCTTGCACACATGTATGTGTGTTTGTTAATATTACTTTTTGTACTTTTTTTTTACTTACTACACTGTACTATATTATATTATATAAATATATATACTATACTATATATGTATATACTGGTGTATATATATATGCTTATAAATCAGTGTATGCCCAAATATCCCATTGATAATTGGACTTTGAATAATAATTCTTCAGAAAAGAAAGGCAGTTGCAGATCCTCAGAATTTTCCAGACATGTTACAAAATGCCTTTTTTTTATCCTACCCCAAGCCTGATCCACAAGCATGCAAACGGGGACATAGTTGTCTTGTGCCTCTACTCATCTCAGCCTAATCACCTTTAGAAGGATTGTTTCTCGGCTATCCTGCCAATCAGCTGCGTGTGATCCACGGTAAGCCCTATTTATCAAACTCTAAATACTTGATCCGGACTAGACCGGCGACCTGAGAGATAAAGCACTAAGGAGCCAGCTCAGGAGTGTTCAGTTAAAGATTTAGAAGAGACCAACTTATTAGTGAGGTATCTGTCACTGCTTCCTGGGCTCTGATCCCCAGATAGAGGCTGGACACGCCGCGCCCAGGCGTCTGAGGTGAAGCTACACCCCTTATGGGCTCAGTGTTTCGCGTCCCCATGCATAGTGAACCACCATGTATTGTATTAAGCAATAACAAATGTAACACAAAGTTATATTTATTTATTCATTACGTGAACAGTTACCCAATTCTACGTGGGTAACTGTAGCATTGTGCCTTATTTTCTGCAACCATGGGCATTCGGAGATGGCTGCAGCCCACCAGCAGAGGGAGTCCTAGCCCCTCCTCTGTCTCTCAGTCTCTGTAGGGCTGCAGCTGACGTGAGCACAGCCCGGTCACATGGGCTGCTGATGTATTTAGTGACAGGGCAACAGTAGGAGCCACCGTCTCGCCTTTCCAAACCCAGACCTATTTCCTCGAGTCCCCTTTTGAGTCCCCTTCTGCGCATGAGCCGCTGGCGCTTCATTCTTCACCGTAGGACATAAACAACGCCTGGCATGTTGGAAGAAGATTGATCCGTCTCCTTTCTTTCCAAAGGCCAGGATCAAAACACAGAAGGCTCCAAAAGCAAAAGCATAATACCTTTAAAGGGATGGTCGGCCTACTATTATTACCCACACTCACACACACACACATGGATACACACACACATAGACACACACACAAAGACACACACACACACACACAGGAGGGCACGGCTGAGGGAGGGTTCACATGCCTCGCTGAACGCTACGGAGCGCAGCCACTGTGATCCAGTGAACCTGATTGGGCGGTCGGTGTCTTTTTGTATTCGTGCATGTCTTGCACGGCAGACATCAAACGGACTCCAGAGCGAGGTGAACAGGGAGAGGGAGATGATTAGCCTTCCAATACCGCTTCTCTGAGAGTCTGGTTTCGGGAGGTCAGTGGACTGACTTGCAAATGGGGGTTTTCACATATTTTCTTCAGGTCAATTAATCTTTTATGAATAGACCTATGGAAATTAGTATTTAGTTAAAACTGGACAAATAGGTCCTTGATCTGGATGACATGATTTAATTTCACTAAGCAGACATGAATAGTATTCATCTCTAAGTGTTGGAGCACATGTGTGACAATGGGTTTGAGTATGACTTGCACATACAATGCCAACTATTTGGAATTAGGGGCCCAAGGGCTAAGCCACACAGTTCTTTATGATAGTGCATGTGGAAGTACTGCCACACCCACGAGTTCTGCCTTTTGGATATATTTTCACTAGACACAGAAGACATACTTTGAGGTTTGCTAGAGCTGACATTATTCGAGTAAACAGAGGCTTTTAAAATATTTCAAAAAAAATGGTTCCAAGGTCAAACAGACTGAAATATGTGCACATTTTTGGTTTGACAGCCCGCTTGGATCGGCTTTCATGAACCAAGCTGCTGTACAATACCAAATAAATCAGCACTTGTGATCATGAATTTTACCTAAAAGTACTTATTTTTGGCACCGAGACATCAAACACGGGACCGATACATCATGCCGTGTAAGGGCGGTTTAACCTGCATGGTTCTCTGAAAGACTTATGAAGTGGTCACTTCTTACAGTTATATGTGGGCAAGAGCAGTACCCCGGATATATGGTGTCTCAGTCTGGATAGTGGCATCCATCCACCTTGTTCCTATTTAGTCTGACATTAACTCTGACATTAACTATTAAACTCTGACTCAAAATAGGAGGGGATATAGGTGATACAATTATTTCAGCTCCAATGCATACTTTAATGATATGTATTCAATCGTTCAAATGCAACAATGTGTTTATTGTTCACAAGTAGGATTTGTGTCTAGTGAATGTTAAGCTATAGCAAGATAGAGGGCAGATAGCTGCCCAATAGAATTGAGTGACGGTTGGGCTAGCTGTAACAGAAGGCTGTGGCAAGGAGCAGGAACAGAGTTATGTTTAGTTATGGTGCTCACTAAGGTCTCATGTAGGAGAGATAGGCTTCAGCCAGCTGCCTAGAGGTTTGCATCTGAGGACAATTGACAAATTATCATCCCCCCCCAAGAGATCGATTTGCCACTTTGAATCCTTATTTCGGAAATAAGGATTCAAAGTGGATTCAGTGGATTCAAGTAAGGATTCTTATTTCAGAAATAAGGATTCACTAGGGAAATAGTATTTCCCTATGGATGATGTGGTATAGGGCATAGTGGGCCAGATAAGGCAATCGGCAATTGTCTATGTTTTTGTTCTCGCAGGTATCAAGGTCTGGTATAGGCAGGGCACAATTGATGGATATAGTTCTGATCTGTGAGATGACCTGTACTCTTTAGGGATAGTTTGAAAAGATCAGGATTTTTTTATTTGAGAATAGTTTAATAGTGAGAGAATGTTTAGATGCTGAAGATGCTAATCAAATAATATGATTAGTTATTACATTTTTTACTTGAATGAAAGAAATCAACACTGATTTTAGTGTGATTCCCCTGCAGGGAATATGATATTGGAGTCTTGTACACTTACAGAGTAATCAAAACCATCTACCTCTGTTATAAGGTTAATTCTGTAACCTCGCTGTTGCAAAATTAGCAATGGTGTCTTTCAGATGCACCATAGTAGCATGACCTAATTACTTCAATGCCCAAAACCCTAAAGGCCACTCACTGAATCCAAAAAACAATAACAAAAAACGTTCTCAAACACACACACTTTAAACACCCACAGTCCAAAATCAAATTTGCTGATGACATACAAAGATGAAGTGATATCGATGCATCCACACTCATTAAACTGTAATGACTCCGAAGGTCTGCATTGTTACCCAGTATGTCATATTTTATTGGGGTGATCGGTTTTCAGTTGTATGTTGCTTAATTATTTTTTTAATACATATCTGCTTTGTTCTGCGATAGACCCAATGGAAAGGAGTGATATGTGTTGACATTTTAGGTCTTGCTTGTTGGTTTCGGCTCCACAGCCATGAATCTGCGATGTACAGTACACCACAAGGCATTGAGTTTTTACTGATAAAGTATGCAATCAATTCCTTACAAAAAGCAGGAATGAATTACATCCTTTATTTAGGGATTGACTGCAACAATTATTCATTTTTCCTTAAACTTTTATCCAAAGCCACTTTATAATGCGGGAAGCCTATTTTTATAGACCAGATTTGACATTTTTTGTTGCCGCCAACCAGATGTACCTTTGATCAAGGGACATTACTCTAGTTAAATGTTTCACTGCCAGAGTTTGGGACCCAAAGCCTGCCCTTTTGGCCCAGTGCTCAAGCCCGTCTTTCCTCAAAGTCCCGCCCACTCCTTGGAAACCTCCCTAATTTGGTTCTTTGTCTCCCTTATAAAAATCACATGATACTATCAAAATATGTGTGCGTGCCTTTGACAAAGACTAAACGTAGATCCAACACACTTGGCTATTACCGATGTGGGACACGTAACTGGATGGATCATAGGATTCACCAAAAGACAGAACTCTAATGGCAATGTCCTGCCAACCCCCCCCCCCCCCACACACACACACACCCTCTGCTCCCCTCTTCACCCGCCATAGCGTCTCTCTCTCTGCATGTGGATCAAATCAGAATCATCCACTAATTGACTATTTACAGGCCCAGAGAAAAAGCCCTAATGGACTTGATATTAAATCTCCCCTTCAACTTTTTTTTAAGTGTTTTCTCCGAGCACCTATGTTGAAAAGAGTGGGCCTTTGCGTTTTTCTGCTTCTTTTTTTTTTTTTGCATTTTTTTACAAGAGGGCCAAGTTAAGCCTGTTAGTGCGTCGGAATGGGCGAGCCAAGCCCGGGCGGCTCTCAGACGGGATTACAAGACGACAGCGGGAAAGGGCAGCACGACGCAGGGGAGAGGGGAGAGGGCTGGATCTCTCCCCAATGTGTTCCAGATGGAGCACAGCCCCAGGTTCTCACAGACAGATACCAGCGTGGGCTAGATCAGGCCCAGGGAGGGAGGGGGGCTCGCCTCAGCTTCTTCATAATGAGATTGACTGTGGTTTTATATGGAAAGTCAGCATTGAATATGCTTTCCACCCGCTTTGATTGCAAACATTTGAATTGAGGAATTGGAATTCATTCTGGTTTGTGTATCTGTCGGGATAAGGAAAGATATTCCACAGCCATGTTTTCTTCTCATGTCTGCAGATATGGTTGTCCCCAGGAGCCGTTTCCTACTGCTCCCGCATCCGCATTGACAGCAGAGACAAAGAGCAGAGAGAATCAGGAGCCTCCGTTGACCTGCACCCATAAACACGGTACAATCAAAGGGTGTATGCATCACAATTACTCTATAGAGGGGCGGCTACTGGACGCCAATAGCTTACAGCCTATTGGCCAGTTTTCCGATGTGTGTTGTTAGCTCATTGTTAAGAAAATGGGTTTTTAAAATAAATCGTTTGTCACCTTAAATTTGTTATGTGCAGTGCATACAGTGCATACAGAATCTTAGCATTGTGTATCAAAGCACGCAACATAATCTGCTGTCCGTTCCACCACTGCAACCGTATAAAATGTGCGTGTCCCCACGTGTCCAGTATTTAAGTACTCAAGTGCACATGATTTGTAAGGTCACTTGCCGTTCTTGCTGATTTGTAAGATGGTTCCATGGTGAGGGGTCAATATCCTAGACAGAGGTGGATGGGAGAGAAGTGCTGACGTTAACCAGGAGCTCACCGTCAACATAACTCAGCGTCTAATGATGGAGGGAGAGCAGCACCTCATTTTTCTAGAGTATGCTTCCTCACTTTAGGCTCTGGGTCCCCTCCAACATGTTTGCATCTTTGCTTATCCATCATTAAATCCAGTATTGCATAAACAGTCGAGACAAAGGCAAAAGAGTTATCAACCAGCTATTTTTACAATGCTGGGAAGCTAGGACCAGTTTGCATTTCAATTCAAATCATCTCGTCATTTGCAGGGGGTGTACAAGTTTGCGTGCAAAACATAAAGATCACTGTCAGTGGTTGGCATGTTGTTTCATCGTACCCCTTGTCCTACATTAATAGAACAATGGGTACAAAACAAAGCAATTATTGCTATGACTCATTCTTTTTGTTAATACTGCAGTAAAATTTTCTTAAATTGCCTGCATGCATTTCTCAGTGTGCATTACTAACAGAAGCTTAGTTGGCCACCAGTTCTCCAAAAACAGCTTTAAAGGGGCTTAAGTCGACTTAAGAATGGAAAAAAGACCTATAAACATTTCAAAGATTTATTCAAAATAATAATACATAAAATTCCCAATTATACAACGAACCATAAAGACTTAAAATAAGAGGAACACAGTCAGGCCACAAGCAAATTGAATTAATTATAACAGTTTGGGGCTCGAAAATGTTTATTATTTTAGGTGTGTAAACATTTTTATTATTCAAAAATGATATAATGAATCCGTTAGAAGAAGTTAAAGGGATTATGCAGATCTATACGTTGTTTTGATCCCTTTTCTCACCAACGCAAGACTCTTTTGGGTCAAATAACGGAGCCACTATTCCCTGCCTGAACTTCTCTCCGCTCCCTGTTGGGGCTGTTTTGCATTTGCAGACTTTTTCCAACCCGGGTCTTTGGGACTGGGGTTTGAGTGGTGCACTCTTTTCCTGTGCTTTAAAAGCAGTTCTTTAAGCCCCCATCTGGTTGGCCTATGATCGCTTTACTGTCCCTCTTTAACTGAGCCTTCTCTTTGGAGTGGTAGATTTGGAGCCAAGCACTTAGCGCACACCACTCTATTGTGGTTCAGTCTTTTGTTAACATGCAACAGGATAGACCAGCTTCGAGTTATATTGAACAAAATAGACAAGTGCTGCACTCTTGATTCTCATTATCAGAGTGTGATATAGGCGCACCTTATAGCATCTATAGCCTTTAACTGCTTCAAAATCTTGTGTTATAGATCCCTATGCATATGTTTATCATAGTTTAATTACTTACATTCCTCTATTATTCTCCCTGCTCTCTTGATGGGATTTAACTCTTTATTGGCACACTAAATGCATATTATACAGTCTTGTGGGACAATGGAGTACATTATAAAACCTCCATATTGAAAGGAACTGTTCTTATTCTGTGCATCCAGAGTTTAGTGGTGATCCACAATTGAGTTGGCACTAGTTAGTTGGCCCCTGTTATATCATGGTATACAGTGCTTCAAAACTGCGTTTGACACTGAGTGTTCAGGTAAGTCATCTACCTTCTTAACTGTATTGAATATGGCTTCCAATCTTGGCAAAGTCAAAGTGATCTCATGGCGGATACCATCTCATAGCTGTAGCATAGGCGGCTAACAAGAGGCTTATGGCACATCATTGTGATTTGCAGTCCAAATGGAAACTGTTCTCTCTCACGTCACAGTCCTCATTAGCCTCAGTCGCCCCAGTGCGTCCCTGTGCTGCTCAGCCCCATTTGGTACTGGTACGAGGCATCCCGGATGGACATGCAGCTCTGTGGAGGATAGACAGAGAAATCTCTCTGAGGACGGAGAGGTGATCCTGACTTCCTGGGATAAGGAGATTGATGGCTCGATCTGTCTCTTAATCCTGGGACGGTGGGTGAGGAGGAGGAGGAGGAGGAGGAGGTGGAGGAGGAAGAATGCGCGACGGGCAGGGCTCTCTGGGCGGCGGCGGCTGGGCTATAGACCCCGAGGTCGGCCTGCGGTCGCGTTGCCATGGCAACCACGGCAGGGCAGTGCGGCGAGACCACGGACGCTACGGTGGCGGCGTTGGCAAAGTGTGCCGTGAAGGGCTGATAGGCCACGCCCTCCACGGTCTGCACGCTGTAGCGCGGGTACGGCTGCATGGAAGCCCACATGTTGCAGTTCAGCGACGGGGAACTCAACTCCTCTACTTCCACCGTGCCTGAGCCGGGCTCTGCCTCCGTTCCACCGTACATGCAGGCCTCCCTGGAGCTCATGGCGTCCGGGCAGTAGGGATGGGATAGCAGCGGGGACTCGTAAGAGGGCGCCGAACGGAAGTAATGCTCTTCTGACACGGCAGCCGACGTCTCGAGATAGGGTCGCTTACATCCCAGCTCCAGGTGCCTGGCATTATCTGCAATAAGAAACCGTCAGGACCAGGACTTTAGAGCATGATCAACAGCATGGGGAATGGAGAGGAGGCGAATGACACACCTGCTCTGTGCTTGAAGCGGTGATACAGAAGCCCAGGGTCTCTGCTCTGGGGGAAAGAGCTGGAGAGAAGGTCTTGGGGGTCTGAGTTTGAGAAGTGGGCCCCGGGGTCTGTGTACTGGTAGGAGGACAGCACTTGGGGTTGCCCAGTCAGGACTCCAGTTCCCAGCTTCCCTGCTAAGTGGCCATGTGAGGAGATGAGTCTCTGGCGAACCATATTTTTGGAGATCACGGGATAGTCTTTCCTACAAATTCAAAAATAAAATTTGGGAAAAGAAAAACAAGAAATGGGCTACCCAAGACATTCTGGTGAACATTTTCAAAATAATACTTTGTTTACTTGCATATGAGGAAATCTTTTTAATCTTGTATTTTTTTATTAGTTTGCTTTCAAAACATACCCCTGTAGTCGTGAAACGCGAAGATCTCCTTCTTCACTCCCCCGAAACCCTTTGGCAAATGGATTATTTTCTATCTTCAGCTGCGTGATCTAAGAAGATTAGGTTTCAATTTTTATATTTTTCAACAAATGAATCCAGTTAATAGTTGAAATTCTTCTTAACATTGAATCTGTGGTTTATCATAGGTTTACTATGTGTTCCCGTGTATCTCTGTTGTTTAACATGACGCAATATTGTTAAACAAAATAGTTTGGTCCAAGTCACTCAGTGGGCCATGTCCTGTGTATGGCCTTTATCTAGTGAGTGAACTGGTCTGCGTTTGGTAAGCATGTATCTGTTGTTACCATGCTCATGCTCATACCTTGTGATTCTGATAAGATGTGACCGAGATGAAGGCGGTTTCGTGAAACACATGAGTGCAGTAGGCAGTGTTCTTGGAGCCAAAGGCGTTGTTCTCGTCCGCCTTCACTATGTGGAGCCTGGGCTGGTACTTATGCATGGAGTTCAAGATGATCTGGAGAGCAGGGAGATAAACAATACGGCTACAGAGATTGAAGCACTTAGTAGTGTTTGTGAGTGAATTTGGCCAGATGCAATATACACTGTTGAGCTGCTCACGTTTTCAATTTTTGTTTTCATTGGATTGGATTTGTAAAACTTTTACTCAATCATAGTAAAGAAAGATATTTCAAATTATTCTTTCTGACTGAACAAGCCCACTTTCACATTATCTTGTTTAGTTGTGGGTCATATTGGCTTGAGTGTCACAATTCCTCCTTTACTTGAGTATTAAATCTATTTC
Organism: Melanogrammus aeglefinus; assembly: GCA_900291075.1. NCBI lineage: Eukaryota > Metazoa > Chordata > Actinopteri > Gadiformes > Gadidae > Melanogrammus > Melanogrammus aeglefinus. Next base: position 186,459 of record OLKM01000102.1, read on the forward strand.
AAACCAATAGGATTAGGAAGACAATGCAGCCTCAACCTGGCCATATATTCATGTGCTAGAATCCCAAATTGTAGAGTTACTGATGAGCATCTACAGTGACCATCAGCCTTCTAGCCCAGAGTTACTCTCGCAGGTAACAAAGACTGCTGCACCCAGTGTGAAGGCTCTTGAGTGCTAAATCTACGAGTTGCAGGGGTGGTGCTGGGGTCAGCTCAGTGGCTCCGGTCTGCTCAGTGCAGCCTATAGCCGTTTGCTCAGTCGAGCATCTCCAGCAGTGGGGTTGGGTCATCACTCTTCCAGCTCTGTCAGGGGAGATGAGCGTCAAGCTGACCACCTCACCTCCCTTCTTCACCTTCCAGACACGGTCGGTGAGGCGGCTAGCAAACCCTAGAAAAGAATGCAGCCTCATGGGCGCTCTCAAAAAGAGGTAAACCTGAAAGGCTTCAAGTTCATCGATGTATGGTCGCAGAGCTTGCGTGTTCCCGTCGCTCGGGTCAAAGATAAACCCCATTGGCCGGGCCGACGGAGTCCCTTGTGTGACCTTTCCTGTGGCAATTTGGAATGCCTCTGAGACTGTCTGTGAATTTGTCATTAAATGGTAGATCCAGATTCATTGGGAACTTGAATCCACCCTTTCCTTAGACGAAAATCTTTACGAGCTTAACATACCAGCAAATACCAAACTATAAAGGCATGGGGAAAAATTCATGGCAGGTACTGTATGTGGGGAATGCATTAAAAACATCTGACAAAATGCAGACCACCAGTAGTGCGGCGGCCGTATAGGCAGACCACTAAAAGAGTCACTGGTAGTTGTCGTTACCATCGGATCAAACACTGGTTCTTTGGTCAACAGCCCTTGAGGATAACTTTTTGAAACAGGTTTATATGTGTTAACAGTGAAAGGCGTTTCCTGCGTTCTGCTACTGGTGCAACTGTTCTCTGGGCTTGAGCCTGGCCTCCAACTCTCTCTCTCTTCTCTGCTCATTACTCGTCCCCATCATTGGTCAAGCACTGGACTCAATGTGACAGCGTGCCCCACCACTCATCTGAGAGGTTATGAACCTAATGAGCCCGCCCACTGACGGGATGGCTTCAGACAAGCTATCCTGCAGTTCCCCTGGGGAATGCTGCCACGCTCGCACTCTGTATCTTGCTCAGCAAGCAGGCCCAGAAAGGAGCTCTTGTCCAGCAGCCACCTAGCACCTCTCCCTCGTCCTCCTTCTCTCTTCTGCTCCTCAACACCTTTCACTCAACATGGCCCGTGTGACATTTCATTATCTACTCGGATCATAAATTAAGGATGATCAATAGATTGACCTAGAAATTTATTCGGACTGTATATTTTGTGTCAAACATTCTATCATTTTTTTATGGAATATACAATTTTATTTTATTTCAATTGAATTTAAGTCTTGTTGGTCAACCATATGCATTTACTGAAAGAGCCAAGTATGACCTTAAAGTCATAGGTTCCTGACTCTATATATAAGTCAATTACCTAATAAATCCCTTCATTTATTTAGCTAAAGTTAGTAATTAAGTAACTACCTATGTCTCTTTTTTGTGACAACTAGCTATTGATTTTTTATTTTTGTCATCATCCTCTAATTAAAGGTTGGGTAGGGGATTTGCGAAACGCCAGCAGATTTTGAAAATACACAATTCAAATGGTCCTACCCCCTCTCCTTCAACGCTGACTCTGACTCCACCCATTCCAAGTACATGGACGCGCAATCATGCACGAGCGCGAACACAGATGCGCGAGAGCGAGCCATTAGCTAGTTAGCTAGCTCCAGTAGCTACCGCAGGATAACAACAAACAGAAGCTTGCTCTGGGTCACGAGCTTTGAGTACGTAACGTGCACGAAGGGAGCGGGGGGGGGGGGGGGGGGGGCAGTGCAGTACGACCGTTTGATTGACGTACTTACTGTCCAATGCCACTCGGTGGTTCTGGAAATCATTGGCTGGAGTTTTTTGAGCCCTGCCCGTTCCACAGATGATTGACTTGTTTAATATTCTTTTCAGTACTTCTAACTCAGTGGCTGTAAGTGGGTTATGATAAGGATTTCAAGTAATTTTGCAAAAAATGGCCAAAAAAGGGAATTCCATACCCAACCTTTAATGGCCAACTTGAGGTTTTCAATGCTGAACCATGGATCATACCATTTGTGTTTCCCATTTGAGTTCCCTTAGTCTGATTTCATGGTTTATGTATAATTGTTTCTGAAAACGTAAAGGTGGCTTCAGTTTCCAGAAAGGTAACTCACGTGCCCGAATGGGTCCAAATGGTTGTTGGTCAGCTTGAGCTTTTGAAAAGACACCAACTGCCTCATCCAGTGTGATCCTGTGGCAGGCGAATCAGGATGCACATAGAGCCTGCCTGGCATTGCAGGCTCCGCCTTGCCTGCTACCATCCTGTTGGAGGAGCAGAGCAAGTCATCATTATCCACTGACTGAAATCACTTCACTTTATTGGTGCACAGTTTTGAGATGCAATACGATATGACGATATGGCCGATAAGTACCTGCTAACTTTCCATGTCTGTCTCTTTAGCCAATCGTTACTTTTATATCCATAAACCACAGAACAGAGAATGCCGAACTAGTCTAAAAAACCACACTGTTCCCTAGTGGTCTTCGTCATGATAGAAACATTTATTTTTATTATGGTTCCCTATGGTGTCGGTGAGAAATGCCAGAGTTCTCCTTAGCCAAAATAATAAACTATTGTCCCTAAAATGAGAACCAAATTGCTATAAAATGGCTGCATTACTCAGAGAAGTATGTTTCATTGTGCTTTTCTCTGGAAAACATTTGCAGTGTGTTTTGCACTTAATTAGGCCTAATGTTAACATCCTTCGAATCGAATCGTGACCTTCTCAACCTCCAGGCTCGTTAACCACTGTCACCCACACTGCTCATTGATTCACTTCTTTACAGGCGGAATTGTTACAATGTTAAAAGATACCGCAACTGCAGTTACAAGGTGCTCACCAGAGCACACAAAGCCACAGTAACACAGCCTCCTTGGAACTCACCACTTGTTATCACAGAACTTGTAGCGGTGGTCGTCTGCTGGCACGATGTCTGTGAGCAGGATGTACTTGGTCTTGGGGTTCATTCCCGTCACCTTGACCTTGTAGCTGGGGAACATCCTCCTGTTGGAGATCACATGGTGAGAGGTGGAGGAGATGCCGGCATGGCTGTGGGATTTCACTCCTACCCATTTTCTCCGCATTAGGAATAACAACACGTTTGAAACAGTGATGACCTCAGTAACGCAAAACAGCTAATCTTGGTGGAAGATTGCCAATGCCTCCTTAAGCTATTAGACTAATGAGGATTAGTTTGCACTATGTGTTCAGAAGTCTACCATATGTGCTTCACCTCCAGAGTTCAGAGAATTGTTCCCCCTAACCATTGATTTGTTTAATTAGGAGGCATATTTATATGAAGAACACTTTGATCATTAGTCCTCACAAAATCAGTTTCACGTTGAACTAATTTAGAAGCTTTTTGGAGATCAGCTAATTTCACTGAAGGTCTACCCTTGATGGTATACAGAGAACGTTAAAATAAGACAATTTGTTGGGTTGTTAGAGTAGTCCCTTGCCAGGATAAGTGATGTATCGTCGCAGATAGTGCACTCTGAGATCCCATTGAAGCACTGACAGGAGGGAAACTGCGTCCTGATCAGAGGTGTCACGGATAAATCTTGGGAACGGGTGAAATAATTCAAATTAGGTGGATATATCGTTTTGGTTTTACACTTAACCCTACTGAGCACAAGACGTTGTTAGGACCCACATTTCAAAAGCACAGGGTAGTAGGGATCTTTTTTATGTATGTTATTTTCTTTATGTCCTGTGTTTTCATTTAATGTTCCTGATGTATTTGTTGAACCTCCCTCAAGCATATGTCTAGACAAAGGCCTGAAATGAGTCATTCCATAATGTGTTTGGGAATGCACTGAATTAATCTATTTATCTATTATCTATCTATTAAGGAATTACAGGTTAAATATGCTAATATATAATAGAAGGCCATTAAACACAAATGAAGCCACCTTTTTGGGGAAATAAATAACTTTTGAACTCCATGCATAAACCGAAGCAAATAAAAAGCTTGCAGAGGGCTTCTGTAAACCTTATAAAGGACTAAGTGCTTTTTAATGGCAACCAACTCGGACAGCAGTTTAGATAGCTGACGCGTCAGGATGACCTCCAGTTTACATGGTTGTGTGTATTCATAGCGACAGAATCCAACACTAAATTGCACCCACACACCTCAAAACCATAACCACAAACCATCCTACTCACCATTCTGATCTGTTCAAATGGCATCACTTCAAAATGCTTTGAGAGCCAACATTATCTGATCATGTTACTGTAAATACAGAAAGAGAAATGGGTTGCGGTAGGTTTTTTAAATCCCTCTCTCAGGCTTCAAATCCAATCAGAAGAGGCTGAAAGACAGGTTAATCTCCTAGGAAAATTCACAACAGACATCTGCTTATCCAAAGCTCCAGTCGCACCATTACAGTCAGACCAACCCTCAGCCCACCTGGCCACCATCAGCATTGGCCAACCGTTGGTCATCTGAAACGTTTGGGGAGACTCAAGGCGAGTTCAGGAACAAATCTGTTCGGTGTGTTCAACTGTGTTGAAGCTTTTTGAACCATGCAGATGGTGTCTGGTCCGATTCAACATGCAAAGACTGAGAGCGTAGTTGGGTGCTGCTAGTGTGCTACTAGCACTCAACCAGAAAATCAGCGCTGTGTGTGGGAGGGGCGGACTAGCGCCACGAGACTAGTGCCTGCACCTCGCGCAAGCGCAGAACATACATGCTACTATGTAGTTGGCAGTAGTCTTTGTGGTGTTACAAAGCAAATTTTCTGCCAAAAGGGTTAGACGAGACGCAACGGAAGTGGTTGGATAAAGGCACTTGTCCGTTGGTTTGAGTCTGGGCAGTGTGTAGGCCTCTTTACAGTCAGACCCACGATGAGGCAACCTGGCCAACATTAGCCCTACAGTCAGACCCCTGATGAGGTCACCATCAGGCCTACAGTCAGAGCCATGATGAGGCCACAGTCAGTCCTACAGTTAGACCCACCATGAGGCAACCATCAGCCCTACAGTCAGAAAAACGTGGAGGCCACCCTGAAAGTCAGAACAACGTGGAGGCCACCATCAGCCATACAGTCAGACCCACATGACCACCATCAGCCCTACAGTCAAAACAACGTTGAGGCCACCATCAGCCCTACAGTCAGAACAACGTGGAGGCCACCATCAGCCCTACAGTCAGAACAACGTGGAGGCCACCATCAGCCATACAGTCAGACCCACATGACCACCATCAGCCCTACAGTCAGAGCCACGACGAGACCACCATCAGCCCTACAGTCAAAGCCATGGTGAGACCACCATCACAGCATATGTGGTCGTCGTGGTTCTCTTGTGAGGAGCCGCATCGTAGTGCTTGCACTTGCACAGCCAGGCGGCACATGTGCAACCACATAAATCATGAATGAAAATGAGCCAAAATGTACAATAGTTCTATGAGGATATTGTGTGGGCTGGCCGGATGGGCTTGGTGGGCATATGTTTAATCAAAAGTCCACATGTTTAAGAAGAAAAATAACAAGGCTGATTACTTCCTGAATGCTGGTGGACTTTGGGTGATTTGGTGAGATAGGGGCAGCGTGTTTCACAGGACAAGTTGAGGTGACAAAAAGAGGAGAGACCCCTTATCCAGAACATGACCGTAAGGTGCAACGTCGAGGCTCATTAAGGCTTACAATGGCCGGTGACCACAGTTATACACTGATAGTATCATAATATCGGAAATATCTAACGATTTTCCCCGGCAGATGCGGTGCGGTTCACGCAAGTATGACGAAAGTGTTTGCGAGTTCAGGGCTAAGCATGAGCGATGGATGTTGGGAGTCGGAGAGTGTGTGTATGATATCAGTGTCAAGACTGTGTGTGTGTGTGTATGTGTGTGTGTGTCTGTGCCCAGCCAGCTGTTTCTCTTAACCGTCCCACATGCCTCGTCCCTCCAGCTATCCATTCCCTCTGTGGGAATGTCCAGCAGCCAGCAGACATCAAAAGGAGTGCGGTAAAGAGGAGAGGAGAGGGAGATGGGGGGGGAGGGGGGTGTGATTAAATGCTATGACCCACGAGGCGCTGCCGACTGCGGGCGCCGGAGCCCTCTTATCACCCCACCGCGGCTCCCTCTGACGGCCTGTGTACAGAGAGGAGAGAGTGAAGGAAGAGCTGCCCCGGGCTTTGAAGAGGAGAGGGGGAGCAGGGGATTAGGTCCCGTACGATGACACTCACAATAACAACTCCTCCAGGCACAGCTAGGTGCATGCCGCAGGATTCTGACTGTATGCATTATGAGTGGTAATCAACTGTCAGGTCCAATCGCTAAATGACGTGTCGGTGCTGGTAGACCTTGAGTGCACATAACTTACCCCCCACCCCCCTCCCCGGCCATTTCCCTCACCCTCCAAGGCGACTGTGCTGCTAAGAAGCAGGAAGCACTGAATTTGGTCCAATCGTTGCACTCAGCAGGGGGTTGAGGATTGGCCCGTTGATACCAGGTTGAACCACTTATCACACACACAGCTTACCTGTTTCATGGAGCTATTTAAAAGTGTCATGGTAAATATGACTTTACGTTCAGCACATGAGTTGTGTTGCATGTGCGTGCGGAAGTCAAAGGATTTTGTTGATCATACACTTGTAGGTTGATTCCTACATTCTGTTTACTCTGTCGTGTCACTGGTTGACTTGTTTAAAGTATTGCTCTGAAGTTGTGAGATCCACTCTGAGAGGCGAACAGCGCTACATCTACAAACCTAGTGTGGGAAACTGTGAGACTGAGAACTCTGACCAGGTACACTCAACTGCTCTTGGGTAAGTCCTACAGAGCTTGATTTACGGCTGTGCTTAAGGCATTTCTTCATGTCTGCCGACGATTGGTTGCTTTTCTACTATGCTCTGTTCTGACGTTGGCCTTAATATTCCAGTAAGAAAGAACACCCCACCTCAGAACCGTCTGTCTTTCAAAAAACCAACTAGCCGATCAACTATTTCTTTTGTAAACACAAATGTTTTCGAAAACCATCTATTTCATGATTGATGATTGTTTTCTTCTATAAATTTTGGTTAGGGTTTGTACATTTCTTCAACTTACTTTTATATTGTTACAAGTGACTAGACTTACCCTAGAATAGTAAGCCTACTGGCTGAACCAAAGTTAGTTATGTGACGTAAAGTTTCTTTAGTGAACATGTTAACGTGTTATGTTATTGGCACTACAACTGGCATCGTAGTTTCTAATTTTTTGATACTTCCTAATAATATGTGGTGCATGTTGTGCTATACCATTTGCCTCAAGCAGTTGTGAACAAATGCATTTTTAAAATGGCTTCATAACGTTAACTTCAACCACCCTAAAATGCTTCCATTCGATTTCATTTGGAAAGCTTCAATGTTCGTATAGTTGCTCATCTTGAACTCCAACCAAGTATCCAAGGCAGCAACATGTTTCACTGAACATTACTACAAACGTAAATCATTTGTATCATAATTATTTTTTCCTTCTATCCTTGTATTTTACGAAAGACCTAGAAAATGTACAACGTTTGATTAAATTAGGAAAATTCTATTCATCAAAATTAATTTTGATATGAATGCACAAAAAAAGCCATTGAGCCAGTTGTAGATAAATGTAGTATTTAAATTACTGACGAAGGAAGAGAACAATAAAAACGTATCTAATCTGAGGCGGAAGGTCCCTTGAAGTATTCACCCCCTGGGTGATGTCCGAAGGAAATGTAACCCTTGGGTAACGTTATATCAACAGTATTTTTTTTTGTTTTCAATTGTGCATTTACTGGCCCAAGAATGTTCTTGTTTCTTCCAGAAAGTGTTTTGTCGCCGCTTTACATTTTGCCACAACAAGTGAAGCTGTACACAAATTAGTACAGAATCACTTTGAGGTAGTTTTCTCTGTCATTCGGCACAGAAAACAATATCTTAAGGGCCCGATTCAATATACCTTGCAATGCAAGAATCATGTTGAGACAATGTTTGGCCTTTTCTTGTTATTGAGCCCTAAAGTGCTATTATGGTCAGTTTGTGAAAATAAGAATTGTTTAAATACCGTGAAATAATCCAATTTTTATGGATATTTAAACGGAATGGACATTGCCATGTCATTCTCATGTATATCTTATAATTAATAACCTATGTTGATATTTGGCATCATTGTTAGCTAAACTGCATGACTTTTTTTCTGTAATTTCTTAAGTACCATTGGTAGCATTGGCTTCTGTACTCACCTGCCTGCTTTGGTAATGATCATTTCAGTGCCAGCTTCATGAAACTTCTTCCATAGCTCCCTCTCGTGAAGAACCACCTTAATGTTTTCAATGTTCTAAGAAAAATATAGAAAAATATATTCAATGAATGGCTTTCCAAAAAAAATAAAAAGTAGTGTGGCCATCGTTCTTAGAGCAATGTCTAAAGTGGACACAGCCAACTAATATTTTGACAGACAAAATAATAATACCTAATCAATGTCATATTTTCCCATACAATTTTACTGGAAAGACAAAATAGTGCTATATGTGTTATATATGTGAGGCATTCAGGTATGCATTTGATAAAGGACAGACGTAGCAAACAGTACAACTAATAAAATGTGTTTTGTGATAATAAAAAAAACATTTCTTCCTCTACCTGTGTTTTCTTTAGGTTTTCATTGATGCCTTCTTCAAAAAACAAAACAGCCTCTATTTTAAGAGTGGGTGTATTCCTTTGTATGCATGTTTTTTAAATAAACATTTAATAATACGTTTTTCACTAACCTGGTCTGCCTCGTTGGCACTGGGAATGTTGGAAGTTACAGCCACGGCCAGGTGTGAGGGGTTGGGAACACTCTGGGTCCCCTCCCTGGCCTGGGACCTGGTCACATGGTCATCTATCACAGCTGAAGCCTTCTCCTGGAGCATCTTTTGTGGCGATCAAAAGACGGCTCGGCTTTCCGACCAATCAACCAATAACTGTTAAATCCAAGAGAGCCACGTTACATACAGGCAACTGTTTGCTGTTACAATCATCCATCTGTCTTCGTCTCCAACACACACACACACACACACACACACACACACACACACACACACACACACACACACACACACACACACACACACACACACACACACACATACACACACATTCCTTTCACGGTTGGAAACCTATATCTGAGCTTGCGAAGGCAGACCATTAATAAAAGACACCCAAAAAAATCACACCCACTCACACACACACACACACACACCATTCACACATTCAGGCAACGTGGCCTAACCTGCATTGTCTTTCAAGGAGTGAGAAGATGCAGACTCCACTCATCAGGACCCAAGACGGGAGTCAAAGCAATCTGGGGGCTATAGCTCTACCCATTACAGAGCTACTCCACCCCCTATTATCAGGCCTACCACTTTACTTTTACACACCCTTTTTTTCCTCAGTACATACACTTGTAAATAAGAATGTGTGCCACTGTGGGCTGTCACTTGACATCCTGCAGCTTCTGGATCATTTATTACAGAGGTTCACATGTGGATATCCTAGCACTCACTGCACCATGTGTATAAGTCACTTCTCAATGCTATATGTTAATTCAATTTGTGAATTTGCTTTCTATTCCAAAGTTACGGGGATAAAATAAAATATTGAGTTTGGCTTTTGAAGTGTATAGTTTGAAATTGGCAGAAATAGTGCAGAGATTATTCATTATGTCAATAGTTAAGGGTAACAATTTTCTGTCTGTGGCAAAAGGTTTTGTGGATACCTTATAGCAGGCCTTATATTTATTCATTCAAATGTACTTAACATAACATTATTATTTTTTAATTTGATGGTAGACTAGAAATTAAATATTTCCATGTTTGTATTTAGGTGTATTTAGATATATGCTTATTGAGTAATGGCTCAATAAAAAATAAAACATTGTAATGCCCTATTGGAATACTTGCAACAAAAACAAAGCCAAATAGGCTATAATAATTCCCTTCATCCCTTCAATATTAGTAGATCTCACTGCTTAGACTATGGGACGATGGAAAATGACCCGGTAAGACCTAAGTGCTCATATGAACCTCCTGGCTGTATTGCAGCAGCACGTTACGCTGCACGTGAGCCCATAAGGCCCACACACATATCTCCATTTCCTAAATGTTTGAGCTTCAACGCAACCGTTCGTAAGAGGTGTGGCTGCAAGTTATCGGGTGGGAACCCTGGGGTGCCATCTTCCACTATAACACACTAGACGCAGGCCTATAGCGGTTGGAGAGATCATAGGCCTATGTATCTCTGGAAAAAAAAAAAGTCCTTTCCATAGTTTCAAAAGTTTGAATTCTTACATTGCCATTGGTCATTTGAATCTCCTATGGTTTTTGAGTAGACTGCTGGGCATTTAATGCTGGTGAAAGAAAACTCAGGCTGACGTTCAGTCTTTTTGGCTCCCGGGCTGTGATTGGCCACATTTCGATCTGACCCGATTTCTTACAACTGAATTGGATGAGTAAACATTAACTGGAAAATATGGGAAAGCGTCCATTGGCCTGCGCAAACTGTGTTTAGTCCTGCTCTAATGCGCGAGGCAGAGAGATTAAGAAGAGAAGTGTTGGGCCCCTAGGATTCCTGCATGCGTTCATCATGATCACAAGGGGCATGAGAAACAATGGATTGGTTTTAAATATAATAGCCTACATTACATTAGTATTATTATTATTTAATCATAAACATTATCCTTATCTGATATCATCCGTCAAAACCTAGTTGTTTTTATTACGTATCATATTTTATATAATTGCAAAGCTTTTTAAAAGAGTAAATCGATTCTTTGAAAATCATATGCTTGTTTGGCTACAGCTAAAACTTGTTATTACATTAGAATATAAAGGCCTACCGTCATATCGACGAATTATCAAGGGCTGGGTTTATAGAAAATACTATGTTTAGAGCCTTTTGGGAGGATTATCTCACTCAATGCTGTAGTTATTTATTATGTGAGCAGACGGCATAACAAGCTACAGTCACAGGCTTTGCGGTTTCCATTGGGCAGCCAGTATAAGGTGACATTAACTAATTTGTTTAATGTTATTAATCCAATGGAAATATTTTTTTCTTTCACCAATACTAAATGCTCTAGTTACAACAATATGATGTGGGGCATATTTTTCTTCCTGATGAGGGTTCTGCAGCGAACATGGCTGTGCCATATAGCCCTATGGGTTTAATATTATTAATCCAGGGGAAATATACTCACTGGTTTTGGGCCTGTAGTGTTACTAGCTGATTTCGCATTTAACGCCCATGCCGCTGAGCTATGTGTCTTTCGGAATTGTTATATTCTTTAAATTAATTGTTCTGTCGTGTTGTAAGCCTAAATAAATAAATCGAAAAAGGCAAATAGGCCTACGACTTGCAGCTGAAATAGCGCATTATGTGAGGAAAAAAAATTAACCCACTCAATTTATTCTCCCTTTTAGAGCTGTTCTCGTTTGTATCAGCTATTCTCAAGAAATCTTTAACATAAATAAATCCTGCTGAATGAGAAATGTTTGATTTTTTTTCTCAGCAGGAATATTCCATCGCAAATCGACCTAGCCATTTGATTTGACCGACCTCTTGTTTAGTATGTATGTACTATAAGGGCTACATGCCTTTAATATAAACATCCAATTGAATCAGAAACAAGAATATGCCTTGCATTCTATTGTTGTTTCTTAAGGCCAACTTGTTGCACTTAACAGCCCAGTCTGTAAACGTCCGCACTGTTATTTAACCACGTCACGAACCTACGCGTGCACGCACGGACATGCGCATAGGCCTTAAACCTTCTCACACAATCTGGCCCATGTAAACAAACTAGAGCCCGTCCTTAGAAAAATGAGGGGGAGGGGGGGTGTCTGTAAACTCACTTAGACTTGAGCAAAATCTCATAAAGATAAAGTCTGACAGCCATCGCCAAGGACTGTCTTGTAAAAGTGTGTTTCAGTTTGTAACAGTGTGAAATGGGGCCTTTCACTGCCCTATCTCACCAGCACTCTGAGCTCTGTCTGTCGCAGAGGACCTCTACACTGCTCTGGGCAGATCTACCTCCATAAAACCCTGAGGCCTCAATGATGTCGATCGGATGCCAAAACGTTTGAGAGAACCCGACGAGTGATGTCTATTTTTGACACACGTTTAACGAAATAGGCCTGTTATGTTCCCTGTATACCACCAACTCAAGTCTTTAAATTGTAACGCAGAGATAGCCTCGACATGCATGAAAAAAATGTTAATGTTTGTGACAAGAGTTGATGTACCATGTGAGGGTTTTGTGTCCAATTGAAATGTAGAATCTGTAAATAACATAGCACAGACCATCTAATCTCTAGGAGCCCCCCCCCCCCCCCTTATTGCAAAAAGGTGTGAAAACATGGCCGTTTGGACATAAACAAAAATAGGTTGGACTATATTGAAATGTATACTTAAGTCTCGAGAAATAGGGTAACATTATACATTATAGCCTATATTTAGTGCTCAAAAGCTGACAGGTGTCCACTCTTCACTCTTGGCTGTCAACCAAATACAAATATGAATCTGAAGCTTACACACACAAATCCTAAAAAAAATTGACCCCTAATGAAATCACTGTTAAGATTATTTAACCAACATCAGCATTAATAATAGGCCAACTATCATAATTGCATTATTACGTTAGGACTATATCATAGGGCTTGATAACAAGCTATTTCACCATTCTTTCACCTCTGCTTAAGGCCTACAGGCTATTTACGTTTCAACACGGCTATTAAAAACATATAGGTCTATGGCCATAATAAGATAATATCCATAAGCAGATATGTTAAATAATTGCATGCACAATCTATTAGGCCTGCTCTTTTTTTACATTTCATATAATTGTTCTCTCTTCGTTCAAATGAATTGTCCACCTCAGTGAAATTTAATTCAGTCGTGAATGATTCTGTTATCAGCTCCATTAATAGGAGATCCTATTAGCCATCAATGCATTTGATACACCAGATCCCTAATCGTATTAATGCGTTCCCCTTATTATACTGTGTTGCTGGGGAGAAGCGAGCAGACCACACCACCGATTTACTTAATTGCCAGTAAACGTAACGTGGAGCTACCATACCTCTCAGATACATTGGCTTTAATCCTACTCGTGCCCACTCGTTTCTATCTTCATGAGGTAAACATCGGGATTAGTTCCTCCTCCGGGACGTCCTAAGAGCTGGGGCAGGTGGCCCGGCGTCGCCTCGCAGGGTCAAACCCCTATCTTCCGTGAGATAACGGTACAAAGCAAACTCTGTCACGCGCGAGCGCTCCGTATTATCTCCGCCGCGGTGCGCGTTCAACCTTCCTCCACCAGCAGCCGATCTGCGCGTGCGCACTGTGACCGGAGCTCTGAGAAGACGGCTCTCTGTTCTCAGAATCAAGCTCGCGCACTCATCACGCATACTCTCGCGCATAGCACACACACACACACACACACACACACACACACACACACACACACACACACACACACACACACACACACACACACACACACACACACACACACACACACACACACACACACACACGGTGTATTTAACGCGCACAATGATGAGCAACATTTGTTGAACCACATGAAATATCAGTGAGTCATTAACGCACGTGCCGCTCCCTTCTCCCCGCAGTCCCCGCGCTTCACGAGGGTGCCACTATGAGCATGTTGGTGTTTATGAAAACATGGTGGCCAGGCTCTCTAATTTATCAACCTATTATGTCATGGAAACCGCAAAATTCTAACCGTGTTGGCCTACTTCAACAAAAACATTCAAAACAACTATTTAAGGTTGCCAGAAACGGGTTTTGTAGGAGGTCACCTCGCAGTCTCCATCCATCCCCTATCGGACCGGCAGGTCAGCCGCCTCCCCTCCTGGAGGTCATGAAGGGGGCAAGATCTGGCTGCAGTGTGAGGAGATTTGGGCCTGTTGGGTCATAGCTAAAGGCTTCAGTCTACCCGAAAGAACGCTGTTTAGAGGCCCGAGGCACAGTTGTGTTCCTCGGGATGAGGCCGAGGAACACATACGTGACAAGGGGGCCCTATCGAGGTGGCCCTTCAGGAGCATGCCATCACGAGGCCCCTGCTGCTTGGCGCGACTTCAGGCCGCATCCGATGAATTACTCCAACACGCACAATCATTCCTGGATTTAATGTGTCGTTGGTTTGCTATTAAACGGGGTAACCATGAGTCTACAGAATTTATAGATCACACGCAAAGGGCGCTGGGGTTTGAGATAAAAACACGGCCAACCGTTTGACATTAGCCTACATCTAAAGTCATCCTCTAACGTTTAGAAAAGACGAACGACGACGTTGACGAAAGAAATATTAATTCAATTATTTGCTGTGCGATGTATTAGGCCTATAATATTTTTTATCATTTTTCGTCCGCATTTCTATTTTAATATAGCAGATATTATTCAAGGAAATTGCGACGGTAGAGTAGGCCTATATTACGAAACAAAATAATCTGGTGCTATAATATTTGGTGTTTTTTTTTTTTTTCAGTTGTGGGGCAAGCACATTAACGACCAAATGTAGGCCTAAACAAATACATAATAATTCGTTTAATCAAAAAGGTTGACGTAAAAACGTCCCTGGATGAACATGCCTAATAAAGCACACATTGAAAGAAGGTTCCCAAATGTTAGACGTGTGTTTACCTTTAGGCGCAGTTTCCCGAGATGAACTTGACCTTTGCACTCCTTTAAGGGGGATCGGGTCTCTGCGCTGCATAGCCTCAGACCCCTGTGTCCCCTCCGGCCCTTCGGACCTCCGAGACCCTTAAACCCTTCAGACCCCTCGGACCCCTCAGTCAGACACCCGAGACCCCTCGGACCAGTGTGTGATTTGCTGATTTAAACTTCTCTCCCACAGTAGCCTACCGTGAACTAAAACAGGAGAGGCGGACGGGTTTTTGGAGTTGGCGCGGAGTTGCTGATGAAAGCCACTGGACACCCTGAATTAAAAGTCTTCTCTTTCGTAAAATCCCCTTTCAATGTTTTTCGTGTATGTTTGTGGAGAATATATAGGTATGTCCCGTGGAGGTTTATTGGATGCAACCCAGCCCTCACCCGATCTGAAAAGACTACAATTGGTTTGTTCTCAACCGGTTTTATTTATTTTAATTTCGTTTTAATTTGAGTATGAAAACAATTAAAGCTGATCGGAAGTGAGTCTTTGGATTTCTGATATTGATGTAGGAATTTTCTAATATATTATTTTTGCATGTATTTTGATGTATTTTCTTTTCGAATATATAAGTATATTAATTTATTTGCTTTTCTAAATTACTTTGTTAAGTAGACCCATAGATTATGCATACAGTCATGTGTTGTTGGCTGGTTTGACTTTCAAAATATTAAGATCAATATTTGTAATAATTCTATGAATATTACTAGGCTATAACTATTCCTACATCATAACAACAACCAAAAATCCATAATATTAGCCTAACTATAATAGCCCAAGTATCTTTATTATTAATAACAGTATTATGAACATTATTGTTAACATTATCATTAGTAATATTAACAGTTGAAGTAGTAGGGCCTGTAGTAGCATAATAGATTTCAAAGTAGTAGAAGTAGGGATAGTCATCGTATATTCATATAATTAATAATTAGTTGGACTAATAGGCATCAAATAGTGGGCTTTTTTCAATTAAAATTGCAGAGACAAGGTCAAGGAGATCTTTTATAGTCTAAATCATTTGAGTGTTGTGGTTGACCATGTGCTTCTGTGTATGAACTTACAGCGAGGAGAGCAGATCATGGTGTCCCCATCTTGACACTGATGCACTCTAGTGGGAGCCTGGGCGGCTCTTTCCTGAGGAACATATTTGGTCTGTAATAATTGATTATGCCCCCCAATCCAACACCAAACACACATTAGCCTTTCAGTTGCTAGTGGGATCTGGATAACCAGAGCATGGTTTTCTGGCATCCACCACTACCTCTGAATGGTCGAATTCTATACTGGTGGCCAGAGCTTGTTCTGGGTGAACTGTCCATGGTGTGGTCACGGCCGAGGTGGTTCAGAGACTCTCCATCCCCAGGCCTGCTGCACAGGTCCATACTTTACTGGTAGCCCAGTCCCAAAGTTGTGCATGCCCAACAAGCTTTGACCTATCGTGTTATCAATATCAGCCTTTAATTACCAAATCCATTATTTACAAAGCCAACAGTTACATTTGATTGAAATTAGCGTTCCATGAAGTGATAGCTATTTGCATTATAATCGGCTTCGGGATGCCTCTGTGAGTCTGTTCGATCTAGTGGTTGTTTTTAATTCTAGCAGGTTAAAAAATTATCCATGTACTTTTAATATCTTAATATCAAATATATGTTTTTAAATATGTTCATTATGAATTCTTCTGAAAAGGCACTATTCAGAAAAAATTCAATACTAATGATTGTATTGGACAAGATACACATTACTTCAATATGTTGCTGTATAATGCTTTAAATTGATTTCAAGGATGTCTTCTCTAATATGGAGCAACGATCATAGCCCTTCTTTAATCCCCTGTGGCTGATTTAGGGAATTGAATTTAGATGGTAGAATTAAGGTTCAACAAGATCAGAGAAGCTGTGGCCACAAATAAATGACAAAGTTCTTCAAACTTTGTGCAGTGAATGGTTTAATATGTTTATAGGGCTGAGCCCCTCTACAGAAAGTGTCATACTGAATAATAACGAAGCCTTGTATTGACCCCAACAAAGCAAGTAAAGTGTGTGTGTGTGTGTGTGTGTGTGTGTGTGTGTGTGTGTGTGTGTGTGTGTGTGTGTGTGTGTGTGTGTGTGTGTGTGTGTGTGTGTGTGTGTGTGTGTGTGTGTGTGTGTGTGTGCTTGTGTGTGGGGGAGGGTCTGTGGTGTGTGTGTATGTGTATGTGTGTGTGGGGGTGGGGGTGAGTGTGTGTGTGTGTGGGGTTTGTGGGTCTGGGGGTGTGTGTGTATGTATGTATGTCTGTATGATGTATGTATGTTTGTATGTATGTGTGTACAAAAAAGAATGAAGCACAAGTTGTCAACAGATATGAAAGCTTATTCATTCATTCATACTTTATTTTATTCTTGGTTGTCAACATCATGTACCTTTATTTTTGCCTATTTACAATGTGCATCCCCTTCAGAGTAACAGGGCCATAATAATGGCTTCCCCTATACGGTCTTCAGTGAGTCACCGGCCCACTGTACAGCCTCATCACCGTAGCTCCCTCTGCTGTGACCCGGCTCTCAACCGGAGGCATTCCCCAGAATCTGGCCCACTGCCGCTGGACTTTTTTTTTACAAAGTTGGAAAGTTTTGATTTCCCAAGTGAAAATAGGGAAATACTCTTTGAAAATATAGTACTAATATTTCCTCTAGAAGACTAGTTTTCCAAGCTGACCTCGCGGGGGTCAGATCCTAAGCCATGCATGGCTCTTTCTGTGATGACAGTGAAATGCTAGAAAAGGGAATATAAATATTGTCATGCTAAATGCCCTCAAAAATGTGGAATGATAATTATAAACGGTTATTTGGCTTTTCCAAGAACAATTTAAAGTCATTTCCCTCTGCCAACAGAAGAGGTTTACAACCCCAGCCCTATGATATCCCAACAATCAACTAGGGATTATTATGGCAAACCATTGAACCTTTGGTTTAACTTTAGAGGCTGTAGGCAGCACCTCATCCAGCACGCATCTCTTCCGGTTAAACCTAACAGCCCCACCACTAAGCAACCACTAGTGTGACACCGATATGAAGTCCAGAGGAGTTAAGGGAAAGTCAGGAAAGAAAGAAAAATGGAAATGTACAGCTTATTCAAGGATAACCACTTCCCTCCCTCCTCTCTACCATTAGTCCAGTGGATATTAACAGTGCAATAAAACCTGTAGGCAATGTAAACCATTTTTACTCATGACATGATTCTATACTTGTTTGTGCCTCACCCACCCACACTCCTGATGAAAATCACAACTAAAGGGATATTCTGGTGTTAATCTATACAGTTATTTCAGCCCAATATGGTGGAGAAGCAAAGCAAGCTTAATCAGGATATTGAGAAACCATCAACTTCCCATCTTTGACTGGCCACATTTATGTAATCAAAATGATCTCTTGGGACAGGATTGTTTATTATTCCAAAGTATTGTCGTATGGATGTATTTTTCCAAGTCCTTAAAAGAGTTATGGCCAAGTCAATAAAGCCTGCAACCTCCCTGATAGAACAATTTACCCACCAATTTGGAATTCTGTCATTTTTGGATGTTTAGTTTACAGACTGGAATGTAAGTACAATTTGGACAATTATTTGATCACTTTATCTAATTTCCATCTTCCAACATCTGCAACCTGCAAAAGATTCAAATGTGTAACTGTATTATTGCATTCTACATACCAACA